>JAKSXM010000282.1:0-220548 GCA_022575985.1 Anagrus nilaparvatae
TATCTTTTTTTTAAATATTTTTATCTTTCATTTATTGCACATAGAGAACATTTTAGCTTTTGCATAAAAATTATTAATTAAACTTCTTAAATAATTAGAATTTTCATGCAATTGTCTTTTATCTGTTTGTTTTTATTTTAATTTATAAGCAATCTTTTTATTAAGTTAAATGTTGAATTTGATTAAAATTGAGAATAAAGATAAGCAATTTATGCAATATTTAAAAGCTATAGCTTTTAAAAAAGTATATTACGAGTTCGTTTCCAGAAAAGCAAAGAATGGCCCAATTCCGAGCCCAAATTGCACGTAAATTGCCTTCTGAGGTGAAGCCAAGAATGGTAAACTGCGATTTGGGACATTCTTTATTTATGGACAAGGGTCGTGTACGATTTTTCTTCGTCTATCTGGTCGCGCAGTGACCGGGAACTACTTGCTTTCTGGCCATTGACAAGTAAAATTATTTATTTTTTAACACATTCGCTTCCTCATGGGCAAATACTCCCATGTTTTGTGGGTCCTGAATGCGTTTTGGTTTTTTTCGTTATTTTTATTCCACTCAGAAAAAAAATTTTTTCCTCTGAAGTGGATTAGTTTGGCTGAAAAGGATTATTGGTGTACTCTACTCATTATTAGTCCAAAAATACCTTTGATATCTACAATTAATTTTATTTTATAGACGTTGAAAACTTTCATTCAGAAAAAAACCATAGGCGTATACCAGGATAGCAATCACGAAAATATCAAAACGCAGCCAACGCAACGTGTTAAAAACAAAGTACTTAAATTTATCAGTTCTTTAAATAAAAAAAATAAGTTATTTTTATTATTTTTATAAAATTAAATTCCAAGATTATTTTAAAAATATCCTGCCAAGTAATTGGCACTATGGTTCCTCATTAGCAATAACAAAATGTTGTCAATATTCTATTTTAACTAATAAAAAATTTAAATATTAGAATAATTGTGCCAAATATTCTAAATTTAATAAAGAAAGTGGATAAACTTTCTCCTGATACCCAAAAAATTTTCAAACATCAATAAAAAGATATTTTTTTTAATTTTTTCTGTGATAAATTTTAAAAGAAAATTTTGAAAAAAAATTAGGTATCAGATTGTTTATATCCAGTTAAAAAGATAATTCTACATTTTAGTACTTTTATGGAAAAAAATGAGGTACTGCGTCCAAAAAGAAAAAAAAGTATGCTATTTTTTTAATTATTTTATGTAAAAAATATAAAAAAAAAAAAATTCGAAAAATTTTTGTATCAGATGGAGAAATCCTTTACAAACGATAATTCTAGATATTCGAACTTTCATAGGAAAAAATTAAGTATTACGTCCTAAAATAAAAAAAATTTTGGCGGTTTTTGTATTTTTTGGCGACAAAAATTTTAAGAAAAAAATTTTGAAAAAATTAAGTATCAGGTCCAAAAAATTACTATAAACGATATTTCTAAAACTAGTACTTCCACAGAAATAAATCAAGTACTGCGTCCAAAAGGAAAAAAAAAATTGTCATTTTTTGTATTTTTTGGCGACAAAAATTTTGAGAAAAAAATTTTGAAAAAATTAAGTATCAGATCCACAAAATTACTATAAATGACATTTCTAAAACTAGTACTTCCACAGAAATAAATTAAGTACTGCGTCCATAAAGAAAAAGAAATTGGTATTTTTTGTATTTTTTGGTGAAAAAAATTTTGAGAAAAAAATTTTCAATAAATAAATTATAAGATTCGAGATATCGAGTAAAAACGATACTTCTAGATATCAGTACTTTCATGGAAAAAAATGAGGTAATACGTCCAAAAAGAAAAAAAATTATGGTATTTTTTTAATTATTTTATTTAAAAAATTAAAAAAAAAAAATTTCGAAAAATTATGTATCAGATGGAGAAATCCTTTACAAACGATAATTCTAGATATTCGTACTTTCATAGGAAAAAATTAAGTATTACGTCCTAAAATAAAAAAAATTTTGGCGTTTTTGTATTTTTTGGCGACAAAAATTTTGACAAAAAAATTAAAAAAAAATTAAGTATTAGGTCCAAAAAATTACAATAAACGATATTTCTAAAACTAGTACTTCCATGGAAATAAATTAGGTACTACGTCCAAAAAGAAAAAAAAGTTTCGTATTTTTTGTATTTTTTTGTGAAAAAAATTTTCAGAAAATTAAGAATCCGATTTGAGATATCATGTGAAAACCATACTTTCAAATACAAGTACATTCATGGGAATAAATGAGGTATTACATCCAAATTAAAAAAAAAAAAAAAGCAGTTTGAGATTTTTTGATAAAAAAATGTTTGGAAAAGAAAATTAGGTCTTAATTCGATAATGGTTTTGAAATATCACGAGTTAAAATATTTTCAGATATTAGTACTTTCATAGAATTAAATGAGGTATTACAACAAAAAAAAAAAAATATTGCAGTATTTTTTATTTTTCTTTTTTTTTAATTTTGACAAAAAAAATTTTGAAAAAATTAAGTATCAGATCCAAAAAATTACAATAAACAAGGTTCTTAAAACTCGTACTTCCATGGAAATAAATTAGGTACTACGTCCAAAAAGAAAAAAAAAATTGGTATTTTTTGTATTTTTTTGTGAAAAAAATTTTAGAAAAAAAAATTTTAGAAAATTAAATATCCGATTCGAGATATCATGTGAAAACCATACTTTCAAATATAAGTATTTTCATGGAAATAAATGAGGTATTACATCCAAATTAAAAAAAAAAAAAAGTACCTCGAGCTTTTTTGGTGAAAAAATTTTTGAAAAAAAAATTAGGTCTTAATTCCATAATGTTTGTGAAATATCAGCGATTACATACGTACGTACGTACGAACGTACGAACGTACACACACACATACACACATACAGACTTTTTTTAAAAACCGGTTTTTTAGCTTCCTGAGGTCTCAAAACGTGCTTATATACCAAAAAATCAAAAAAAAAATTTTGACCGATCACAATGGTTCCTCTATGAGGAACCAAAATTTTACAGAGAATTAATAGCAATAAAGTCTGGTACCAAAAATGAAATGAAGATGAACAAAAGATGCTGTAAATTCGAACTTATTATTTTTTGTAATTTTTTCGTTGCTCAAAAATTTTATTATTTAATTAAATTTATAACAGAGAAAATTCTTGTTATTCTGATTTAGAAACTGGGCATCTTCAGGAATAAACTTTTAAGTACCCTTGAATTAATTTCTTAAATTTAGGATTTTAAATAAAATTTTAAATTGCAAAGTTTGATTTTTTTAATTATCGATTTTAAAACTTCTAACTCATTTAACTTTATTCCAAATTCTAGTTGTATTTACCTAAATTTAAAAATTTTTTAATTAAAGTGGCGTGAACCCTATGAGTAATTTATTATTTATTGAAGTACTCATATGATTCATCGTATAAATAAGTCATTTTAAATTATATATAAATAAATGTTTTTTGTTTTTGTTAAAAATAATCGGTAAATTGATATAATCAAGTACGTATAAATAATGCCACACAATAAATGTGATTTTAGTCGTTCCGAGTTATTCGTAAAAAACACAGTATTTTTTATGCAAAAAATTATTTTTAAAACGAAAAAAAGTAACTCAAAATGAATAAATTATTAATTATATTTGCTTTTTTAATGTTATCAATGCTTACTATTGAAGAGGTATTTGGATGCCATAAGCCATGGGAGCCAGTAAGTTTTAGAAAAAATTATAAATATTTGATAAATAAACTTTTTCTGGGGCAAAATTAATCAAAATAATATTGAAAACTTTAAAAGATTTTAATTTAAAAAAAATTTGCAAGAAATATAATAATCTTTGTTTTTTAGTGTTTTTCAGACCTTGAATGCTGCAAAGGCTATTGCTACCATCCACCAGACGGAAGTTATTTCTGGTACTGTCAAGATGTGTAGGCTGAGTCCAGACAGAGCGCTGAAAACCGTGCGTTTGGCAAAATCGTATGGTTAAACCCGTGGTTAGCAACTGTTGCCAACTTAACATAAAATGTCAGAGTAGATGAAAAATATAACAAATAAAACAAATATGCGATTAGCAGATTAATTATTTTAATTATTATTACAGTTTATTATTATAATTGTTTTTTTTTTGTTTTTAAATAGTGTAAAATATTGTTAAAATAAAATTTATTAATTTACTCACAATAATTTATTAAAAAAGTTGATAAATGAAGGCACTAGAATTTGATACACGAATGTTATAAAAAAATGTACAAATATCTCTGGTGCCTAATGCTTTCAATAATTCGCATATTAATTTTTTCAAAAAAATAATAATTGTTTTGGCGATTTAGTTTTTTAAATAAAAAAAGAAACTCCATCAAAGCATGAAACATTAAAAATGCCTTATCTCGCTTGCTGGCAAAAAATTTTCTTGCATGCTGTGCTAAAGTTTTAAATATTATTAAGAGCTTTAATTTTTAGAAAGTGTAAGTGAGAAAAAATAGACTTAAAAGCTTACATGTTTTAGTATGATTTGCTCAGCTGCAAGCAAGTTAGATATTTTGAGTTTTTAAATTTTGGAGTTATAACCACTAGCTATTTCACAAGCAGAAATAAACAGTCTGATAATTTAATTTAAGTCAATTTGAGGTTGCCCTAACATCACAATTTTAAGAGAGGCTTTTAAGGGGCTAGTTAAAAAAACATTGAAAATTTTATTAATTTTATAACTGAATACCTTTTTACATTAAGTTTGTCCAAATTCTGCATTCTTTTTGAATTAATAACCGTTTAATTAAAATTTTAAAAAAATTATGTCGTCCTTTCTTATATCACCTTCTTTATAATATACGAGAATGCGTAAGAAACTTGACAAGTCTGTTACTAGATCGAACTCTTCTCATGTATTTCATACACATACAAAATACATATAATTTCTTTTAATAATTTAAATATCGCGCTTGATATTTCAATAAAGCATAATTGCTAAATTACAAACGCATGTGTGAGATTTTGTATAATGTATATTGGATAAAAAATATACTCTTCATTTTATATTTTCATTGATTCAAAAGTATTGTAATTTTGTTCAGCTATATATGCTAGTGCATTTTTTTTTTTTATAAGATTTGATATTCAAAGAGAATTTAAAAAAAAAATGAAATCCCATAAGGAACGCGTGTTAAATCAAAAATTTTGCAATAAATATTTTTCATTTATTTTATCGGAAAACTAGAAAGTTTTTGGGCTCGTTGAATTTCTTTTTAAATTTTCTTTAATACTGGTGTATCGTAGCTAGTATTATTAGATTTTTAGAAGCGATAGGGCTACCTTAAAACTCAAAAAATATAAGTCAACCAAAATTTACCCCAAAACTACAAAAATAAAAGTAGGGGAGGGTCCCGTAATCCTGCGTAGTCCCTAAACTTTCGCATCGATATTTTTTAATTAAAAACTAATTTTTTTAACTTTGAAAACTAAAAAGATTAATTAAAATAATAATTTTAAATAACTTAAAAAAAACTTTATTTAATTTTACATTTATTTATTAAGGTTGTTGTTCGGTACATGCATCAACGTCAGAATTGAATATATAATTTTAACAGGGGATTAATAACATTAAAATACATCTACTGTTAAAAAATTAAGATATTTCACCATTTGGTTTACGAGTTATTTAACTCCAAAGTTCAATTTTAATACATTGTTAGGATAGGGAGACGCGTGAAAATGCATTGAAATCTAGCATCTTTTTGTAAATGCTTCTAAACGAGACGTCGGATGTGAACAAAAATTAATTTTAAAGTTAATGAATAGTATTAGAATATCATTTTATAAATTGAAGGGAATTGACCATTTTGTATCAGAAATATTAAACTCCAAAGTTAAAAAGAAAAGAAATTTTTTTCGTAAATTTATAATATTTTAAGTTATTATTAATTTTTATTAATTTTTACAAAAAAAATAAAATATTTATAAATAAAAATAATCATAATTTTTCTTCTAAAATTCGTAATAATTAAATATTTTTATTTTTTTTTACTTATTTTTGATATTTTCGAGGAATTTTTTGAATTTCATGAAATAATCCGTTTGGCACCACCACTTATCTAATATCTGCTTCTTGCAATTTAAGCTTTAAAATTTTATAAGTTCAATTATTTAAACAAATATTTTTTTTTTATTACTTTATAACTTTATTATTAAACATTAAGGAGGTTTATCTGTTGATTACTATATTTTTGCAGGAATTACGATTACCGAAATAAATTTTTTTATTTTTAATTTATTTTGCAAGCTATCAATTGAAAAGAAACTATAAAAAACTGTTTATAGACCAAAGTCTGTAATTTCTTGCAAAGGTGTAAAACAATGTGCAGCATGTGGAAAAAAAGGAAAAATAACAACAGTGTTATGCTGCATTACTGCTAGTGGTAATTATATACCACCTATGACTATGTTCATATTTTGCAGAAAACGTTGGTCAAAAAATCTTGGGACTAGAGTTTCTAATGGTTCATTAATAGAAGTTAGTGAAAATGGAAAAGGGTCAATGATCTATTATTTTTAAAATATCTTAAATATGTCGCTGCATATATGCATCCACAGCTGCAGGGAAAATTGCCAAATAAAGACACAGTCTTAGAACCAGTTCTATTGGTCATGGATAATCATGAGAGCCACTGCTCTCTAGAAGTAATTGATTTCTGTGTATTGCATGAAATTGAAATTGTGAAATTGCCTCCACATTCTTCTCACAAAACTCAACCACTTGACAAAACTGTTTTTGGTCCTCTCAAGCATTTTTCTAATTTAAAATGTGTGGAATTCATGAAACCTGCTAAGCTAGGGACTCCCCAAAAAGTTATTTTAGCTCAAAATTTATGTGGTAAGTTTTTCAGTACTTATTTTTATTAAATTACAAATAAGAACTATTTTTTCTTAACATTTTGTAATAACAAAATTTCAGAAATTTTTTCTAAAGCATATAACAAGTGTACAACACCTGAAAAAGCAATAAATGGATTTAAATCAACTGGAATTTATCCATTTAATATTAATATTTATTCAAATATTTTTGAACCCAAAAATAATGCAACTGATCAGAAGCCAGATATCGAAATTGCTCATGAAATTAAATCTTTGCCAGTTAACGCGAAGATGTAATAATTGATATACCTATTATACATCCTGATAGTGCTGATGCACAAATTATATCAAAGTTTGGAAAAAAAGTAGATATCAATAGTCCTCAAGATTTTGAATTTGTTGATTTAGATAAAATTATGCCCATAAGTAGCACTAATTATTGTGAAGACAGTAATTTAATTAAGCCCAAGATAAATGAAAATTCACCCCTTTTCAATAATTATAATAAGAATTTATGTTCATGCAAGTTAAAAGATCTAGTTTCAGATCCTCTTAAAAAGAAAGTTCAGAAAATAGTTTCAGATTCAAACGATCAGCCTATTGACTTGACTGTAGAAATAACTAGTTCTGTAGATGATATATAAAATGATAATTTATCTGAAGTATTACCTAAGACAAGTTTTGATAATTTCTTAGATGCATGTATTCCAGTTAACAAATTAAATGAAGAAAAAAAAAATGCGAATATAAAAATTGGAAGACCTTCACAAAGTTCAGAAATTCTGACTTTACCATCTAAAAGGAATGAAGTTGCTATGGAAAGGAAAATGAAAATTGAAAAATATGAGAAAATTTTAAAAATAAAGGCAGAAAAAGAAGCATTGAAAAAAGTTAGAAGCTCTTGAAGAAAAAAGCCAACAGAAAGAATTGAAATTCAAGATAAAGCAAGAAAAAGCTGAAGAAGCTAAAATAATAAAAGAAATAAGAGAGCAGAAAAAGAAAGAAAGAGAAGAAGCAAAAATAGTTAAAAATCAAGAAAAAGAAGAGCTCAAAAGAAAAGGAGCTTTTAAAAAAGAAAAATGCTCAATTAAGAAATTCAAAATCATTTCAGAATTCTTAGATTGATGTGAATTAAAAATTGATCTTCAAAAATTGATCTTACCAAAAATTTGTGTTCTCAAACAGAAGAATAAATTTTCTTAATATTTAAAAAAAAATTTTCATAATAATTTTACTAAATTTAAAATGTAAAAAATACTTTCTTAGAGATTTTAAGATTAGATTAATTTTATTTTAATAATTCATTTAATTATTTTCAATAATTAAAATGTACTAATTAAAAATAAATACTTACAGATTATTGAGATTAAAGTATAATTTTTATAAATATCATTAATTTTCATCATTTTTTTTCCCTAATTACCTTAAACAATTTCTTTTATACGTCGACTTCAATATTTTGTATGTTAAATATCCTGCGCAAATTTAGGAAGGTGGTGCGCTGAATTAGGAAATTTGAAACCTAATTCTGGGCGTTTTGGTAGACTTTATTTTTTTTTAAATAACTCTTTGATGCAGTAAAAAATAAAAATTTTTAAGGATATTATTTGTAGCTAAGGGTTTAATTAATAAATTTAAAAAAAAACATCACACCTACACCAACTTAGAAATAAAATATCAGCAAATGTGTAAAAACTGCGCCAAATTACGGGACTCTCCCCTATCTATTTCGATTGTAGTTGTTCAAATTTTTTACGTACTATAAGTTGTAAGCTTTTAAGTATATTTTTCCTCACCTACGTTTTTTGCAAATTTTAGTTCCTGGTAAGCTTTTAAACTTACCCGCAGCTGAACCTGTACTAGTAACTCGACCTTATATCTTGTAGCTAGACTATTATACCTATACCTGAACCTAGACTAATATACCTAGACCTGAACCAGTCGGTGTACTTGCAAACTAATATGTGGCTAAACCAGTACCTGCATCTGAATCTATTGCAGTTCCACTGCACTCTCCTCCTCTTCTTATGCCTTTAGGCCATGGTGGTCTTGGAGAAGCAGCATTTAGTGGTGCTGATTTAGGAGGTCTCAGAGGAGCAGGAGTGATCATGGAAAGTGTCATATGTTTACAGTGTTTACCATATACTGCTTAGTCGAACTCGAAGGGATCAAAAAGCTTGTTTTTGCTATTGTGCATAAAATACTTGTCAAAATGAATGGAAATCTTTCAACAAGATCATGCAAAGTATCCTAAACAGTATAAATATTTGGTAAAAAAAGTATGTAATAAAAACTCTACTTTAAAATTTTTATTTTAGAAAAGTTTCATTTTAATTTCAAATTTTAAATAGTCAAAAATTTATTTGCTACTGGTACTTGCTCTATCAATTTTTTATATTGTTGAACACTTTGCATGATCTTTTTGCTCTATTTTAAGATCTCCTGAAAAATATTTTCTTCAAAAAAGCTGCTTTTAGGTTTTTATCGCCGCATATGCCTAATCGTACTCGATCGGATTAAAATATTTGTTTTTGCTATTGTGCATAAAACACTTGTCAAAATGACTAGAAATAACGCAACAAGATACTATAAATCTTGATGGATTTATATTTTTTGAGTTTTAAATTGCCTTAAATTAAATTATCAGACTGTTTATTTGTTCCTATAAAATAGCAAGTGGTTATAACTTCAAAATTCATAAACTCAAAATATCTACCTTGCTTGCCGCTGAACAAATCATATTAAAACATGTAAGCTTTTAAGTTTATTTTTTCTCATTTACATTTTCTGCAAATTAGTTCTTAATAATATTTAAAGCTTTAGCGCAACATGCAAGAAAATTTTTTTCCAGCAAGCGAGGTAAAACACTTTTAATAATTCATGATCAAAAAACTAAATGGCCAAAAAAGTTATTATTTTATTGAAAAAATTAATATACTAATTATTGAAGGAATTTGGTACCAGAGTTATTTGTACATCTTTTTATAACATTCATAATAATTCTAGTGGCTTCAATTATCAGCTTATTCAATCAATTTTTGTGATTAAATTTGTAAATTTTATTTTAATAATTTTTTACACTATTTTTTAAAAACATCTATTAATTAATAAAAAAAAAAAAAAAAAAGAATAAATTCTGCTGTGATATTTTATATTAAGTTGGCAACAGTAGCTAACCGCGGATTTAACCCTTACGTTTTTGCCAAAAGCGCGGTTTTTAGCGCTCTGTCAGGACTTAGCCTAAGAATATTCAAATTAACAAATTTTACGTTTGATTCCCACTAATGGTATTAAAAAAAAAAGCCTGTAACAATAATTTAATTAAATGATACTGTTTATAAAATTTCAATTTTCATTATAGAAATTTTATTTTTTTTTTCATTTCCAATGTTTAGAAACATTAAAGTAATTTTGAAGCAAAAAAAAGATTTGATTATTTATTAATTACCTAGTTTGATGTGAATAATTTAAATATGAAAGAGTTTGGATTTAGATTATCGTATCGATTTTGCAATAAATATAAATAAAATTTACTACACTTAATAATTAAATAGTCTTCCGTAATAAAAAAAAAACATTGTGTGTGTATGTGAGTGTATTGCATAAATTATTGAATATTTCATTCAATTTAATATTAAATTAATTAAAATTACGTATTACTTGCGTTATCTTATTATTTCTCTTGTACTTTTTTATTGAAGTTTTAAAAACAATAAATTAATTTCGTTGTACACCTACTTCAATTTTCAAAACAATTTCATTAAAAATATTTTTTCAAGGCTAAAAATCTTTTAGTATTTTAATTTTTAAAAAGTCCATTAATCACTCTACTTTTCTTTAATATTTACGAACATTCAATTCAAAATAATAGGTATTTGTAATTTTTATGACCTTATTTTTATGAACTTTCAAGTTACTTTTTTGAATCGGGAGCTTTCTAAGATATAAGAAACCCAATTCAACACGAATAAAAAAACCCAACATTTGGGTAACTGCATACCATAAGCAGTATAAGCAGGTGAATAATCAAATCTAATTTCCGTAATGAGTAATTCTAAGTGAGACTTTACTGAGGTAAAATTCTGAGATTTTAAAAGAACCGATTTGTCTGAGTTTAGTATTATTTATAATATGTAAATATGTAATACTGTATATGTACCACATTTTAAAGTTCTAGATTCAAAGGTTTCAAAATGAAGCTGATTTTCGATTCTAATTTATAAACTTTTTGATTTTAAATTTTTTATACTCTACATGAAGTTAAAAATGATTTTATATGAAATTTAGCTGAAAGTGATCCTACTAAAAATACTTGACGAGAACGCGAATTTTTAAAAAAGCGTTACTTTTTTTTTTCTTTTAATTTTCCTTAAAATTTTTATTTTCATAAACTTTTTATTTGTAAACAGTTTTTGGGGGATATTTTTTTTATTTTACAATTTTCTTAATTTAGTAAATTTTTATTCTTTTTTATTTTCTGTAATTTGTAAAGCAATACAGATATGTCCAAAATTTTCCTAAAAATATTTTAAGTAGGAAAATATTCTAGAGAATTTTAAATTGAGTCAGAATTTCCTTTGAGTGATAGTAAAAGAAAAATGAAAATTTTGGAAAATAGGAAATAAAAAAAATTCTTTTTTTTAGTTTTACTTGAAAAGATTACCCAAATATCAAACCAAAAAACAGCCATCATTTTGAAACCTTCTTTGGAAAAAAAGGTATGTTAAGAAAGTATGGTTTCATATTTTTTTTATATAGTGAAACCATGAATTAGTTTTTTTTATACCCCAGAATTTTAACTTCTTATAGCAAAGTCACACTCAGGACATTTTAACAATGTTTTTAAAATGAATAGTCCGAAATACTGTCAATTCCAGATTCATTGAAGGATTTAAGGACAATTTTGAATAAAAACAAAGTTATAATTTTGTAACAAAATGGAACAAAATTGTCGATAGAATATTTTATGTAACTTAATTTGTAACCACCTACCAGTAAAAAGACAGGCGCAACGTAATAGGTAAAATAAAAGATAAGGACAAAGAAAGGAGAAAAGGCTGGTTACTGCTATGTTCTTAAACATATATCCACAAAAATAAAGGCCTCTATATAAATAAGACTCAGGAAATGTTTTAAAATAATTTTCCCTTATAATGCTATCACGTAAAAAGCAACAACATATAAATCATAATTTATACCTAATATAAATATAATCTCATAAAAACAATAATAAGCAAATAATTTGCTTGATAATTTGAGTAAATAAATAAAATGATTACACATTTTACGCATGAATAATTTTAATATAAATATATTTGATCATATATAATATTCACTGTCTGTTTATACAAATTAAAAAGGAAGAGCTTGTTTTAACTTATAAAAAATTATAAATTTTAAATCATCAATCATAATTTTTGTAACATAGCGTCGTCTCAAGTCAGTTTATATCATGTTATTAATTTATTTATAGCACTTTTTTACATGTAACTTATTCGTTCACATATATTTTTATAATTTAATATAAATTTATTTCTTAATTCGTTTTTTTTATTTTATTTAAAGGGGATATTTGGATATTTTGAGATTTGATTTTAGAGTTTTTGTTGGTTTAAAATACTGTAATTAAGAGTTACCAAATAATTTATTCTGTCCAAATGAATGAAAAAAATATAATTTTTTTAAAGTTCGATTATGTATTAGAGGTGTGGGTTACCCGTAAGTCGGATTGGGACGGGAATCCAAAATTTCAGGTTTTTGCTTCAAACTGGATCAGGTTTCGTATAAACAAGGAATCATCCGATTCAAAACTGTAACTGCAGACTTTTTTTAAAAAATTTCAGGCTTTATACTGAATCTTACCTTTAAAAAAAGGCCGAAATTTCGGGTACCTGACCCGACCGCACACCC
The DNA here is from genome assembly GCA_022575985.1 of Anagrus nilaparvatae. NCBI lineage: Eukaryota > Metazoa > Arthropoda > Insecta > Hymenoptera > Mymaridae > Anagrus > Anagrus nilaparvatae. Next base: position 12,751 of record JAKSXM010000282.1, read on the forward strand.
TTACTATATATTTATTTAGATTATCCTATTAATGTTATTCAAAAACAAAGTTATATTATAAAAAAGACAAAAATAACAACTTTTCTAAATAACCTCTACTATATTAGAATGTAAGAAATTTTTTAAAATGTGTCAATTATCTTGCCTTGATCACTACTATTTTATAAAATATGAAATATATTTTTTTAAATAATCTACATCTCATAATTATATACTAAAAAAACTTCAATTATAATTAAATATACATTTAATACATGTATGTAATATTATAAATCATTTTACTTCAATTTTAATAAGCAATTTTATAATAAATAATTTTATTAGATAAATAATTTTATAAATATGGGCTACTCTAGTTAGTCTTAGCTGATAAAAAGTGTTTTTTGAAACTTTTTTTTAATTACTTTTAATTTGGAATTGTGTTTTAACTTAAATTTTGTAATTATCTTACTTTTTCTCAAAAATGTTCTATAAAATACATTAGCTTTGTTGTTTATAATCAGATATTGCTTTAACATTTTATTACATTGGACTTAGGTAATGAATTCTCATCAATGGATCTTACGTATTAAAAAAGATTTTGAAGGTTTTATTCATTTTCCGACGGCCAGATTTAACTGAATAACTATTAATTGCCAAATTAGGCAAAAAAATGTGCAAAAAATACAATTTTGCTGATTGAATCAATTTTGAGTACCTTTCTCAAGTTTTTGTGGTCACTAATTATACAATTATAAAATCAAATTTTTAAAATTCAAATTGGCATATTTTTAATGTATAAATCATCAGTATAGTTTTATCAGCGATGGACCCAGAAACATTCTTAGGGGTCAATTCAGTAAAAATTTACGATTTTTTATAAAATTTTTTAAAATTTAACAAAATTTTTTTAAAAAACATGTACATTTGATAACAAAAAATTTTTGATGTCAACGTGGTTAGATTGGTTCGCTTGAACGGCTTGAATTTTCAAGCATTTCAAGCAAATTGCTTGAAATCTAAAACAGAGTATTTAATTTTTAAAATACGCTTCTGATTTTGATCAGATGTCTTATATCACATAACATCATTACAAACAAATTTTTAATCTTCTTTATCTTTAAATTTAGAATAAATATATTATTTATAACCAAAACAAAAATTTTTAATTTTAAGCAATTTTCGATTTGGCTTGAAATATCAAGCAAGGCAAACTAACCGTGAATGATCACGATTATGAAGTAAAAATTAAAAATGGTGAATCCGGGAACCAAATTTGAAATGGGAATCGGTATGTTCTGGATGGCGGATTTATATAATTAGTTATTTAAGTCATTTTAAGTATTTTAACACAGATTAATTTATGTGTCTCTGTTTATGATTTTATAGATTTGTAAATTGCTGCTAGAACTTTTTTTTTTTTTTTTTTTATTAAAGCTTTCAACTTTTACATTATTTAAAAATTACAGTTTTGCAAAAAATTAAATATTTTTTTTATAAATATACTATTTGGTTCCCAGAAAAACATCTTTATATCAAATGGAGGAAATTTGCGGTGTTTTGACAGCTTATAAAACTAACAATTTTTTTTTACAATTTTTTTAAAAAATTGTAAATAATAATTATATAGATCTCAAATTTGAAAAAAAAAATTATAATAATTAAAAGTTGAAAACTTATAGTGGTATTGGTACCCGATGTTTTAAAAAGAAAATTAGATTTTCTGGCAGTCACATGGTATTTATATAAGTTGGTAAAAATGTGAAAAAGAAATTGTTTTTGATAGTCTTAGCAACAAATTTCTCTCAATCACTTTGACAAATTATAAATACTATAACAAATTTGAAATTTTTAAGCTATTTCTAAAAATTTACTTGTAAAATTAATTTCTACACAGTAAAAAAAATGTATACTATATTACTAGATTTTAGTATTTTTACTACAATTTAGCAATATTACTACAAAATACTAAACTGTAGAGGGGCGATTTCATAGAGTTGAAATAATTAATTATGACCCATATAATGTATTCAAATTCTGCTCGAGCCAGATTCAGGAAATTACCTTCAAGCAAAATTTTAATAAATTTTTTGTCATAACTACCAGTGTCCCCAAAATCTAGTAAGAATATGCTCCATGAAATGGCCCCTTAGTAATATTGCGAACATTGTGTATCTAAAATGCTATTATAAAGACTAAGAAAATGAAGACTGAAAATCTTCAAAACGTGGTCAATTTATAGCAAAAAGAAAGTAATTAAAGAAAAAATTGTTAGCTTAAAAACTCAAGAATTTTTATTTAATAATAAAATAACTTATAAATGTAAAATTTGTTGCCTTTAATATATTTAACTGAATTAGCCAATATATACATTTAATATTTTATCATAATATACTTTTAATCATTGATTATATTTTAATAGAAAGCCCTTATATGTAACTCGAATAAATATAAATCAAAAGTTCCCACCATATGTCTAATAGAATTAATTATAAAATTATTTTTTACATTTTTCATTTTTTTCTATTTTATTGATAATGTATTATATCGATATATTGAAGAGTAAAAAATTTATTATACATATATCTCACGTTTTTAATGGTGTTAACATATAAGATTACAATGACTTAATATATATTGAATATTTTATTACTATATTATTAATATAAAATGTATATTAACGGAAACGAATTGATTTTGCATAATATCAATATATATATAGTACTATTATTAAACTTGCGTGATATCATTAATTACATTACTGTCTGTAAATATTTACTATTAGCAAAATGTTAATGAATGTTTTTGTATTGCAAAAAATAATCTATTTTTATGTATTAGGTTAATAGATTCTTTCGATATATATATTTATAACAAATAATATAATTATTAGACTTGAAAATCATTAAGTAATATATTTATATGGGCGATTCTTTCTCTAGTCAGTCACTAGCTTTTCTCTGTCCGAAAATGGAGTCAACTAAAAAGGATTTTGGTTTTCTCAAATTGACAGAAAAAGGGTCTAGTTTTTTATTCTCATTGGCCTTTTCAACTCTGTAAATCTAAAGTGGGAAATTTAAGCGCTGAGCGGTGGAAGGTTGACATTTGAAAATCGAAACAAAAGTATATATGTTATACCCCAAACGTTTAATTGACCAATTCATGAAATGGTCAAGCCCCTTGCCCAATTCTTTGACCATTTCATGAATTGGTCAGAAATCTTCAATTTTTTTACACGATTTGATAAATAATTTTATAATCAATAAAAATAACATTTAAGTATACAGAAGTCGGTATTATATTCTTTAAATTTAATAATTAATAATTAAAAATGCATATTAGTAAGTTTATTTATAGTTATAAACTTTATAAGTTGCCTCCATTTTCGGACACAGGTGGCTGGCTTGAAAAAGAATCACCTATATATATAAGGGAATCGCAATATTTAAAAAATTTTATAGGTGTGTAATTATAATTCTTCAGTTTATATTAATTTATTAATATAATGCAAATTTTATTAATTATTTTCTCTAAAAATTTATTTTTTCTATTACATAAATTATGTTACAAAAATAAAGGTTTGGATACTTTTTTAATTTATGTTCAATTAATTAGGTTCTTTTAGGCTTATATTCTGTCTAAAAACCATTTGTAATAAAAAACTATAAAAAAAATTACATCTTAAAAAACTAGAAAATAATTTAAATATTTTACTTAAATCAATAAATTTTAACATATGGATTATAAATGTTTATAGAAAATTAATACATAAAAATAGTTTATATGCATTGAAGCTTAAAATCGAGAAGGGGAATAAATTACTTGTAATAATTTTGATTTAGAGATTTTGAATAACTGATTAGACAGACTTACTTAGACTTTATTTTATTTAGGATACCAAATCGCAACCTATTGATAGAGTTTTGTTATCGATGAGTTTTCTTAATTTTCTTATTTTGTTGCGAAAAAATCCCCAATACCCTCCGTTCTTTTAATGCAACTCCTGGATCTTATAATAAAGAACTTTATGATATAAGATAGAAATTTTGAATTTTCTTGCCAATAACGCTGTCACCTTAAGTTTTTTATTTTTTGCTAAATTTACTTTAAAACTAGGTCTTATGGGTTGTTTATGGGTACAAAAATTTTTGTGCAAGCTTAAAATTTCCAGAAGTTGTTTAACCGTGAATATTATTTGATTGCAAATTATAAGAACTTAAAATTAAATTCTCAATTGAAGCTTATTAGATATTTAAATAATGGTAGTAATTTAGGTCAAAATCGTTCATTTGATATATTTACTGTAACGAAGAGGGAACCAGTGATAAAAAATTGCATATAGTTTTTATGGAACAAAAAATGATTCTTTAAAAAAAAAATGAGACCAGCTCGAAGTGTTTTGTATGATTATTAAAGATGTGAGCATTATTAAGAAGTTAACCCACGAATCCTTATCCTACAGCATGAAGTCCTGTACTTCTCACACTCACCCTCGATATTTAATTATTTGCAATTACTTAAAACATCTTCAATACATTAATACAAAAGAGAATCTTCTATTCCAAGAATGAATTAAAAAATAAAAGAAATTATAAATACATGAATGTAAGATATTACAAAATTACACGATGAAAAATCATTATTATTTAAAATAAATAAATATAAAAAAGTATATTTTTAAAACGTATATCATTTTAGACAAATACATGACATGAAAAATTTAATTTTTTTATTGTCTTTGAGAATATTATATATTTATACCTATACGCATTTCTTTTTTATTATTATTTTTTGTATTTTTTTATTAACACGTATTATAATATAATCTCTTATGTAAAATCTTATATATTATAAGATTAAATCAAAATGAAAAAAATTATTATTATTAATATATAAATTTATTGATTAAATTTTTTATACGATTTGCTTATAAAAGGGAGTGGTATATTATTATTATTTATTTAGTGTCCTAAATTAATGATATATTCAAATATAAATATCATCTTATGTAACTCTTTAAAATACTGTCATCTGTAAGTAGTTTATTATAATATCAGGTTTATAAATTTTCAAACGCAATACTCTATTTTATACTTACTATCGTGATAGTTAATTAAAAGGACAGTGTTTTTAATTTTGATACTGTATTTTTTTTAATTAGGGTAATTTATTTTAAAATGTTGAATTATTTATTTAAATAAATATTTAATTATGTTTAATAATTTAGTATTTTCATTTTAATTATTACCTAATTTTTTTAATTTTTAAAGTTTGTGTTTTTATATATGAAAGTTTATTTAAATTATTATATTTATTATAATTATATTTTACATAGTATTAAAATATTTTGCTCTTTTATTTTCTTAAAATAATTATGTTCTACATCGATAGTTACAGTAACCTTCGAAATTATTTCTTATAGCAAAAACTTTTTTATATCTTTTTGTATAAAAGTTTATATTGTTGATATATATTATCGTTAACGATTCACAAATTTAAAAATAAACAAAAATTTTTATTCATTCATGAAAAAAATTTAATATTTCACTATTATACGTGCCCGAAAAAATAAGAAACTTTTACATTACTGATGTACTGAAACTCTGTTCTAATAATATTTATTAAGGAGAAACTATTATAGAAAAATGGTCGTGAAGAATAATTTTTACTTTTCCCGACTTACTTATACGGTTGTATTTTTCACCCCCTGAATAGTTTACAAGGCTACGACCGAAGAAAGCTGTAAACTTTTTTATTAATTTTTAAAATGTAAGAAATTTTTCATAAAACCTAATTCTAATGCGGCTACTTTACCGCGTTTACCTGCTTTTCCCAATTCACCCTTATTGTAGTGGGTGCGGCATAATATTAGCACAAAGCTGATAATAACTTTAGAATCAGCAACCAATTTCACTCAAGAATATATAGTTTTATTGATGAAAAATAAGATCTATATTTTAATTTTTTTAAACTACCCCTATATACCTTTTAGGGGATGAAAAATACAACCTTTCAAAGTCAATTGGAAAAAATAACAATTATTCTTAACGGCCAAAAGCAACTAAAATTTTTTGTTCTTATTTTTTAGACTTGACAAATTTGTCATAACCCTAATACGGCTGCTTCACCCTGTTCACCCCTAGTTTAGATGTTGCGGTGAAATTTTTGCACTAAACTGATGTTGAATTTGAATTAGCAGCCAATTTTACTTAAGAATATAATTTTAATTATAAAAAAAAAGTTTTATTTTAATTTTTTTTTAAACTACCCCTAACCACCCTTTAAGGGTTGTAAATAGGGCCAAAATGGATGAGACCTTAATGTATACAAAGTTTACTTAAACTTACATAAAAAATAATATGTTCAAACATTTTTCAATAAAATTTGATTTTTTATTGATTATTTCAAACATTTCCTAATAATTGCTGACTAACCCCTTTCACCCCCGTTTTTAAGGTATTTTTAAGGATTTTAGGTTAAAACTAATGTCAGATTCTGAAAGAGCGTGACATTTTATTATAGAGATGAACTTTTTAGCTACGTATCTACAAGGGAATATATTTAGTTTTGCTCACTTTCAAAACTCTCAACCCCAGCGTTAATAAGTTAAAATAAAATAACTTTTAAGTTTTGTTTTACAATCCTACATTTCCTTGGATATTCAAATGCACTACTATTTTTTTAAAATATTTATTTACTTTTCTGTAATAGTCAAAAAATATCGTAAGGTCCATGGGCCGAAAACTTTAGGCACTAGTGTGAACACATTTCACTTATGCTTTGCTTCGCCAAGAGTTCATGCTAGTACTCACACTAACGATAAAATTTTACGCCCTTGATACTTAATATACTGTTTTATAGTCTAAAATGTCTTGAATTTGTCCAAAAAAAGATTTTGCGTATGATTTTGTATGAAAAGCAAAAAAAAATGAACGTCTGACTGACAGAAAACCAGTTATTATTAACGCATGTGATGAAAAGAATATATTTGTCATATAGGTAATGGAAACGAAAGTTTTTGCAGATAATTTATGCATATTTTCGTAGTTAGTACTACAAGATTTTTATATTTTAAGTAAATCATAGTTTTTATAACAAGAACAAGTATTTTTCAAATTTTACTTTTTCGATTTCGATTAGAAAAATTATCATATTTTCTGATAAGCTTAGGACGTTCGAGATAAAAAAATGAGATTTGACGGATAGAAATATGCAGATTAATTAAGCACTAATTCCATTTTCTGTATACTTTTTTATGTTTTTTTAAAAATTTATTGGGGAAATATTTTAAACACGATTTCAAACTGGAATTAGAGTCATCTTAATCTTCAAATTACTATTGAATTTCTTATACGTACATATCTGCCAGTTCTGTTAAATGTAATTGTTAATTTAAAAGAGAGGGTTAATATTTAGGCACGATCACCCTATGTATGCAATACATAGATGAAATCGTGGCTTATTTGAATGTTATTTTATTTATTTTATTTTTTGGCACCCAACAAGCTAAAATGAAATGAGTTCGTACTTGATTTATATACGTTAGAAAATTTGATAATTAAATAAAACCTGAGACACCCTAATATACATTGAATACAAAAAAGTTTAACTGTTCAATACATAAGATAACGTTATGTCTTGGTCCACAATGTATCCTTGACTTGTTCTTTTCTTTTTTCGAGAAAAAAAAATTTAACTCTTACACTTAAACACATACAAAATATCTTTACATATGTAGACATATATTTGAAATACGCGCGGGCGTCTCCTTACAGTAAAATTTTTATATATCCATTGTAATAATATAGTCATACAATAAAAACTTTCTTATAGTATGTTAAAATATTAAAACTTATGGTGAAAGAATATAACGCAAATTCTCTGTTATTTTAACAGTTTGTATGACTATAAAGATACATCATTATTTTAAAGAAAAATAAATATTTTTTTATTTATTTTATTGTATACTTTTCAATGCATATTTTAAAAATTCAGCGCTGGATTCAACGGGGGCGAAAGGGGCAAGGGTGGGTAATGTTTTGAAAAGAGATCAGAAATGGAGCCTTCACGGGCTTTGCAAAAGTTAATTATAAACTTTTTCAGGGTTGGATATTGGAAGCGGAAAAGTAGAAAAATGATTATACATTTTTACAGTGTAGTGCCCAAGCTTTGCAGTTAAAGAATTTATACTGTTAGGTTGCTCAGCTGGAAGTTTCAAGTAAATTTCCACAAAGTTCAAGCAGTTCAAGCAATTCGAAATTCAGAATTACCTGGCAGTACATAGTTGTGAAAATTACAGAGTTGAAGGAATTTAAAAAACTTTCATGTGTGTTACAATGGAAGGTTTCTAGAAGAATTTCAAAGAATTTTGGAAAATTCTAAATTAATTTTCAAAATATTTTAGTAGAAATTCTTTTCGAAACTTAAAATTCAAACCAAGTTAAACTTGTGTTTATTCTAAAGTGTATATTTTAAAAAAGTAAAGAAAACATAATTTTCATTAAAAAAAAAACTTAAGGTTTCAAAACATCATTCAAAAAGAGATTACAATAAATTTCAGAAAAAATTCTGTCAGTTACAGTTGATGGACTTAATGTTAATGAGAGCATAAATAATTTTAAATTTACTATAGCCTACACAAAAATTTTAAAATGTATAAAAATCTTATATAATTCATTCAAATTATTTAATTTTGGCGTGAAAATTTCATTTATAAATTTTTACATTTATTTTTAAATGCTAAATCTGTTTTTCAAAAATTCACAGTAAAACATTAAAAATTTCAAAATTTAGTTTTAAAAATTATTTTAGAATGTCCCACAAGTGATTTACAATTTACAAAATCTTATATTTCCTCATAATCAAAATAAGTCAAGGTCCAGAATTTTTTTTACATTAAAATCTGCATAAGATAATATTAAAATGAAAAATGAGAACAATGACCATTAGCATATTAAAATATATAACCGTATATTTTAAATTACAGTATTAGCAATAATAGAAATAAATTGATCTTATTACGTATGTATGTATAACAAGATGATTATATTTTGATATATAATTTATATTATTTAATAATAATAATAATTTAATAAAAAATGAAGAAAAAAGCATGTATATGGGTGTTTATATGGTATTAGAATAAAATACAATTTAATACTTATTTATCATTATACTTTATGAGGAACTCCCACGTTAAGAATTTTTTGTCTTTTATAATATTAAATAAAAAGATTATAAGACAGGTTTTTTTATATGTGTATAGAAAATGTGGATAAAATGAATCATTACAATTGTGTCAGGATATTACATTGTAAATTTTATTCAATTTTATTTTCTATTTTTTTTCTTATGTGTATCAAATCATTTTTCTTATTATTATGGAAAAATTAAATTTAGTCTAGGCTTTTTTGCTGACAGGTTCGTGAAAATTTTATGAAATTCATTTTTACCGACAATGGTCTAATAATTGACCATAATACGAATATTGAGGTTATGTGCTCCAGATTTCCATAAAAGAAAATATCTAAAGAACCATAAAAAATAATATATAATTACATAATACACACTATAAAAAGTAACTTTCTTATATTAACAAAAAAATTAAAACATTTTCAAAAAATTAGGAAATTTTTGAAAAAATTTGTAAATATTCGAAAAAAATCGTACATTTACTAAATTTAGTACATTATTGAAAAATTCGAGGATCCTCGATTTTTTTTTGTGAATCGTAAGAAAAATTGATAATTTACAATTTTTTTTCGAAAATTTACAAAAAATAGTTGTGAATTTAGAACTTTTTTCGTAAAATCATTAAAAAAAATCGATAATTCTCGAATTTTTCGATAATATACTAAATTTAGTAAATTTACTATTTTTATCGAAAATTTACAAAATTTTGTGAAAATTCACTAATTTTTCGAAAAAATTCTATTTTTTTTTGTAAATCTAAGAAAGTTACTTTTTACAGTGTATGATTCTTTATGGTTCCTAAAAAATGAGTAACTTAAATTTTCTTCAAAACTAGATGCTATAACAATCTTCAAAAATAAATATTTCACGAGCCAAATCAGGGAAGCAAGTAAATGTTTAAAAAACAGTCCATTAGTAATATATCTTTTTTAATTAAACGATTAATTTTTATGTTAATGCAAAATAGTGTTAATTATAATAAATGTTTATTGAATTTTTCGTTTACTCTTATGAATATAAAATTACATGTGATTATATATATTTTTATTAAATAAAATTAATGTAATTGCAAATATCTTTTTTTTTTATTATTATCAACATAAATAAATAAAAAAATAAAATAAATTTAGCAAGTATAAATGTGATAATAAAATTTTATTAGATCATTAAAATAAGTAAATAAAAAAAAACTTACCAATAAGATAAGTACTGAAAATGTAATTTTTCTTCCAAAATAAATTCCAATGTACGCCATTTCTTTCATAAACTCCAAATTTAATCTAAACTTCTCTCCTTTTTTTTATTTTATAAATCAGATCATTATATTTTATTTGAAATTTTTTTCTTTTTTTTTTTTAATTTAATTTTTTATTACGTAATTTTAAATTTGTACATGTAATTTCAGCATGATAATAAAAAATTGTATCCCACTTAACAAAACAACAAAAAAAACACTTTGTAATGACCACACACATAAATACACACACACGTGCGTTGTTAATCGAACAAGAGAAGAGTAAAATCTTCTCTCGTACAGGAAAATTCAATTACAGTAGTAATATCATTAGTATTATTATCGATTAAAAAAACGAAAAAAAAAACAAAATTTCTTCAATTCATTCCTTTTTTCTCCAATTCACTCCAAAAAAATATTACTTCACATTCCATTAGAGATCCTTTAAATAAAGCGAATAATTTGCGAACTCATCTTATTTTTTTATTATATCTTTTTACATGATACAATAAAAAAAAAAAATTAGATTTTTTCCTGTATAATTACCATCACTCAATTGTCAGTGTAATAAAAAAATTTTGCAACCACTTTTTTATTAAACGGATTAACAAAATTTTAACACAAAATTATTTATAAAATTCATTTTTAAATTAAAATTCACTAAATTAATAAGTCTCGAGACATTAAATAATAAAAATTAACAATAAAATAAAACTATAATTGTTGTTATCCGCAAGAATGGATATGGGCAACTGACACCGGATCAAAGATTTAACTATATAGTGTTAATATAAACCAAATACTTAAGGTTACACTTACACAGCTGATCTCTCTGTAAGGCTTATAGAGTCACGCATTCATTGGAGAGAGACTTTTTTACCCTCACCATTTATTAACTTTTTTTATTATTACACACGTGAGAGAGGTTTTTTAAATAAATTTTTTTTTTTTTATACAACTTTTTTTCTATAGATTCAGGAAGATTATTTAAGTGTTAGATCTTTAATTAAAATGTTACACTCTTCAACTATTGATAGGTTAATGATTATTATTACTTTTATAATAGTTAATTGAGATTTTTAAATGTTTACGTTATGTAATGGAACAAAATTTTAATTTATTGTTTTAATGTAATACTTTTTCTTATTTTATTATTTAAATATTAAAATTACTATTTTTTTAGACTTTTAAAATTTATTAGTTATCAATTATTTTCTTTATATATTGTGTAAGTTTTTAAGTCTATTGAAAATTTATAGAGCAAAAATAAAATAAAATAAAAAAAGGAAAAATTTGTTACAAAAATATATCAAAACCTGAATTTCATAGTTACAATAAAATAAAAAAAAAAAAGACAAATAAAATAAATTAATTTAATGTTCATATCGAGTTTAGCCTATTAAACTAAATAATAAATAGAAAATAAAAGAAGTATATGTAATAATTTGCAATTTTATGCCTTTCACATCAGATAATTTTTTGTTAAATCAATATTGCAATTAATTAAATATTAAAATGATTATAAACAATTTTTATGATTATAATTATATATTTTTATCGGCTTTAGGTCATTATTGACTATTTATTTTAAATATCTTATCGAATATTTTTAAGACAATTTTTTTACATATTAGACTGTCTATTTTTTTTGACTAACAATAAATAAAATATATTTTAATTTTGGCTACAAGTTCATGGTAAAATAATAAATTAAAAAAAAAACGTTTAATAAAATGAAATATTTTTTTTTTTCGAAAATTTTCATGACTGCCAGTTGTACAAGTACAACCGGAAGATTGCCGGCGAACGCGCTCCCTTTTCAGTTATAACTTCAGTTTGGGACGCGCAGCCTAGGCAACTGGCCGCTGCCTTTCTCCATGCCTAGGTATGGGAGAGCTCTCTACGATGCAAAGCCCTTCTCTTTCTTCTTCAACAAGGTGGTCCTCACGTACTCTGCTATTTTGTTCCAATTTTCAGGACTCCGGCCTTCAAATCTAGAAGCGCGCACAACCGAAGACTGTGTGCTCTGCTGTGTCGTTCTCGCCTGGCAGTGCAAGCTCTGTTGATATCTTATGCCACGTTTTTAGTATGTCAGTATGGTACCCGTGACCCGTTAAAAACTGTGTGAGGTAAAAGTCCACCTCCCCATGACGTCGCCCCGTCCATGCCTGCAGAACTGAAATCATTGTGCGCGCCCACCGGGCAGAGTTCACAACCGACATCAAGAGTCTTCGCTTCCCTGGTTTGGGCTCTTATATGTTGGCCATGAGCCTTGACAAAGAGGATGCGACCGATGCGGCCCTTTCACACGACCTCTGAAATTGTTCCTAGAAGTTCAGCTTGTTGTCAAGCAGAACTCCCAGGTACTTAGTCGATGTTTTGACTCGGACATTTACATCGATGTCGGTGAAAATCATTCGACGGGTCAGCAGTACGATCTCCGTTTTTGGGATCGCAAGCTAGAGCCCGTGCTCGCCCATCCAAAGATTGATCTGCCTCATCACTAAATTCAACCTCTCCTGGGTCACTTGCATGTCCCTAGCCCCTACCAGTTATGGTTAGGGCCACATCGTCAGCGTATCCGATCAGTGAAACTCCTTCCAGGAGGTGGACGCGCAGCAAGCTACCGTAAAAAGCATTCCACAGGCCAGTTCCAAGAACCGAACCTTGGGCAATGCCAGCACACGGAGAAAAAATAAGAGATGAAACGTTAGTAAATACATGGGCGATTCGTCGGTATTATAAAGGCAGACAGAACGTCGGTACAGAATTGATGATTTGTCCGCATAAAACCGACGAAGCGTCTGTATTTCAATAAAGAGTCTTCCTCCGATCAATTTTCAACAAAACGTCGGGATTTTTTCAGAGGCCTCTCACATGCGCGAGAAGTACCTAAAATAAAAATTGTATATGGGCATATCCATTACTTTTCATACAAAACTGTGCGCACCTATGACTCCAATCGGGATCAAATTTTCAGGGATCGTTTGAGGTAATAAAAAACTTAGCCAGCCAAAATTTTAGCCATTTTGCAGGACGGGTTGTCGAGATACAAGCTCTAAAAGGTCCAAAAATAGCTGTTTTTAGCCAATTTTCAAAAATTTACTGGGCTTCAAGGGAGGGTCCAAGAAACATCCGGCTGGTCTCATTTTTGCCTTGAATTTTCAACTTTTACCATAAAAATTTTCAAAAAGTTTCAAAGAGTTGATTTTTACAGGCATTAATTAACGTAAGATTCAATTTATCGAAAAAAGCTGATTTTTGAACTTAAATTGTTACTCAGCATCATTAGCTTAAGACTTTCGGTTGGTCTCCTTAAAAGCGTCTAGCAAAGACCTTTCAAATGAGACCTTAAACGTTAAAATAGCTTATATAAGCAATTGAAAGTTTGCTGTTTCCGAAAATATCGTTTTTTTAACAACTTTAATCGTCTGCAAAATTTTTCTCTGAGCACTGTAAGTGCTGAAAATTTCAGGAAAGCTTCTTTTGACAATAAAAAAAATTCCTTAAAAATTTGGGCGATGGTATTGGCTTCTGTTCGTAGATATAAGACTCTGAAAATGTGGAATAATTGGACCAATATTGGCCAATAAATGGTTAAGGGGTCAGCAAAAAATTTTTCTTCATCAATATTCGAATAGCCAGGGAAAAATGAGCTCATTTAAAAAAAAAAAAATTTTATTTTTGACCGATAAATAAGCAAGTTATCATGATTTTAAAATTTTTTAAAAAATTTTCCAAAAATCCCAGTTTTAGGATCATTATACAGTATTCTAACTTTAAATAACGATAACTCGATTATTTGTCGGTCAAAAATAAAAATTTTTTTCTTAAAATCGTCGAATTTTTTCCTGGCTATTTGTATATTTACAACAAAGAAACTTTTCATATGCAAAAATTATTTTTTTGGACCAAAAACTACCCTAATACATTGACAAACTAAAGTAAGTTCTAAAGTAATTTGCCAAATAAACCATTTGTCACGTGGTTTATTTAGTAGTTTACGGATATGGTCATATGGTTTATTTAGGAAATCTAACTCACGAGATAGTCAAGGAATAAAACTTTTTATAGATTTAGATAAGGGAATGTCAGTACCACTGAACTAGAATTATTTGTCTTTATTAAGGAAAAAGTTGTTGATACTGGATCAACTTTCAATATAACTTAGATCATTTTCTCTCTTTTTTAGAGACTTGTATGTAGATTTGTAGGTCATCAAGTCATCGCTTTATGGAAATTGGAAAAAGCAAAGAGCCTAATGCCAAACCTTGAGGGATACCACTTTTGACTGATTCTACTAAAGAACTCCTTTATATAAAAGAATTTTCAAGATACGAGATATTGTGTAAAAATTTCAATTAAGAGAGGTTTGTAAAAATAATATTTTTATTAACTATAATTGTAATGAAAATGAATAATGATTTAGAGATTGCTCATACCTTCATTTGCCTTCTTAAAATATATATTATTAAAAATATTAAAAATAAATTGTACCATGTATACTTCGTACATTTAATTTGCCCCTGATGCTTGATATCCGGATTTGCGTCTAAGTACTTGATTTAGATGAAACACCCTCGTAAATTTTTTTCAGTATTCGGTAAAATTTTTAAATTTCGTTTTTTTTTTAAATGAACACTCCTTCACGAAATTCAACTGTCCTCAAATTTTTTTCGGAGAACACATGATTAAATTAATATTAAGAAATAAAATATGGGATATTACCCTGCCAAAGTTCTCAAAATGCTTTGGGACTCAAAGTTTATTTTTATTTTATTTGAGTGGCAGCGAGTTACTTTACCCCCCAGGATTATGTCCAAAATTTTTCTGAGTATCCGAAAATATATTTTAATCAACCTAAGAAAGGTAGGGGTTGGGGAAGATCCCTTGAAATTTTTAATTTCTTTTTTTTTTAAATAAACACTCTTTTATCAATTATCGTTTAATTTTGAATGACTTCACTCCTCTCCTCCTAATTATTGTTTAAAATTTTTTTTGGAAGTCTGAAGATATGATTAAATGAATATGAAGAAGTAAAATTTGGGGTAACACCTTGCCAAATTTCATAAAATTTTATTATCCTGCCAAACTTCTCAAAATTCTTTGAAAGTCAAAAACGAATTTTTAATTTATAAATTAATATATATATTTTGATCAATTTATTGGTGCTATCGATTTTTATCAGCATTTTACTCGTTTTTGTGAGGTTTTTTACTCTTTTCACAATTCTAAATACTTTTTAGCTACCGTGAGCAAAAAAAAAATTTCTTTCCTCAGTTTCAATAAAAAATATGTCTTTTAATTATGCCATTGAAGTCTGGAACGTTCATGGAAAAATTCCCAACCTAAAAATGAAAAAAAAAAATTATTTTAAAAAGAGGAAAATTCCTAAGTGGATTTTTGCTTAAAATTTTAGCAGTAAATGATTCCTTGTTGCAAAAGCTACAAAATACAAAAAAAAATATCATTTTTGAATCCCGGTAAACGGTAATAAATGTAAAAATAAAATTTTCAAGAATTCTTTGTATTTTGTTTTTTCTTGCATCAGGAATAATATGCAAAAAAATCATTTGCAATAGTTTTCTCTTTCAAGTTTAGAATAATTTGGTCACAATTTCTAATGATTTTAAGTCTAAAAATAAAAAAACTTGGATAGGTTAGAATCATGTTTTTTAAATTTTTCTTTATAATAATTAGGGATTTTGTAAAAAAAACTCTTATCCACATGAGCATTTTTAATAAATACTTCGTTCTACCAAGTTATACGGATGCACAAGCCTGGAATGCGTTTTTTACATCTTAATTGAGATGCTAGAAGGGTACAGCGGTACCAACTAAGTCACTAGAAATCAAATTTGAAATGGAGAAAAATAAAATATGCCAAAATAAGCAAATTATTTTTTATAACAATAGTCCTTAGCCTTGATTTATTTAAGTATGATCCATTTTTAAAAAATTTATAATTTTAATGCATAAAGGATAATAAAAAATCGCAAAGAATTATAAAAAAGCTAAGGTTTTTTTATTTCAGGCACGATCTCTCTTTAATAACATTGATGGGATCCACACCTTCATAAATTGAAAACTATTATTTAT
This sequence comes from Anagrus nilaparvatae, assembly GCA_022575985.1. Taxonomy (NCBI): domain Eukaryota; kingdom Metazoa; phylum Arthropoda; class Insecta; order Hymenoptera; family Mymaridae; genus Anagrus; species Anagrus nilaparvatae. The sequence goes on from JAKSXM010000282.1 coordinate 29,255, forward strand.
TATTACATATTATTATTCGAAAACTTTTCTTTAACCTGAATTTACATAAAAATATTTAAAACTTATAAAGAAAAATTTTTTATCTGCATTAATTAATATAAATAATAGGGTTTAGATTATTCTTATTTATTTTTCACCATAATAAGATCGTTTGCTGAAGATTACTGATCGATAAAACTGGCACCAAGTTTCCTTTATAATAATTTAATAAAATTTGCTGTGAAAATATAAAATATACTTTGAGTTTCTAAATTTGATGAAAATATCTGAATCTTTAAGTATATATTAATCTTTCTTAATCCTGAAAAAAATCAAAGAAAAATTTTAATTTCCCATATTCTTTAAAAAGAATATATTTTAACATTTTTTTAATTACCTTAATCAAATTCTACCTGTGTGCCTTAAGATATTAGTTTTTTTCTGAGAAAAGATAATAACAAATTTGTTAACAGCAATAAAATGCTTATTGTAAGGTAATTAAAAGCCAATACTGCTGAAAAACAAGTATTAGTTTAAATTTGAGTATGTAATTTAAAAGAACTTATTATATCATCCGTTTTAAAAATTTTGCATAAAAATAATAATTAAATATTAATTTAAAAAGAATAATTAAATATAAATTTACAAATTTTTATCCACGTTTTTAAAAAAATAGTAGAAAAAGTTTAAAAAATTGTTTTAAATTACGCGCTTTTAAATTGAAACTAGGGCCGTATTTGAAAACGAATTTAGTAAATTACTAGATTTATATTTATGTTGGTACTAAAGGGGGGCGGAATAATTTTTCGTATTTATAAACGATTTTGGGCTTCTGATCAAACTTGGGTGTTCTCTTTTTATATTTTTATCATGATTTTCAGTTAAGTTATTTTGTTTTTTAATTATTTTCAGATTATTTTATGTTTAATGTTAAGAAAAAAAGATTAAGGTATTAAAAAGAATAAATAAAGAATAAATAAACAATTAATCATTTATTTTATTATTAAATAATTGTAAAATGGAAAATCACATAAATATAAAAATTCCGAGGCAAGTTTCCTTGCAAGTGGAGTTACAAATATTCTGTCTCCTTGTTGAATGGGTGATGAAACCGGAGCACTAGCAACCGATGGTTGAGGTGAAGAAGGCTTGGGAGCTGCTGGAGGTGGTGGTGTATAGCTGAAGCAGTAGGTGCTGGAGTACTTGAATCTTTAAAATCTTTGAACGCTGCTACACTCCCTTCATCAGGCACTATTATGCATACTAATTTGCCAATTGATACATTCTTAGTCCCTGAAGGAACAATAATTAATTTTTAATTAATTAACAATAATTAACAAAAATTAATTTTTGCTAAGTAACCTTATTCTGGAGTTTCAAAACCCATGGTTTCAATTTCTGCTAATAAGTCTCCTTCACTTAATTTGTCAGCTAATTTTTAAATAAGTATTAAGTATGAAGTGTAATAATTTAACAACAAAATAATTTAACTGAAAATCATGATAAAAACATAAAGAGAGAAAAGAGAAAATTTTTAATACCTTAATCTTTTTTTCTTAACATTAAACATAAAATAATCTGAAAATAATTAAACAACAAAATAACTTAACTGAAAATCATGATAAAAACATAAAAAGAGAACACCCAAGTTTAATCAGAAGCCCAAAATCGTTTATAAATACGAAAAATTATTCCGCCCCCCTTTAGTACCAACATAAATATAAATCTAGTAATTTACTAAATTCGTTTTCAAATACGGCCTAGAAGACTTTCAGTAGTATTTAGGTTATAGTCTGCTTAGTCGACTGCTAGGTTAATGGCTGTGTTTATAAGGCTTTTAACATACGTCACGTGACAATTAGCTATATAGTGTAATGGAAGAAAACAAACCATTTTTTTACATGTACTTCTTATGGAAGCGGTTTTTAAAATTAAATTTTAATAAATATTATTGATAGATATTAAAAAGTGATTATATTTATGAATAAAGAAAAGGTTATTTTACAAGAATATCAAAAAATTTTAATTACTTGTTTTGTCTTTACTTTAAAAAATTAAAAAATGAGGTGTAAAAGTTGTAGGTTATGCATATTTTTGTAGTGAAATCTTGTTTTTGTTATAAATTTACCTTTTTAAGTGTTGTTAATTAAATTCTCAGATAATCTAGCAGCTATTAGCTTAGTAAACAATAGAAATGCCCCTTAATTGTGCAGTATTTGAATGCAAAAGTTATGGAAGTATGGAAGATGACCAAAAAAAAAACAAAATTTTCAAAGTTTCCTATTTCTGTAAGTAGCAAACGTACAAAATATCAAAATGTTTTGAATACTTTTAATAAAAATACTGTGAACCTTGAAGAATTTAATAATCTCAGATTACAAAGGCAAAAAAAATTGGGATTAATGCTTTAAATTGAGGTGTCTTGAATGAGTCTTACATCAGCGATACAAGAGTTTGTATCTTGCATTTCATTTCTGGTGAATATTAATTCAATTTATGATCTTGTTCTTAAAGTTAAAGAGTTTCCTTATTATTGTTTTTCAAATCTTTTTAGAATAAAGTGAAAGACTTTTTTGGAAAATTTATTCATTTGATACTTAATAATAATATCTGGTTTTATATATTTTAGAATTGTTGGTAAATATAATTAACAATTTTCTTTTTTACTAAATAATTGATTTTTCTGATTGGAATATTAATAAATAATTAGAGGAACCTGCTTTAGATTTTGATGTGAATAATCCAGATTGGGTGATGAATCAAAAACTTGGTTACGATATAGGATTTGCAGAAAAAACCTTTATGGAACATTATGAAAGAATTCTTATTCAGAATATATTTTTTATTTATTTTAATTAAATACTTTTATCAATTAAAATTTGTTTCATAAATTCCATAGAGGGTTTTTTTACTACAAATCCTATATCGTAATCCAGTTTTTGATTCGGCACCCAATCTGGATTATTCACATCAAAATCTAAAGCAGGTTCTTCTAATTATATGTTAATATTCCATTCAGAAAAATCAATTATTTAGTAAAAAAGAAAATTGTTAATTATATATACCAACAATTCTAAAATATATAAAACCAGATATTAAGTATCAAATGAATAAATTTTCAAAAAAAGTCTTTCACTTTATTCTAAAAAGATATTAAAAACAATAATAAGAAACTCTTTAAATTTAAAAACAAGATCATAAATTGAATTAATAATCACCAGAAATTAAATGCAAGCTACAAACTCTTGCATCGCTGATGTAAGATTCATTCAAGGCACAGCTCGATTTAAAGCATGAATCCCCATTTTTTTTGCCTTTATAATCTTAGATTGTTAGATTCTAAAAATTGTGATCTTTTGTACATTTGCTATTTACAGAAACAGGAAACTGAAAATTTTTTTTTTGGTCATCTTCCATACTTCCATAACTTTTGCATTCAAATATTGCACAACTAAGAGGCATTTCTATTGTTTACTAAGCTAATAGCTGCTGATTATCTGATAATTCAATTAACAACACTTAAAAAGGTAAATTTATAAAAAAAACAAGATTTAACTCCAAAAATATGCATAACCTACAACTTTTTCACCATCTTTTTTAATTTTTTTAAAATAAAGACGTAACAAATAATTAAAATTTTTTGTTAGTCTTGTAAATTAACCTTTTCTTTATTTATAATTATAATCACTTTTTAATAACTATCAGTAATATTTTTAAAAAATTAATTTTAATAACCGCTTCCATAAGAACTGCATGTAAAAAAATGGTTTGTTTTCTTCCGTTACACTATATAGCTAACTAGTCACGTGACGTATGTTAAAAGCCTTATAAATTTGTTATTATTTTTTTCAGGTTTATTTTAAATTCCATAGATATAGTTAAATAAACAAAAGTTTGATTCAGATAAGTATAAAAATTTTTAATATTTTTTTAAAATTAATATAAAGAACGTAATTTCTTTGTTTTTTATTTTTCAGCATTAGAAAGGTGAGGTTTATTTATGGTTTTTCTTAATCTTAAAGTAATTTAATATGCTTAAAAATTTCTAGATTCCAGTCAAAAAAAGCAAAAGAAATAATCCATAATGTTATGTTTGATACATTATCGACAAAAGTTTATTCTGCAGAAGAAGCTGAAAAATGGATGAAACAAATAACTGACCTAGTTAGGATAAAAATATAATAAGTTAGCATTTTTATAACTATCAAATTCATTTTAGAACTATATTCAGGTGATGCGAACAAACATAAAAATTAAAAGTTTGCTGTAAATGTTATATTAATGGAAAACTATGAAAATGGAGCTAAAATTAGTAATAGTACCGTGTGGGATGCTAAAAATGACATCATGGCATATGGCTTTCATGAATGTAAGAAAACTTTTTTTATTTTATTAATTTTTATTTGTTTGACTGTGTTGTTCCAGATATTTCCTATTTTATTCCTATTTTAGTTATTTTTTTTGGTACTGGAAATCAGTTTTTTTGTGATAACTCAACAACAACTTAATGAAATTTAGCCAAACTGGAGGAGGCAAAACTAAACATCAAATAACAAATTTTGTACCAAATTTTTTTTTGATTCAGCGAGTTGTTCCAGATATTTACTGAGTGATTCTTAGTGAATTCAGCAAAAGTCTCCAGGTCGGGTCGCTGAAACCGGCTAAAAACTTTTTTTTGCCAATTACCTATCAAAAATGGACTATGTCCCCAAATTTTAGCCCTTAATATTGAAAACTATTAAATTAAATTTTTGAAAAAAAAAGACGTTTTCATCTTTCCTCAGCCACCCATTCTTCTTTTATGTGCCATTCCTTCTGAAAATCATTAAAAATAATGAAAAAAGAGGTACTATAGTAAAATTTCTTCAGGAATCCAGTCATGCCATTAGTTTTTGAAAATTCCTACACGGGGAGCCAGAAAATCGATAAATTCACAGGGTATATTACGGAAACTACAGAAAAATTGTATATCCGAATTTTTTATTGAGCTTCTCAGGAAAAGCGTGTTTTTATATATATTTTCGGATGCCATATCAACCTAGATGCGATCGAACTTCCTAGACCCTAAAATAACTGAAAAATCGTGAATATTCCTCAATTTTTCTCATTTTTTAGCAGTTTTTTTGAATTTTCCTGCTCTAAATGACTCCGAACGATTTAAACAAAGTAAGATTCGGATTCCCTGGGAAATTTCACATATTTTCTTTATTTAAATAATTTTTAGGCTTCGATGTAAACGAGCTCACACCAAATGCCTTAAATACAAAATTTTGATTTTTATCGTTTTTTAGCAGTTTTTTTGAATTTTCCCGCTCTAAATGACTCCGAACGATTTAAACAAAGCGAGATTCGGATTCCCAGGGAAATTTCACATATTTTCTTTATTTAAATAATTTTTAGGCTTTGATGTAAACGAGCTCACACCAAATGCCTTAAATACAAAATTTTGATTTTTATAGTTTTTTAGTAGTTTTTTTGAATTTTCCCGCTCTAAATGACTCCGAACAATTTAAACAAGGGGAGATTCGGATTCCCAGGAAAATTTTACATATTTAAATAAAGATTTAAATAATTTTTAGGCTTGGATGTAAACGAGTTCACACCAAATGCCTTAAATACAAAATTTTGATTTTTATCGTTTTTTAGCAGTTTTTTTGAATTTTCCCGCTCTAAATGACTCCGAACGATTTAAACAAAGCGAGATTCGGATTCCCAGGGAAATTTCACATATTTTCTTTATTTAAATAATTTTTAGGCTTTGATGTAAACGAGCTCACACCAAATGCCTTAAATACAAAATTTTGATTTTTATAGTTTTTTAGTAGTTTTTTTGAATTTTCCCGCTCTAAATGACTCCGAACAATTTAAACAAGGGGAGATTCGGATTCCCAGGAAAATTTTACATATTTAAATAAAGATTTAAATAATTTTTAGGCTTGGATGTAAACGAGTTCACACCAAATGCCTTAAATACAAAATTTTGATTTTTATCGTTTTTTAGCAGTTTTGTGTGTACTTTTTCTGTTTAAGGTTCCTAATAAGATTTATTATACCGTATATAATAACAACTTAATAAATATTATATTATTAAAGATGTAAATTACTAATAATCTTATTTCCGAAAAAAATTGTAAATAATTTAAATTTAGCGCTAAAAATAATAAACATTGTATATAAAAAATTTAAAGCTATGTGGCGTGGCAATCGTCAATGTTTACAAGATTTATTAGTAAATAAATGAGTTACATTAAAAACATTTTTATCGTATTCATATTATTCATTAAAACAATTAGTTACGTAAATTGTAAACATGACGTAGTAGCAGTTAAGGTTTTTTAATAATATATTGTACATAAAAGAAAACATGCCTCAAATTAAGAAAATTTAGTATGTTAGCGATGGTTGTCCGGGACAATACAAAAATTGTTCCAAAACCTATACAATTTATGTCAACATTAAAAGAATTTTGGTATTGATGCTAAGTGGATATTTTTTGCAACTTCTCACGGTAAATCAACTTGTGATATCATTGGAGGTACGATAAAAAGAGATACAAGCAAAGAAAGTTTACGTCGTGAATTTGATAATCAAATAATAAATGTAAACTGCATTCATGAATTTTGTGAACATCATTTACCAACAATAAAAACAATAATAATAAGCAGAGAGGAGTTAAACCTGGAACGTGACACAACATCATCAATTGCGCATACCATTCCAGGAACACGAAATTATCACGACTTTACTCCATTATCAAATACAATAATTGGCTATAAATATTTAAGTTCAGATGAAAGTTATTCCTTAAGATTTAATTTGTTGAAAAAATAGCTTATAAATGGTCAGCAAATACTTATGTCTCTTTCGTAATCTCAAATACTTGGGCGGTAGGTTTTATTACAGATATAATTGAAGATGAATTAATAGCTGAAACATCTGTATTACAAAGTTTTTCAAAAAATATCTAGAAATGGCCTGGTACTGAGACCCGTGTTAAAGTAGGCTTTAATGAAATTTTATAAAATGTATCGGCTACAAATGAAAATGATAAAGTAAGCTAAATATTATGTAAATATCAATAAAAATTTTTTTAATAGAATAATTTTCTTCTTATTAAAAAACTCATTCTTTTAAAGATTATCAAAATATGTATTTCATTCATTATTATTTAAAAAATTTTTTTTCTTTAAAGAATAGCTATATTTTATAGAATGTAACTCCGAATTCTACCTAGTGACCAATATAGAGCTAAAAAATAATTTAAATTTGTAGAATTTCCTATGAACTCTTTTACACTAAAGCCAAAAAATTATTAAAGTATAGAAAAAGTTTTAAATTTTACTGGAAACCCGAATTTGACATTAATTAAATAATACAGGGTCATGTAGTGCGGCAAAATTCAAAAAAACTGCTAAAAAACGAAAAAAATCAAAATTTTGTATTTAAGGCATTGGGTGTGAGCTCATTTACATCAATGCTTAAAAATTATTTAAATAAAGAAAATATGTAAAATTTCCCTGGAAATCCGAATCTCACCTTGTTTAAATTGTTCGGAGTCATTTATAACGGGAAAATTCAAAAAAACTGATAAAAAACGATAAAAATCAAAATTTTGTATTTAAGGCATTTGGTTTGAGCTCGTTTACATCGAAGCCTAAAAATTATTTAAATAAAGAAAATATGAAAAGTTTTCCTAGGAATCCGAATCTCATCTTGTTTAAATCGTTCGGAGTCATTTAGAGCAGGAAAATTCAAAAAAACTGCTAAAAAACGATAAAAATCAAAATTTTGTATTTAAGGCATTTGGTGTAAGTTCGTTTACATTGAAGCCTAAAAATTATTTAAATAAAGAAAATATGTGAAATTTCCCTGGGAATCCGAATCTTACTTCTCTAAAATTAGACAATTTTAAGAACTTTTCGTTTTTTGACCTGACAAAATTATAAGGCACGATTTCATCTATACATTACATATATGAGTAATTCTTAGTGAAACTTTACTAATGGAAAGGTAAAAGTCGGGGATTTGAAAAAAACTAATTGGGTTGGGTTTGGTATACGTTCATAAGATACCATACCAAATTTTAAGGTTTTAGGTTCAAAGGGTACAAAATGGCGGCTATTTTTCGGTCTTATATGGTTTTAAAAAAAAATCATTTTTAAAAATGACAATTTTCGATTTCATTTTTTCTACCCTCTGAATAAAGCTGAAAAATGGTTTTCTTGACTATGTCTTATGTAAAATTTCCCGCTGAATCCGAATCTGCCACCAGTTTTTCAAAAAAACGCCAAGGAAAACCGGAAAATTGGAAAAACTAAGAAAACTCATTTTTTTTCAAACGCAGATTTTTCATACAGTCGTAACTTTTTTTTTTCCTAACCGGTCTTAAAATTTTTGTTTTTGTATGTACTTTTTAATAAAAAAAAAATTTTTCAGAGTATTTGCCTTTTAAGTACTTAAAAATCCATTTCAATATTTCCCATTTTCACGAAATTTTCCATTTTCAATTTTCCGGATTTCCTTGTCACCTAATGAAAATTTTGACCAAATTTTCGGATTCCTCGAGAAATTTTACTAAAGACCCCCTTTTTTGAAAAGTTTTGGATGTTTCCATAACGCTATAGAAATAAAAGAAATAGCAAAATACTGAATAACTACAAAATACGACAATGTTATAAAATAGGGTTTTTTCGTAATCTTTAATTCAAAGCTGCAACCTCGACAGTTAACCAAAATACTTCCACTTGGTCTCATTTTTTTCGTATAAATGTCACCTTTCAATTTTCGTTCACCGCAATTTTTTTTAATTAATTTTCTCACGGCGATAGTCAATAAACCAAACGCCTATTCTTATCCCAAAATGACCAATTTTTAAACTGCTGCCAAAATTCTAATTTTTGATAGAAATGGGTTCTGTAGGCCTTGAAAATTTTCTACAAGCACTAAGTTTTCAAAAAATTTTTACTCGTTTTTTTATAGTTATTTGTTTCGCAGATATGATAACTTAAAGTCAGAGTCCCATTTTTAGGGTTTTTGAAAAAAAGTCAATTTTAATCTTTATCTTTAAAAAGAGGATATCTTAGAAAATATTTAAAGAAAAAAGACGAGTAAAATTTTTTTGGAAACTTAGTGCTTGTAGAAAATTTTCAAGGCCTACAGAACTCATTTCTATCAAAAATTATAATTTTGGCAGCAATTTAAAAATTGGTCATTTTGGGGTAAGAATAGGCGTTTGGTTTATTGACTATCGCCGTGAGAGAATTAATTAAAAAAAATTGCGGTGTACGAGAATTGAAAGGTGACATTTATACGAAAAAAATGAGACCAAGTGGAAGTATTTTGGTTAACTGTCGAGGTTGCAGCTTTGAATTAAAGATTACGAAAAAACCCTATTTTATAACATTGTCGTATTTTGTAGTTATTCAGTATTTTGCTATTTCTTTTATTTCTATAGCGTTATGGAAACATCCAAAACTTTTCAAAAAAGGGGGTCTTTAGTAAAATTTCTCGAGGAATCCGAAAATTTGGTCAAAATTTTCATTAGGTGACAAGGAAATCCGGAAAATTGAAAATGGAAAATTTCGTGAAAATGGGAAATATTGAAATGGATTTTTAAGTACTTAAAAGGCAAATACTCTGAAAAATTTTTTTTTTATTAAAAAGTACATACAAAAACAAAAATTTTAAGACCGGTTAGGAAAAAAAAAAAGTTACGACTGTATGAAAAATCTGCGTTTGAAAAAAAATGAGTTTTCTTAGTTTTTCCAATTTTCCGGTTTTCCTTGGCGTTTTTTTGAAAAACTGGTGGCAGATTCGGATTCAGCGGGAAATTTTACATAAGACATAGTCAAGAAAACCATTTTTCAGCTTTATTCAGAGGGTAGAAAAAATGAAATCGAAAATTGTCATTTTTAAAAATGATTTTTTTTTAAAACCATATAAGACCGAAAAATAGCCGCCATTTTGTACCCTTTGAACCTAAAACCTTAAAATTTGGTATGGTATCTTATGAACGTATACCAAACCCAACCCAATTAGTTTTTTTCAAATCCCCGACTTTTACCTTTCCATTAGTAAAGTTTCACTAAGAATTACTCATATAGTGATCGTACCTAAAAACCTGTGCGTAGGGTTATGGAGGATGTCGTCACTTACACACAAACTTAAAATTTTAAAAAGATGTTTAACTATTTTACAGTAATACTAGGTATTTAAGAAAAAGTATTATTTGCCTTGTTTTTTTATGGTTTGTTTCAAAATTTTCTGAAAGCAGCTATGTTATATTATATAGCCATTTATAGGTTATGCAAATATTTTTTTTAAATAACAAATAAATAGAAGAGATAATAAGACTCCAATATAAATTTTTATTACTTATAAATATAAAAAATAAATTTTGCAGTTTACACGAGTTTTCATTTTTATTACATTGAAAAAAAAATTTACAAAATATTTATCTATTTAATTTTATTATTTTAAGATTTACTCCACTTCTAGTATAACAACATAATTTTTAAAATTAATTTTTTCTTTTTATATTATTATAGAAGTATAGAACATGGTGTATACTTTATTGTTATTTATTTTCTTTTTAACTTATATTGCAAAAATTTTCATATTTTCTCCATTTTAAATTTGATTTCTAGTTACTTACTTGGTACAACACTTCTAGCATCTCAAATAAGTTGTAAAAAAACGCATTCCAGACTCGTGCATCCGTATAGCTTGGTAGAATGAAGTATTTATTAAAGATGCCCATGTGGATAAGAGTTTTTTTTACAAAATCCCTAATTATTATAAAGAAAAATTTAAAAAACATGATTCTAACCTATCCAAGTTTTTTTATTTTTAGACTTAAAATATCTTTGCCGGACTTAAAATCATAAAAAATTTTGACCAAATTATTCTAAATTTGAAAGAGAAAACTATAGCAAATGATTTTTAATGATTTTTTTGCATATTATTCCTGATGCAAGAAAAAACAAAATACAAAGAATTCTTGAAAATTTTATTTTTACATTTATTACTGTTTACCGGGATTCAAAAATGATATTTTTTTTTGTATTTTGTAGCTTTTGCAACAAGGAATCATTTACTGCTAAATTTTTAAGCAAAACTCCACTTAGGAATTTTCCTCTTTTTAAAATAATTTTTTTTTTCATTTTTAGAATGGGAATTTTTCCATGAACGTTTCAGACTTGAATGAAATTTTTAATTATTAACTAGATTACCGTGAACATTAGTGAGACTGAGCGAAGCCACTGTAATTTTATAGGTTTATTTAATGATTCCTTATAAAGCTTAAAATTATGATTTCTAAAAAAAAAATAATTTAAAAGATAAGTAATACTATTATTATTAATAATATTAATAATATTATTATTAATAATAACAAAAGTTCTTTCATTTTAAATTTAAATGATTTAACATAAAAATAATTTCTATTTTGTATGTTTTTTGTTTTAATAAATAACAACTTTTAAGAGAAAAAAATTACAAAAAACTTACCGTTAATCTACTTTTATTTCAATTTTTCTGTTTTTAATTTTTAAATGATATAAATAAATAAATGCTTATAAATTTAATAAAAAAACACTTTATTGAATTATTTCACATATAAAATATAATTTTTTTCTATCATTGTGTGTTGATATTTTCATAAATATCGTTTTTTAATTTGTGTAAAAGCTTTTATTTGTCCTTAAAAGAAGCGCATAGTCGAATAGAGTCGTATCTATATTTATTATAACCTTTTATTAAAATTAAATGGTTACTTGATTTAACTCTACTTAATCCTACGTAAGTTATGCCTAATTGTTTTTCACTGTTTCCTATATGGAGAAATATTTTATGAATAGTCTGTCCTTGCGACTTGTGTATTGTTATCGAATAAGATAAAATAAGTGGAATTTGTGTTCTGCTGCATTGTATTTTATTATTCGTCCATGTTCGAGTTAGTGGAATTATCGGAAACAAATTTTTATATAATTATAGTCTTCGGTAATTGTCAAATTCTACCATGATTGCTTCTGGTAATTGCGGCAGTGAATCATTGTCAGAATAAAATATTTCTCTGACATGACCTAAAGTACCATTGATTAAACCTCCAGCAGTCCATAAGTTTGCCCTTAACATTACACGATAATTTTCAGATAAATATAGGATATTTTGTAATCCTGAATCTTTTTTATCCGAACAACTCATGGCTACATTGGGTACATTTGTACCTACAATGCAAGCTACTGCGTTTCCTGTGTTTTTAAAATATTTTTCGTTATGTGCATCTACTTCTGTGCATTTCGGGTATAAGTGTATTGCATCTTCTAATAAATCTAATTCATTTTTGGTATTATGGTTTTCCGTCTGTTATGTAATGCTTCATAATTTTCCTTGGACAATTCTGCGTTTGTCATTTCATCAAACAATTTAGAGTATGGCGTTTGATTACCTTCTTGTCGGTGTGCATTTTTTAAACAAAAGTATTTCTGAAAATCATTTAAAAAAATTTTTTCCTGTGATTGCATCTTGTCAGTATGTTTTTTTGTACTAAATATTGCTTTATCTCCTACGGATGTTAATTGGTTATAATCGCCAAATAAGTAGATTATTAATACACCGAATGGTTCATCAATTTCCTTAGCAAAAATTTCTCTACCCCGTGATTCTATTTGGTATAAAGTTCGTAAACCTATTTATGACATTTCGTCAATTATTTCTTCTTTTGTCAGTAATAGTATTTGGATCCTCATTTGGACATAATATTTTATATAAATCATGCCATTGATGATCTGCAGCTCTAAATGCGAAAAAATATTTTTGGTTTTTTCAACTGTTTAACGATGGTAATAAGTTCGTCACACCGTTGATACCAATAACTGCTGATAGATCTTATTTTAGAAGAATAAACCATAATATGTTACCAGAAGTTTTTATCCTTTTCTAATTTGTTTTTTAATTGTTCTATAGCGCATTCTTGTAATTTCGATTTTTTCACATAAATTCCTGCTTTTTGTAACATTTCATGACCCATAACGGTATTCAAATAAAAAAATCTGAATCTTGGATCTTGTGCGAAAATTTCATCTTTATATTTCATAAGATGTTTGAAATATTGATCTAAAGTAACTTTAATTCTCTAATTTGTGAAAAGTCTGCTATTCCTCGAAATAAATGCGGGAATGCACAAGCTATGTAACCTTCCGTTATGAATTCATTAATTGGATCGTTTTCTAATGGTTTATCTTATGATCTTGATTAATAATATATGGGCGATTATTTCTCAACCCGGCCACCCCCTTCTGTCCAAAAATGGTGGCAACTTAAAAAGATTTTGGTTTTCTCAAATTGACTGGAAAAGGGTCTAGTTTTTTATTCTCATTAGCCTTTTCAACTCTGTAAATCTACTGTGCCCATTTTAGGTACTGAGCGGCGGCAGGTCGACATTTTAAAAACAGAAAAATTGAAATAAAAGTAGATTAACGTTTATTGTAATTTTTTTCTCTTAAAAGTTGTTATTTATTAAAACAAAGAAAATGAGACCACTTGCGTGGTAATTGGTTGATTTCTTAAAAAGTTTTGAGGGTGCTATGTAGTTTTTAAAAATGGGTAAAAAGCGGCTACTTTGACTGATGATATCTCTGAATCTACATATCCAAAATAAAAAAGTTTTAGTGCAAAATGGTAGTCTTTTGATACATAATAAGTGTGCCAAATATCAAGGGATTTGATTGAGTAGTTTCGGATTTAGCAATTTTAAGGGTAATTCTGAGACAAATTTTGACCCATTTTTTTAAGAGAATTAATACCCAAAAATTGCTAAATTGCCAAAAGACTACCATTTTGCACTAAAACTTTTTTATTTTGGATATGTAGGTTCAGAGATATCATCAGTCAAAGTAGCCGCTTTTTACCCATTTTTAAAAACTACATAGCACCCACAAAACTTTTTAAGAAATCAACCAATTACCACGCAAGTGGTCTCATTTTCTTTGTTTTAATAAATAACAACTTTTAAGAGAAAAAAATTACAAAAAACTTACCGTTAATCTACTTTTATTTCAATTTTTCTGTTTTTAAAATGTTGACCTGCCGCCGCTCAGTACCAAAAATGGGCACAGTAGATTTACAGAGTTGAAAAGGCCAATGAGAATAAAAAACTAGACCCTTTTCCAGTCAATTTAAGAAAACCAAAATCTTTTTAAGTTGCCACCATTTTTGGACAGAAGGGGGTGGCCGGGTTGAGAAATAATCGCCCATATATATCTGGTATATTTGTTTCAGTTATTGTTTTATCATAAATTTCAGATGAATTATTTGATTAGTTAGAATTATTTTCCTAATTTTCTATTATATTAATGTCTAAAGATTGTAATTCGTTAGATATGTTTCCATTAATTGGTAATTGTTTTAAAATATCTTTATCTATTTCTATATTTTTGTAATATATATTATTTAATTTATAGGCTAGTCCCTTTGCAGTAGAAATCCTCGAAAATCGGCAAATCTCGGAATAGTGAGATTTTTTTTTAATTTGCAGAAAATATATTTTAGAATAACGTGTTAAGTTTGTGCCCAATAAAAATTGGCACATTTTTGTTAACAAACAATTGTTTATGCCAAAACGTGAATTTTCGTGGTTTTTCCCATGTAGAATTTTCAATTTTTAAAATATTTGAAAGAAATTTTAATGAAAAGTACCTTTTGATTCAAATAGCCTTTTAACCCTTTTTTTGAAATTTTTATTTAAACAAAAATTATAAACAAATTATTTAACTGGTGAATTGTGAATTGCTTGAAATTGCCGGATATCGTTAGGATATGCAAGTATAAGTATTCATCAACATTCTTGCCAAGTTAGAACCCTTAATTATTTATAGTTTTTTAATAATTAATAATCAAAAAAAAAGTGATTAAATCCAATTTATTAAAAAAGTAGCCATCAAAGATTAGCGAATCTGACCTTAAAAAATTCTTTGAGCCAAGATCTTCAAAGTGTGAAAAAATAAAAATTTTAATGGACTGGTTCGCACGCTAGAGCGGTTGAAAAAAATGTTTAAAATTTACCTTAGATGTAAAATTAAGTTGTGTCGCTCGTACAAGACGGAAGAAAATGAAAATTAAATTCTAAAGAGCATTTATCGTCGGCTTGAATTTAAAAAAAAAAGTTATTATGACCAATAGGAGCCGAGATTAGCGCAAAAGTTTTTCTGTGTTTCTGCCATAGTGCCCTTAAATTTTCACTATCTTGAATCATTTTAAAAATTGGTTAAATAATAAAAAAAATTTCATTGTATTTTTAAACAGTTGAAACGGCCATTTATAAATAAATAAAAGCTCGGTAAAAAATTTCTCCCCTCAAATACACAGCTGCGATGAGTATATAGTATACGTACTGATAGAGAAATAGAGATAAACTACGAGAACGCGCCGATAATTCGAGGCTTGCTTACAACTAACGAATCTTAATTAAAAATTAAATAACTTTTGTTTCAATTATGTAAAATAATTTTTAACCACTTAAAATATATCTAATTTTTCCCTGTCTATCTAATAATTGGGTGTCTAAGTGTTTTCGTAGTAAAATATTGCTAGTAAATATATAGGATGATAATTAATATTATTATATTACTATTTATTTTATATTATTATTATATTACATATTATTATATTACATATTTCTTTATCAGTACGTATACTATATACTCATCGCAGCCGTGTATTTGAGGGGAGAAATTTTTTACCAAGTTTTTATTTATTTATAAATTGCCGTTTCAACTGTTAAATAAAAATACAATAAAATTTTTTTTACTAGATTAAATTGCGCTTCGCGCAGAGAAGATTTTGTATGATGTATAATATTATGATATTGAAGATACTTAACACAAAATTTATGCCGAATTTAAATAATTAATTTGTAGTTTTTGAGAGGTTAGTGAATTGCTATCGTATTAATTTTTATAGAACTGCGCCATCTGATTGCTCTACTTAATATATTTTGATTGAAAATTGAGATCACTGTAGTAGTGCTTGAAAACCCAAGCAACTTTTGAGTGTTAAGAGAGTGACCATTAAAAGATCTATCCAATTTTATATTATTTCCGATTTTACAGATTTTTTCTGTTGCCAACGCAGGTTCACGTTAAAAAAAGGAAAAAAAGTTATCACGATTATTTGGAAATTCGTTATATTATAAATCTATTGATCTTGGTCCTTTAATCAATGAGGAAGATGAAATTTCCCTAATATCCAATGAAATATAATCAATGTCGTAGATACACGATAGAAATTATTATTTCGCCTTTTTTCAGTATTTTTAATGACCTTTTAAATTGAAACAGATCTAAATGTCTCTACCAAATTTTATTTGTTTCTCTATTTACCACGAACATATACAATATACTCCTGATGTAACTGTCGAAATCTTTTGCTTTGCAGAAGATTGCTGTTGTAAAATTACCTTCAGAGAAATTTTTTCGTAAATTTTACTCTTATGCTTTGTCATGTGATATCTCTATTATTAATGTTAGCTTATTTAAAAGAGAATTTCAAATTTGATTTGACACCTTCAATTTTAATTTTTGACCGTAAAAAATGTGATTGTCCCTATCCACCTGTAATTATCTTTAAAATAAACATTATTTACATGGACTATGTTTATAAGCAGGTGGGTTTCAAGCATGCCACTTCAGGAGGGGGCACAAATAAGCCATATTTGGGGGGGGGATGTTACATGGTCTCAGAATAATTTCAACGTAGTGACTTTAAGTTTAGGGATTTAGAATACACTTAATTTAGGACTATAATAAAGATTTTAGGAGATTAAAACTATTTTTTTTTTGGTTTAGGGAGTAAAAATTAAAAAGGCTTGTAGATTCAAAATATAAATTTAAACGTATTTCATATATTCCCTTTTTATATCGGACATAATTGCCCCCCCCCTTGATTTCAGTCTGCACCATCTACTTCTCCTTATAAACATGTTCCATATCAATAATATTTTAATTTAAAAAATGAGTACCTTGAACTTTTTGGATTTATGGTTTAGGTACATTAAAATAACCAAAGGACATGGAAAATATTTACGTAAGTAAATGCTAGTCGGTGTAAAATACATTAATTGCACGAAATAATAATACGATTTCACTGTATATTATTTTAAAGCAATTATTTTAAAAGTGATACTTAATTTGAGCCTGGAATCGTAAATTTTTTTTTTGAAGTCACATGGATATGACCCGTGTTTTCAGATAGTTTGAACCTTCAGAAAACCGAAAAAAAATCGTGAACAAGAAATCGGCGATAGGTGCCAAAAAGATTTTTTCACTTTTATGTCAAAAACCGTGTTTTTCGTATCTAAGCTACCCCAAATTTCTAAAATAACTTTTTACGTAAACAAAATTTAATAAAATAGATAAGAAAATCTGATTGCCAGGGAAAAACCACTCCAGAAGAAAAAAAAACTTATCTTTTTACGATGAAATTTAGCCAAGTTATCGTCAATTTAAGATTTTGCTCAAATTCGTCTTAAAAAAGATTGAAATTTTATTGAAAAAAGCCTGTTTCTGAACCTTAAACATGCATTATTCGCTTGATGTTCATCGTAAAATAATAATTTTTTTTAATTCTTTCCTGGCAATTCATTTCTTTAAGAAAAAAATTATATTTATTGATAAAATTTTAATTTTTAGATCAAAAACTGTGTTAAGTAAATCTTGCTACTTACAGTTTTCAAAGGCTTTTGACCTTTGATTTTTTAAAGGTTCAAACTATCTGAAAACACGGGACATATCCATGTGCCCCCCCAAAAAAAATTTACGATTCCAGGCTCAAATTAAGTATCACTTTTAAAATAATTGCTCATATGGTTTTAGAACTCTGATCTGCTGAATATATAATTCATATTTATTATCCTTAAGGAGGGTCTATCGTTATTAATTTATTTTAGTAGTCGCTACTATTATGGAGGTTTATCCGTAGAAAAAAATGATACGGGAATGTAACAAAACGTGAATAATAATAAAGTTTAAACACTTTAAAGCCAAAATTATCTTTTTTTATCTTTGTCACCGACTTATTAATTTTTAATGAAAAAAACAAAAGTGGTATTTTAACGTTGCTCTTATGGGAAAATTGGCTTAGGCTTTTATAAAAAATTAGGGTGCTCATGTCACAGAATTTTATAAATTTAATAAAAAACACGTAGCATAACCAAAAACCTCATTTTTTAGTTGACTTTTTTAACTTTTTTTTATATTTCATAATACTATGAGACTTTTTTTTGTAATAATCTTGGATTATTAATAGTTTTTTATATTTTTATTTAAAACAATACCTTCCCAAATAAACTTAGAAAAATAAAATTATGTCGGTAATTTTAGTTCCTATGAAAATGTAGAATCAACGGATACACCTCCTTAAAGAGATAATTTTTTTGTTGGAAAAATAACTTTTGAAGATTTTGTTTATATTCAAAGTACTTAAAATCATTATTAATCCAAGATTATTATTTTAAAAAAATTTACATCTGATTTGTGAACTCACAACTAACGAAAATGGATCATGTTTAAATTTACATTTTAAATTGATTTTAAATCACTGCTAGTATTTTGTAACCATTAAATAATTTTAAGTATAATTAAAATTTTAAAAAATGTAATTTTTTGATGAGGAGTTAGATTTTTCAAATCTAATTTCAAATCAAATTTCTACAAATTTAATCAGTTTGTCTTTGTCTCATTTGAGACCATCTGAGGAATTTTGAAGCCAATCGGCAATAAAAGAGTTATCGTGCACACAAACTCGGCATTCTGTCGCGGGAATAGAGTGAGCACAGCTCAGAGCTTCGCTCACTCTAATTATTAAAATTAAAGAATATAATACCAACTTCTGTATACTTAAATGTTATTTTTATTCATTCTAAAATTATTGGCAGAATCGTGTAAAAAAATTGAAATTTCTGATCAATTCATGAAATGGTTAATTACACGTTTGGGGTGTAACATATATATCGCTTTTTGGATCCTGGGAAGATTCAGTTTAGGTATTTAATAAATAATTTTTCTTCTTGTCACTGTTTACAAATTTACGAAATCATATTAATCTAAAAAGAAAATTACATTGGAATAATCAGTATATTTTATAGCATTTATTATATGTTAAATGTAACCACATATTTATAATATAATCAAATTAATATATTTATTATGAATTTTTTTCTTTAAATTTTTTAATTTTGTCTATTTGATTATTTGGTAATAATTTATTTAAATTTTTTTTTTGAATATTTAAAATTTTATTGTGTCTGTATTACCATAAGATAAAAAATTTTTTCCCTTTTATCAAGCAGTAACAGCGCACAGTGATCTAGAAAAAAAAGCGGAAAAAGTTGGCTTTAATCGAGTTTCCATCCAATTTTATGTGGGTTGGCTTTTTTTACTTCTAAAGACCTATATTTTATGGAAATTATGACAAGAAATTTTTTTTCTACAAGTTTTTCACCCTTTTTCCAGAAAAATACAAAAATTATAATTTTGGATTTTTATGAGTTTTTCCGAAAAAAATGGTGAAAAACAAAATGGAAAAATTTTTCTTATCATATTTTTTGTAAAATGCAGGTCTTCAGGAGTAAAACAAGCCAACCCACATTAAAATTGGATGAAAACTTGATCAAACGAAACCTTTTTTCCGCTTTTTTTTCTAGATCACTGTGCAGCAGTGAATATTTAAAAAAGTAGTACTTCTACTTTTTTCGAAATATTGCCTAAAAACTTATAAAAAAATAATTTTCTATTTAACCGATTTAAACTTCAAAAGAAAAAATAAAATAAAAGTATCGTATAGAATTTGATTGATATTAAATACTTCATTGCTTTTACCTAACTTTATAGCATTATTCTGTAGTCTTGCATTAACTGAAACTAAAATTTTTTAAACCGAAAGTAACATTTTTAAAGCTTTACCAGTTCTATAAATTTTACTTTAAATTATAAATATTTATAGAGCTGAAGGGAGAATTACTTGTAAAATCTCAAAATTGAGGGTAGAGGGCAAATATTACTTGGAATTATTTTTATTAAGGGACTAAAAATAATTCCAATTTAAGGGTTTAAATAATTTTAATTGACTTCAAAAAACCCTGTTTAAACTGATAATAACTAAGAATTATAAAATTAGTATATTGTAATTTTATTGCGTATCATTTACATACTATATCGAAAACTAATATGTACTAAGCATGTAGCATGCAATTAGATCGTGTTTATAGTATTGAGATATCAACTGTAAATAATTTTTAAATTAATAAACTATTCTTCTTACCTTAAACATGATTGTTTTTGATATGATTCAAAATGCATCGTTTATCTAATGTTGTAATAAAGTAATAAAATTCTTTTTAAATAAATAAACTACTTAAACTTAATTAAAAATTTTTATTATTTGATTTTATTTTATTTTAACAATTGATCATCAATATTTATTGAATTACATTTACAAAATGATTTTAGCTAAACTAAACTAAACTAATAATTAACAAAAATTTATATGTCATTATTAACAAAATAATAATTATTAAAATAATACACTGAAATTCTTTTTGGCTTTCTGATCACTTGGATAGTGCGTCAAAGCTCCAAATCCTTAGCTTGCTTCGGATTTTACAAATTTTTCGGGGCGTATAGCCCCAAATTTGAGAACTCTATAACACGAAATTAGGTTCACGATTACTTGTTTATATTTATTTTGAAAATTTTTTTGAATTTGAGGTTATAAAAAAAGTAAAAACAAAAGCAAATGATTATTTAAGGCAAATAGACATTTATTTTGGGCCATTGCTCCCCAAAATTCGTCTTTAAAATCAACAAACAATCAGTAAAGTAACGACTTAATAGAATTTGTCAGAGTGCTAAAAAGGTTTTCAGTGTAATTCATAAAAATAATTTTGGAAATCAAAATGTGTATTGAAAAATAAATTATATTTTCCATTTTAAGCTTTAATTATATACGCTTAAAAAAATAAATAGAAAATATTAGTTTTAATTATAATTTTTAGCTACAAATATATCAATATCTAATGCTATTTACTTTTTTTATTATAATTTGAATATTTTTAATAGATAAGGCTTTGATAATAATACTCGTTTGCTGATATGATAACATTGTTAAATAGTCCAGAGGTGCTTTGCTTAAGGTACAACTAATGTGTGCAACAGTCAAAACTGTTGATAAAAAGTGTATAAATTAAAATGATATTGTATATAATGATGATATGAAAGTCAATTTATAATACTTGTAACTTTTTGTTTAAGTATGAATTTTATAAATTAAAATATATGATAATAAAATACAAAAAAAAAATACAAAAAATTGACTATAAAAAATCAATTTTAACAGAATTATCTCCTTAGCGCTAGTAATTCTCTTTAAGGTAGATGATTCATAATAATTTAATCAATATTTTAAAATATTATACCTTCACTCATAGTTTTAATAAAATCTTGTTAAAAACAAAATTTTACCTCACAGATGAGTATTTAACGAATATTTAAAACCCATAACCCTTTATACGAAAAAAGCCCAAATATAGTCTAATCAAAGTTTAATACCGAGACTATTACCAAAATTGAGAATAACCAATAAACTGTTGAGAGCACAGCTGTCTGAAACGCAAAAAATGTTTCACCTAAAAATTTCTGGTAAAAAACCCAATACTTAATAATCTGTTTTTCTTTTTTTTTTATATTTAACATAAGTGCTGCTTTAAGATGTTGAAAATTGAAAATTTGTATTTTTTCGTCTTAAATAACCTCTTTGTTTGTAAATTATGGTTACAAAACAATTGAAAAAACAAAAGTGGATCCTTAAGAATAATTTTAATTTATTTAAAACAAAAATCATAAATTGCTTTTTTTGTTTCAAATATTGAGCCTTCTAACTCAAAAAAAGCTATTGGGTGAGCAAAATTTTTTAAATTTATAAAAATAATAAACATTTGATACATACGAAATTTGAAAGTATTAAAACAATAATAATAGCTCTATAGATTTTAATATATTGATTTGTAGAAAAACCAATTTATTTAAAAAAATAAGAGTAATCAAAATAATCAGTGTAGAGATAATACAGATAAATTTGATATGGATTCAACCCCTAATCATAGCGCTGTTTATAGGATAAAAGGGGATATGAATGGGTTAGCAAATAAAAGTTATATACCGTAGTACCGGATGCTTAGTATTACAATATCCGTAAATCTGATAAAAAATTATTTTTGCCTAAACAACAGCTACATTTTGGAAAAAACTTATCAGTAGAAAGAGAAAAGCTAACTAGGGAAATGGATAAATGTAAAAAAAAGCGAAAAAGTTATTTTAAAAATATTAAAAGAACCTGGGAATATTATATGGCTACTACGAAATGGGCGGAACCTAAACATAGGAGATTGTCTAGACAGAATTATAGTTATTATTATTTAAATTCAAAGCATTTTTTTGTCGTTTTATGACGTTCCGTTAGGATTTACCCATATAGCATACCTATAAGGACTTACCCATATACCAAAATTAATTTCAAACCATCCTTACTTCTTTCATGCAGGAATAAACAAAAGTCATAAATATATAAAACATATTAAAGCATATCTTATATAAGAATAATAAAATTTCCCTATAATAAAAGCTCACCCCCCGCTTACAGTCGTAAACTGAGTAATAAAATACAATAAAGTTACTGATCAATAATCCCTTAGGAGCTTTAGTAACGCCCACACGTCAATTAATTGAAAGCTTACGACTAGGCGGAGAGTTTAAAGTCAACCCTAGACAAACGTTTGCCAAACCTATCTGAGTGGGTATATAAAGTGTGGCTAAGTTCAACATCACTCTTTTACTAACGGGCTACGACACATATTGTATCGTTTCTTTATTCCCGGTATTGTGTAGTAAGTCTTCCTCGGTATCTATTAAACGTGATTAAAGCAAATTACCAATAATACTTGTATATTTATTTCGCTGCTAACCTTTCTTTTCCGAAAAATACCAATGGGCTTTAACTAGGCTTTTCAGAGAAAAGCTCGGAATATATAGTATGCGATGTTCATAGGTGTTTGCGTGGATATAATTTGGCATAAATAAGAGAAACCAATTTAAAGAGAGGGAAAAGGTGCAATATAAGAACTAAGAGAGGGAAAATATGCAATATTTTATGAGAAAATTATTTATTCCTATGGTGATGACCTCTATGATAACGCTATTTATATTCATAAGGTAATTATTAAAAGATTTCCATAATGTAACTTCATAAATTCCAATAGTTAACTACTCTCTAAAATCATACGCCCCTTAGTAACACCAATAAGAATTTCTTATTTTATCCGCCATTATGGAAGCACCCCTAGCAACACACCTGCCATTATAAAAACATCCTAAACAATACCAATCAAAATCTATGTATTAAACCAATCGTGTTTAAACCCTCCTCCTAGAAAGATTGCATTAAACGCTGCCTGATCACAGATGCGGTCACTTTGAGGTATTATACTAACAGGTATGATACCCAGGTATCATACCCACGGACATGGGCATGTGGGCTAGTCTGTACATCGGGTAATTCATAAACTCCACCTATTAGTATATAAAACAGTCTTTACTTGAACTTTAATAAAAGTGAATTAGTGAAATCAGTGTTATTTTAATTGAACCTTAACCTTTCCGCAAAACATCAAATAAAATAAACATCAAAATATCGTACGGGATCCAGGAGTATCCAAAATCTAAATCAACATCAAAACAAGGGTGAAAGCTCATAACATCTAGAAACAGTATTTAATCGAAAGGGTTAAGTATATAAAAAAGTTGGTTCTGGCACTCTTTTGGGGCCTGGTGGAAAGCAATTACAAGGATTTAGGAGCCAGGATTACGATTTTAAACACTGCTCACTTACTTAGGTTCACTTAATTTTTAAAGTTTGAAGTTCATGTTGAAAATGTGTCTGATCCTGCTACAGAGGTTGAAAGAGATAAGTATAAAAAACTGTTTATATGCTTGATCTACATTGTTAATTACACGAAAAAAATTCTAAATATTATCACCAATTTAACTTATAGAAGATTTGTTATTGATTTTCAAGAAAAAATTTATAAAAAAAATAGGATAGTAGCATTTTTTATAGAACGATATTTAAATTCCCTTAAGGAACAAAATATAGATAATATATGTAATAGTAAAGTATTTAATTACTTAACAAATGCTATAAATAGAGCAGGAATAAGTTTATAGAAAAGAAATTGATAATAATACATAAAGACAAATTCTATAAAAAATAAACGAATTCTAAGATAGCTAATAATAATAAAAACCGAATAATTAAAAAAAATTTTGTAACAGAAGTGGATTTCAATGTAAAATAAATAAATCTGATAATATTAAATAAACATAAAATTATATGTTATTATTATATTAAATGCCGCATATTATTTTTCTTATTACTTTTATAGTACTTTTCTCTGTAAAGCTCAGTTATCCGGGCGAAAGCGAGACTGCTAGACTCGATTTCTAGGAGTAACAGCATGAGCTTTCTTAAGACATCTGACGCGATTTTATCTATCAAAGCCAACCTTTAGATTAAATTGTAAAGTCTTTCTTGATCTTAATATATAATAAACTTAAAGTCAAAATATAAAAGCTCAGTGTGTAAAATTATTTCCAAGAACCCTACATATCAATAAAGACGCCAAAACAGACCCAGTAAATCTACCGAATCGCTACGTATAAAAAGGGTGAAAGCAACAACTTTAGAGATCGTAAGTCACTTATTCCATCTGCCAGATTCGTGATACCAGCATTAACTGTAATCCCAAAAACAAATTTTTTTCTGAAACACAAATTGAATTAAAATAGTAAAAAGAACGAAAAAAATGAAATAATAAAAGAAATCGAGGATATTAAGCAAAAAGCAGATAGGAAATTTAAATGGTCGAAAAGAAAATGGAAGGATTTTATGAATGTAGGGGTGCAAACCCCAGGGCACAGAGAGCAAAGTTATAATTATAATCCCAGGCAAAATTTGCCAAGAAATAATTTACTAACTTTTAAAGACCAACTCCATTTAATCTCAGACTACGAAGATAAGTCAGAGAACCTTTTCTCCTTTTGTAAGAGTTTAGAAAATTTGGTCACAACTTATGGACCAAAATGCGAATCTTACGTATTACGAATTCTTGTAAGAAAATTGAAGGGTAGGGTGGTCCAAATATTTGAAAGATCAGTTCATAGCTACAACAACCTTAATAAATCAATTAAAACTCTAAATCTCTAATTCGGACGGAGAAACTGTGCGTGCAAGATTACGCAATATCGTTCAAAATAAAGGAGAACCAGTTGAGGACTATGCGCTCAAGGTTCAGCTTCTGGAGAAAAAATTAATAACTATCTATGAAGTATCCACGGAATTAGATCACCTTGAAAAACAAAAGAACAAACAATGAGCTAGACAAGAAGCAATGGATTGTTTTATTTACGGACTAAGAGATCCACGGAATATTATGTCCGCTAGAAACTCGAAAAATCTCGCTCAAGCTGTAAATACAGCTATACGTTTAGAAGGGCGATCTTATCTCATAGAGGTCGCTACCATAGTTATAAACAATTTTTTTGCAAACTTTTATTAATTAAGTACCTAATATACCCCTTATTTTTTGCCAAATGTATACAACAATATCTTCACAAACTTTAATTTTATTATCATCCCCATATTTTTGCCCAAAGACATTAACCATCAACTCTACCTTATGGTCTGGCGAGTATAGTTAGTACATATAATTTTTTTTGCTCCAAACCATCTTACAAATATAACCCCACATATCAACTTTCCATTAACTAAAGAGCACTCAAGAAATCCATTAAAAGGCCTATGTATTCAATTTCAGTCTATTACAAACCACCCTTCCATAAACTTGAAAAATACTTAACAATCCATTACAGAATTTATGCATTTTAGTTACAACCATATAACATAATAATCATGAGACCATCTGCCATGTACAAAGCAATCCATTAAAAAGTCAAAAATCCATTATACAAAATTATCTCCGGTTCTCCTCAGGCGTTTCTATAGCAACCTCGGAAAAGCACATATCACATGCGATCAATCATGGAAGTGATAATAGCACACACCTTCAGGAGACAACTAACTATGAACCTATCAGAAATTTCACCCCCACATTTACAAATCTAACCCACTATCAACCCTCCATACTAAAAGCCTATATAAACCAGATGCAAGCCATGAGGAAGACACTTCGGAGTAATCACTACTGTAAGACATATAAGGCTTGTGATCATTTACATCAACTTCGAGTCATTCAAATAAAGTTATTGTATTATAACGTAATCGGGTTTCATCATATATTCCTGGTAGATTATAAAGGTCTTTCTTGAGCAAGAAGTGAATAAAGAATATCATAACCAATCTCAAGTATTATTTCTTATACTTCCTTTCCGAAAATTATCCTACGGGGTCCAGCAGAACCAGTCTTAGTCATATATACATATAAATTCTTATTTGTACATAGGTGAAGGACGATTCTTGAACATAAATAAAATAAAAACGAGAATTATTCAATGGCAGAACAGGTAGACATGGGAATTGAAATAATTGAACACCGCGAAACACGGCGCGAGCCGTTAAATTACTTAAAGGATTATTATGCCCATCGGGCTACTACTCTCTGTTTTAAGAAAGCAGGAGGTCATAGGCTGAACCTTGATAACAGTGAGATTTATCTGTCCAGCGAATTCGGATTCAATAAACTCACTCAGACTATGCTATGCTTAATGCATCTTCTCCATATCATATTTGACATTGATCACGATACCGACAACTGGTATCCGTTTGTTATTATGTGCTCTTAATGAATATCGGATGCTTATCCATAAATTTCGGTCGTTTGGTATTTCGAGAAAGATATGCAATGTTAATGCTTGACAATCGTGAGAATTTGAGGACGGTTATTTTTCATAAAGTAGAAGCCAATTATTTAGCATGGATGCCCGATTTTCTTGGAACCATGCGGATAACAGATTTTGAGGTTGATACTTTTACATTGTCCTTCCAGAATGGTGAAATAGAGACAGAATTCCATTTACCAGTATAGCCCTTTAAACAAATACGTGTACGCGGAAACATTTCCCATCACTTACTAAGTAATCAAGGGGAGATGTTACGAGAACTACGTTTATATAGTTCTATATATAACCCATTTCTGCTGAATGACGCGTTTACCGAATCAATTCGTAATCTTCGATTACTAACGACTTTATGTATACCTTACAGTAATGTAGAGAACCCAGATTTTTCCATAATTTGTACCATCCTGGTAAGTCTGCAAGAATTGAACGTGTGTGGATGCGTCCTTTTAAGTTCTCAAGGACTGAAAGGTCTAGGATTATTGCCAGGTTTAACAAATTTATCCGTGGCATTTGTAGATGTAAAATATGAAAGTCTACAAATGCTCCACACCTTGGTTTATTTAGATGTGAGTTACCAAAATTTCGTAGGATTGGACGTGTTGCATCTAATATCGCATTTACCTAGACTGGAAGTAATTCTGAGTGTGTTCTCGGAACATTCGGATTATTATATTAAATGCCGCATATTATTTTTCCTATTGCATTTCTAATACTTTTCTCTGTAAAGCTCAGTTATCCGTGCGAAAGCGAGATTGCTAGACTCGAATTTCTAGGAGTAACAGCATGAGCTTTCTTAAGACATCTGACGCGATTTTATCTATCATAGCCAACCTTTAGATTAAATTGTAAAGTCTTTCTTGATCTTAATATATAATAAACTTAAAGTCAAAATATAAAAGCTCAGTGTGTAAAATTATTTCCATGAATCCTACATATCAATAAAGACGCCAAAACAGACCCAGTAAATCTACCGAATCGCTACGTATAAAAAGGTTGAAAGCAAACAACAACTTTATAGATCGTAAGTCACTTATTCCATCTGCCAGATTCGTGACACCAGCATTAACTGTCACCCCAAAGACAAATTTGTTTCTGAAACACAAATTGAATTCAAATAGTAAAAAGAACGAAAAAAAATGAAATAATAAAAGAAATCGAGGATATTAAGCAAAAAGCAGATAGGAAATTTAAATGGTCGAAAAGAAAATGGAAGGACTTTATGAATGTAGGGGTGCAAACTCCAGGGCACAGAGAGCAGAGTTATAATTATAATCCCAGGCAAAATTTGCCAAGAAATAATTTACTAACTTTTAAAGACCAACTCCATTTAATCTCAGACTACGAAGATAAGTCAGAGAACCTTTTCTCCTTCTGTAAGAGTTTAGAAAATTTGGTCACAACTTATGGACCAAAATGCGAATTTTACGTATTACGAATTCTTGTAAGGAAATTGAAGGGTAGTGCGGCCCAAATATTTAAAAGATCAGTTCGTAGCTATAACAACCTTAATAAATCAATTAAAACTCTAAAACTCCAATTCGGACGGAGAAACTGTGCGTACAAGATTACGCAATATCGTTCAAAATAAAGAAGAACCAGTTGAGGACTATGCGCTCAGGGTTCAGCTTCTGGAGCAAAAATTAATAACTATCTACGAAGTCTCCACGGAATAAAGAATATCATAACCAATCGCAAGTATTATTTCTTATACTTTCTTTCCGAAAATTATCCTACGGGGTCCAGCAGAACCAGTCTTAGTCATATATACATATAAATTCTTATGTGTATATAGGTGAAGGACGATTCTTGAACATAAATAAAATAAAAACGAGAATTATTCAATGGCAGAACAGGTAGACATGGGAATTCAAATTATTGAACACCGCGAAACACGACGCGAGCCGTTAAATTACTTAAAGGATTATTATGCCCATCGGGCTAATACTCTCTCTTTTAAGGAAGCAGGAGGTCATAGGCTGAACCTTGATAACAGTGAAATTTATCTGTCCAGCGAGTTTGGATTCAATAAACTCACTCAGACTATGCTATGGTTAACGCATCTTCTCCACATCATATTTGTCATTGATCACGTTACCGACAACTGGTATGCCATTCGTTATTATGTGCTCTCAATGAATATCGGATGCTTAACAATAAATTTCGGTCGTTTGGTATTTCGAGAAAGATATGCAATATTAATGCTTGAAAACCGTGAGAATTTGAGGACGGTTATTTTTCATAAAGTAGAAGCCAATTATTTAGCATGGATGCCCGATTTTCTTGCGACCATGCGGATAATAGATTTTGAGGTTGTTACTTTTACATTGTCCTTCCAGAATGGTGAAATAGAGGACCCAGATTTTTCCATATTTTGTACCAACCTGGTAAGTCTGCAAGAATTGGACGTGAGTGGATGCGTCCTATTACGTTCTCAAGGACTGAAAGGTCTAAGATTATTGCCACGTTTAACACATTTATCCGTGGCATTTGTAGATGTAAAATATGAAAGTCTACAAATGCTCCACACCTTGGTTTATTTAGATGTGAGTTACCAAAATTTCGTAGGATTGGACGTGTTGCGGCTCATGTCGCATTTACCTAGATTGGATGTAATTCTGAGTTATATCTTACCAGTATTTACATGATAATTTACAACAATGGCACATGTTACATCACCGAGTTGTTTCACCTTCAATTCATATATATTGTGATCCCAATACCATACATCTGCTGGACAATCCTCACTACCGCGATTACAGAATATATGCACACTCGCCGTTTCACCCTGATACACCCAACCTCATACAGAAGACAGCTTCCAGGCACATATCCTGGTCATCCTTCTTCCATCGAAAACGATCGCTGGGCAAGAAATTTTCTTTCTGTTCAAGGTATGCACACTGAAGATCAGGCATTAGTTATAGAAGAATTAGATTTAGTTTAAACAAACCAAATCTGGTTGTAGATATGTATCTAAACCAATGTATAAGAAATTAGTATTATAAAAATTTAAACTGTATATCAAAAAAAAATATAATTAATGAATCAAAGTCTGATGAAAATAACTCCTTTGTATTTCGTTGTCTGTACCAATTTATCACTACATTTTCTTTCCCTTATCCGATATTATATGAAACAAAACTGTATGTTCCTAAGATTTCAATATTTTTGCCTTAATACAATAACCCCTACTATGTGGCATGGCGAATATAGTTAGTACATATAATTTTTCCAAACCATCTTACAAATATAACCCCACACATCAACCAATCTCAGTCTATAGAAAACTACCCTTCCAATTACTATAACATATGTGAATAATTCATCAAAGGATTCTATGTATTTAAATCTCAGTCTATAGAAAACCACCCTTTTAATCTCAGTCTATAGAAAACCACCCTTCCATTTACTATAGCATACTTGAGAAACTCATTGAAAGTCAGTCTATAGGAAACCAATCTATAGAAAACCACCCTTCCAGTAAAGAATTCATTAAAAAGAATAGACTTACTGAATTCTATTGTAAAGACCATATCACCTATAAACTAAAGAGAGCACAATAAACCTATTATAATTTTCCCCCAATAGACGTTACTATAGCAACCTCGCAAAGCACATATTACTTGCGACCAATCATAGACGCGATAATAGCACACTCCTCCAAGAGACGCGTTAACATGAACCAATCGGAGATTTGACTGCCATAATTTTTACGAACCGAACCCACTATCAACCGCCATACAAAAAGCTATATAAGCCAGTTACAGGCCACAAGGAAGACACTTGGGAGTTATCACGACTGACACACGGATCAGGCTAGTGATCGAAAACATCTACTTCGGGTCATTAAAATACATTGTTTCTATATCCGGGCGTAATAAATATTCCTGTTAGATTATAAAGAGGTCTTTGTTGAACAAAAAGGAAATAAAGGATATCATAATCAACTACTAGTCTAATTTCTGTTTCCTTTCCAAAAACATATCCTTCGGGGTCCAGGGGAACCAAGAATTGCCAGAACAGAAGGGTAAAAGCAACTGACATCAATATTGGCAAGACCATACAACTAACATACATAACAAAATTGGTTCCGGTACTAAAAGGGGCCTGGTGGTGAGGAAGCAGTAGGACTTTGGCAGTAAGAAGGTTTTCTACGAATCAGGGATATCAATTTGCTGTTCCAATGCTGTGGCATTTCATCATCATTGTACAAACCTTGTAAGAGATAAGTATAATTTCCTTTATATGCTTGCTCTACATTGTTTTACATACACTACACTATTACATATAACTCTTTACGGGTTTTGTTTTTATAAATTAACGGAACAAGTCATTTGAATTTAGCTGATGAATAAATCTTACTTTAGAGATTTTTAATGCTTTTCATCTTTAACACTTTACTATTGGTGTTGATACTTGTTTTATTTTTATTTGTTTACTTTATGATATTAAAAAATATAAAGCTATAAGATATGAGATGTATAGACAAGATATTTGTCCCAGACAAAAAGATTATTCATATTAAGAAAGAAGACATTAAAATATCAAATAATAAAATCATAATATTAATTAAAATTTTTAAAAGAAATAATACATTGCATTATGAAATTCAGAAACCTAATGAGATAGATGACACTATGAAACATTAAAATCGTAATTATTTGAATATTAGTATATTTTTAATATAAAAACTACAGATAAATTAAATGAAGAAAGATATGAATAACTCTGGAAAGAGAGATTGGAGGGAGGTAGCCCGATCTTATGATGAAGATACGAGTCCAGAAGACATCTTTGCTTCTAATAACATATTTGACCCTAATGATCAAAATACGGAACAAGTAATTGTACCGGATGATCTTTTTCCTCAATTTAAAAACGTGACATCCAATTTTTCCCCAAAAACGCCTTTTATTAAGAAATCTAAATTACAAACTGTAAAAAATAAGCCTGTTAATGAGAAGGAAAAAATTATTAAAGACATGGAAGATTTTAATAATAAATACGAGCGGGAATTTAAAAAATTAAGACGGACAATTGAGGATTATATGAACGTTGACTTACAAACCCCCGGAAATATAGAACATGAACAGATACCTCATAAAATTTCGGAGCATGAACAAAGACCTTATATAAACAGAGATTTAGAACTTGAACAAAGACATTATATAAATAGAAATTCGGAGCATGAACAGAGACCTTATATAAACAGGAATATGGAAGTTGATCGTAGTCCATATACAAATATGGGATTGCAAACCCCTAGGAATTTTGAACCTGTACATAGATCTTCTCCAAGGCAAAATTATAGAAATAACTTATTATCTTTCAAAGATGCCCTCCATTTAGTCCCAGACTATGAGGGAAAACCGGAAAATTTATTTTCCTTTTGCAGGAGTATAGAAAACTTAATTACAACGTACGGGATGGAATGTGAGCCCCATGTATTACAAGTGATTCCACGTAAATTGAAGGGTAGAGCAGCCCTAATATTTGAGGGATCGGTATACAGTTATGGAAGCCTCAAGGAATTTATTAAAGCTTTAAAACTTCAATTTGGGGCATTGCAGGATGGGGAAACTGTGCGTTCAAAATTACGTAACATAGCCCAATATAAAGGTGAACCTGTAGAGGATTACGCTCTTAGGGTACAATTACTTGAACAGAAGCTTATTACTAGTTACGAAGCTTCGCCAGAATCAGACCATCATGAAAAACTTAGACAAAAGCAAAGAGCTAAACAAGAGGCATTAGATTGCTTCATTTATGGTTTACAGGATCCACCCGAATATAGAATCTCTGCAAGTAACCCTAAAACTCTTGCAGAAGCTGTTAATTTTGCCATACAATTAGAAGGCAGGAACGAAGCCAATATATATCGGGAAAAATTTAAAAATAAGACAAAATCTACTATGATAAATAAAAGAAATGATAATTATGACTCGGATTCGGATAATGATTTAAGAGAATACATAGTCAGAGCTGCAACGGCTACAAGAACTATATGTGGTTTTTGTAAATCAACCCTTCACGAATCGAAGAACTGTTCTGGTTTACCAAAAATTATTGATTTAATTCAATCACTTAATATAAATAATAATAATAGTATCAGTACAATGAGTACAAATCGTAATATTATGCCAAATATTGATATTCCAGTGGCAAGGATTAACCCTAACAATCATTATAACAGGGATAACTTTACGAATAATAGATTTGATTATAACCGAAAAACATCCCACGGGATCCAGGAGTATCCTGAATCGCCATCAACATCAATTAAAGGGGCGAAAGCGCACAACATCAAGAAACAACATTTAACCGAAAGGGTTAAATATATAACACTTTACCGAAAAAGACTACCCCATATAGAAAACTACCGGACTATCGATTGATATTTTCCCTCTCTATTATGTAAATAATAGAAAACCGCCTGCTCAGAAATGAAAGATCCGCCTAAGAAAGCTTTTTCTCTACCTAGCATGGTTGTAATCCATTTCATTCACGCAAATTCCGCATACTATATATTCTGAGCTTTTCTCTGAAAAGCTCAGTTAGCCGAGAGAAAGCGACACTGCTACTCTTAGTTTCCAGGAGTAATAGAATAAGCTTTCTTAAGACATCTAACGCGTTATCTCAATTAAAGCCATCCAGTAGTTTGTATTAAAGTCTTTCTTGATCAAGTATAAAATAAACTTAAAGTCTAATAATAAAAGCTCGGTGTACAAAATTATTCTAAGAACCCTACTTATCCGTGAAAACGACAAAAAAGGCCCAGTCAGTCTTCAGAATCGCCACATAAGAAAAGAGTGAAAGCAAATAACATCGCAGAGATCATAAGTCACATTTTCCCATCTGCCAAATTCGTGACAGCGAGATGAATCGATATCTTTTCGAGACAAAATTTCAAAAAGGACAATATTAACAATGATAACTAAAAGAAATAATAACTATGATTCAGATTCTGATGAAGATGTGAGAATTATTGGCCTTCCTAATATATAGTATTTTAACTTTTCAATCATACTTATAAAACGCCAGACACATAACAGCTTACACTAGATACAATAACAATTTACATTCCTAAAAATCAATACGTGGTTAAAGGACATTGGTCGAATAAGATAACAAATTGATACGAAGCTTTGATAATACAGCCCCCTCAGAAAGAAAATGCTCTAAGCTAATCCAATCAGAATACAACCTTCAAAACTAAGGCTAACCAATGAACGTTTTATTTTCGTCGGCCATCATGATAAACATTAACTAATTAGAATTATATGTAGGAGAAGATACAAATTTATCTAAACTAAATCCTTATAGGACCGCACTAATACGCGAATATATAAGCAGAGCCCATACGGAGAAAGCTCACTTCTAGGGAGTTTACGAACGACTAACTATCGTATCATAGACTACTGAGTAAAACTGCGTACTCACCGTCGCGTTGCTCATACTTCGGGTCAACACTATAGTCGCGCACTTTTGTTGAATTCCACTTTGAGCGAAACTTGTAAAGACTTTCTTGGTACACATATTTTAACTAAATAAAAGCACTCAGTTAACTTTAAAGCACAAGTGTATAATTATTTTATATAACCTAAATTCCGCAAATTTTCCTTCCGCAAATATACCAAATCATGGTCCAGCCGAATCAAGACGCTAAAACAGTGAAAGCCAACCAATATCAATGAAGTCATCATACCATTTGTCTACAATTGGTCAACTACCCAAAAACGTAACAAATTGGTTTCCGACACCAGGTCTGGTGGAAGGTTAAATAGGAGTTTCCAGGAACAAGGAGGAATGGGACTGGAATAAAACTCATAGTAAGCAAGGACAGTGGACTAAAGTTGTTATGGAGAATTACTTCAAGGAGGAATTTGAATAAATTTTACCTGTAGGAGCCCTCCAAAGAGAACGGCACTTCCAAACTTCTGATGGAGATCCAGTTCATCATAGTGAACACTTTATAAGAGATAAGTATAAAAATTTTATATTTTCTTTGCATCGTTTATAGTAAAAATATAATTCACACACATAGAAAATAGTTAGATGAAACATTAATATCTGCATGCGATAAACAGAAAGATAATCGACTATGAATGATAAAAGCGATGTTTTCTATAATTATTTAGAAAAATAACTTGACTAAATTAGAATTTCTATTAAAAAGAAAGAACTTTCAATAAATATAAAAATAATGTAAACAATGTAAGATTTTTAGAATGCTAATAACGGTTTCATAGCGATAAATGCATTGATCCATAGAAAATTGCTAAAAATATGAGTAATGAGAATAAGAATAATTGGAGAGATAGCCAAGAGCAATTTAAAACAGATTCTTCCCCAAATAATAGTCTTGAAAATACTGTAAAAGATGATAAAATTAAATGACCGAATACAAGTTATTCTGTAATACCGGACGATAAATTTGAAGAGATTAGTAAAGCAAATAAAGAGTTACTTTTGCCCAAATCAAAACTTCATTTTGGTAAAAGCTTGGAAAAAAATACATGGTCAAGAAATACAGAAAAAATTAAATTCTAAGAGTAAGCCCTATTGATCTAATAAAAGAAAATACGGGCGGATTATTAATTAAGGACCTAATATACCCCTTATTTTTGCCAAATGCATATTACAATATCTTCACAAAATTTACCTTTGATGATAACTATGTCTGGACTCATATTTTTATTAACCCACTCTTTTATTGCTATTACAATGTCTAGACACATAAATACTGATTTTCCTTAACCTTATTATAAAAGATATTATCACGTAATACATAAAAAGTCTAGACACATAAATAATGATTTTTTCTCAACCTTATTATAAAAGATATTATCACGTAATACATAAAAAGTCTAGACACATAAATAATGATTTTTCCTCAACCTTATAGTAAAAGATATTATCACGTAACATATAAAAAGTCTAGACACATAAATAATGATTTTCCCTCAACCTTATTATAAAAGATATTATCACGTTACATATAGAAAGTCTAGACACATTATAAAAGACATTATCACGTAACACATAAAAAGTCTAGACACATAAATAAATATATTAACCAGTCTATATTACATAGCAATAACACGAGTTTCCTATTAAAGAAGGTCTAGACACATAAACAATGATATTATCACGTTTTCCCTATTACACACCCTATGCATAATAATCAGATTTCCATAACATAAATTCCCATAGTCAACTCCTCACTAGAATCATACGCCCCTTAGCAACACCAATAAGAATTTCTCATTTTCTCCGCCATAATGAAAACACCCTTAGCAGCATCCCTAACAACACCAATCAAAAACAATGCATTGAACTATCCTGGTTTGAACCCTCCCACGAGAAAGACTATATAAATCGCTGCCTGAGCGCAGACCAGTTAGAGTGAGAGTTAGAGTTAGAGTCAGTAGAGATCGGGGTATCATACCTACAGACACACGGGCGTGCGGGCAAGTCTGTTCATTCTGGTCAATCATAAAAATCCATCGAATTAGTGTGTAGAAAAGTCAAATCTTGAACTTTGATTAAATAAAAGTATATAATTAAAGTCAGTGACTATTCAATTGAACTATTTCCTTAAAACCTTTCCGCAAAACATCCCACGGGATCCAGGAGTATCCTGAATCGCCATTAACATCAAGATTACGGGTGAAAGCACACAACATCAATATTCAGCATTTAACCTAGTGGGTTAAATACATAACAGGATCTCCTGATCCAAATTACTTATTGTTATCAGACGCCGAATTTGAAAATACTTTTAAAACCAGCGAAGGTTTTCTACCATCTGCACCAAAAGCACATATTAGGAATAATTTAACACCATAAAAAGGGAAATTAACAAGGGAAATGGAAGATTATAAAGAAAGAGAAGAAAATGAATTTAAGAAAATCAAAAGAATTTGGGATGATTACATAGCTGCTTCGGAATAGGCTGAGCCATAACAGCGTCGGGTCGCGAAGCAAAACTATAAAATTAAAAGTAGTCTGTTGTCGTTTAAGGATGCACTCCACATATTACAAGATTTTGAGGGAAAACCGGAAAATTTTTTCAGCTTCTGTAGGTCTTTAGAGAATTTATTATTGTCCTACGGACCCAAATGTGAATCTCACATATTGCCAATGCTCCCTCGTAAGTAAAAGGTAGGGCAGCACAGATTTTCGAAGGATTTGTGCTTAGCTACAACTGCTTACATGCTTTTATAAAAGTATTAAAGCTCTAATTTGAGGCTATGCAAGACGGTGAGACAGCTCGATCAAAATTACGAAATATTTCGCAATACAAAAATAAACCAGTAGAAGACTATGCATTACGGGTCCAACTTTTAGAGCAAAAATTAATGACAATTTACGAAGCGTCAACCGATTTAGATCAACACAAGAAGATAGTAATAAGAAAAAGGCAAAACAAGAAGCACTAGATTGTTTTATTTTCGGGCTTAGGAGCCCATCTGCATACAGGGTATCGGCGAGAAATCCAAAATCCTTTTCAAAAACGGTAAATTTTGCAATAAAATTAGAAGGGCGAGACGATGCTGCTTCATATTACAAAAAAATATCGAATTGCAAGTCAAAAAGTTCTTCGATTAACAAAAATTATATCAATCATGATTCGGATTCTTCTGATGGAGAGTTAAAAGAATATGTCGTAAGAGCCGTGACCGCAATTAAGGTAAATTACATATTTTGTAAATCCACGCAACACGAGACTAAAGCATGCCCGGGTCTACCGAAAATTATCAATCCAATTCATTCATTAAATATAAACAATAGTACTAATGTTATTAGTAGGAATCCAAATAATAGAAATGATAACCAATTGGCTAATGCTAATATGGGAAACCTATATGACAGAGTAAATAATGAAGATAAAGTTAACAATAGAGAAAGATTTAATAATTTTAATGAGAATTCAAGATTCAATAATTTGAATGATAATTCAAGACTTAATAACTTTCGTGGTTATAATCCCGAAAGGCAGTTTTTTCGTGGTTACAATAACAGAAACTACGGACCCCAATTTCACGAAATTAATATGCGATATTATGGTAGTAATAGAAATAATTATAATACTAATTTTAATTTGCGCCCAAATGTATTTCGAAATGTGAGAAATACAGCTCCAGGATATAGAAATGCAAATTTTTCTATGAAAAGAAATTACCAAAATCAAAATCGCTACAACAATTATAACAATGAAAACCGAAGTTTTAATCGCAATATAAATATAAAGGAATATATAGTGAGAGCCGCTACATCCATAAAAATTGTGTGCGATTGTCGAATAGAAACTACCAGAATTAATCGCCAAATAGAAACTACCAAATTTATTTACTAAATACAAACTACCATAAACAATATTAGCACAGTGATAACTTTACTATATACAGTTGATATTATGCGATTAATTTACCAACTTCCAAATTTAAGAACTATAATCAATTTCTGTGGACTCACAAGGGGTCTGCGTAAATTAAATAGTTATTTACGTAACATCTCTTTCACATTTCTGATTAGAACTATAGATTGTTCCATTATGGTCTACGGTGACCTATTTCTAACTGAAACTATTGCAACGAATGAATTTTTAAAGATATAATTTTCAAATATGCTATGGATAAAATGAATTCTACAAAACTAAAACATAAAATAGGGATACATCTGGAACAGACAACCTTGTTTGATATTTATTTATATAATTTTTAAAATAGATATCAATAAAAATGGTTGGTCCGATATGTTAATTCGCTGTCTTAATCGTTATGAAAATATTCATACTGTTGACTTCGGTCATTTGATCTTTCAAGAGAGGCATGTAAAACCTCTTCTTCAACACTCTACGTGCCTAATTCAATTGTCCTTCCATTGTATAGACGCTAAATACCATACATGGTTTTATTCGTTCCAATCCGATACGAATATCAAAAAACTATACTTATCTAACTTCTCCGTACAGAATAATGAAAACGAGATGACTAGGCAGTATTTCATTTTGACGAAAAATTGTTTAAATAGTGCTAAACTGCGCGGGAGTGTACATATATCTTTAATGATTCCAACTTGACTTAATTGCGAGTTAAATTGGCTACCTCAGATATTGGCTACCCTTTTTATTTTGGTACGGCCTCATTCGCGCTTGTTATAAATTTTAGGTAATTAACCACTTTAAAGATTCCTAATTGAAATTTAACTGATGAGGCGTTCACTGGCATATGTGATTCAAAGTATATAATGGATACCTTAGAAATAAGCGCATGTGTAGATCTATCATCTCGTAGTTTGCTGAATTGCTTATCCTATTTGAAAAATTTGTCAGGCGCATTATTAATCGTATTCCGTATATATAAATGAATTAAATGAATTCGAATTTTTAAAAGAAGAAATTTTCCCAAAATTAAATTAGGGGTGCTACCCAACCTGTGTCGTGTAATAAAATGTGATAAATTTCTTGATCAGACTATTTCAAGATACACGAGAAGATATCTCGAGCTTGTATTACAAATTTTATAAAAACAGCCTCCCGAGCATTTGATTGAATTTTACTGAAAAACTCCTCTTGTTCTAATAATTCGTCCATAAAATAATCTGCATTTATACCCCCTAACTGTTCAAAGGGTACCTGACGAGGTACGCAAGTTATATATAACTCAAAAAGATCGCTGTCGCGATTTCTATCTAGAAGATGATCAGTGCATCAGAAATGTCGACAATGACATAGATTTGTCCGTAAGCGAGTGTTAATTAGTAATTCAAATAATTAGTATTTTAAGTTTAATATATTTTTATATGTGATACAATTATTAAATTGATGATGTACAAAATATCTAATTATAAATACTATAATTATGTGTAATAGAAATAATTGTGTATAATATTACCATTCTATAGACTAATACAATATGTAACCGAGTCTATTATTGAACTTAAAGTAAATAAAAGTGTTAATATAAAATCTGTGTAATCTTTAATTGAACGACTAACTTATCCATTGTCCGTTCATTTAAAAATCATTATCTGACCTAGATGCCCGAATTCCTGGAATATATGCAAATATTGACCATTGAAGTACACTCATTTACATTATCCAACGCTTCCGGGCCTAAAGAATATGAATTTTACCTCCCTGAATATTCATTTACTAGTATTTGTATGCGAGGTCACATTTCATATGACCTAACAATAATTTACCCCCAAATCTACAAATTTTAAGATTCTACACCTCAATATATCGACCCCTGTTATTCAACAACTCAATAACTCCCTCAATTTATAATCTACAGTCTTTAACTGTGTTGAGTATACCCTATAGTAACATAGGAGATACTGAACTCTCCATAATTTGCAGTAGACTTACCCTTTTAGATCAGGTAGACATAAGTGGGTGTGTATTATTAAGTTCTTACGGGTTAATGAGTTTATGTTCTCTTTCTCGTTAAGAGTGTTTATCCGTCGCTTATATTGATGTTAATTATAGTAATTTACAAATGCTATCAGGTTTAAACTATTTAGATGTTAGTTATTTAGATTTTGTGGGTTTAAGTCTATTGCTCCTAATGTCCCATCTACCCAAATTAGAAATATTAATCTCTATAGCTTCCGAACCAGAGGATCATGAACTTCTAGTTCAAACTTTTGAAAGACTATATAAATCGCTGCCTGAGGGCAGATGAGTCAGTTGAGATTGGGGTATCACACCTACAAACACGAGCGTGCGGGCAAGTCTGTTTATCTGGTCGTACATAAATATCCATCTATTTAGTGTGTAATAAAGTTGTCTCTTGAACTTAGACTAAATAAAATTATATAGTAAAAATCAGTGTATTTTAATTGATCTTTCTCTATAAACCTTTCCGAAAAACATTCCACGGGATCCAGGAGTATCCTGAATTGCCATCTACATCAATAAAAGGGGTGAAAGCGCACAACATCAAAAACAACATTTAACCAAAAGGGTTAAATACATCACAAAGTTGGTTCAGGTACTCTTTTGGGGCCTGGTGAATAGGAAGTTCAAGGACTAAGGAACTAGGACTAGGATTTTATACGCTGCACACTTATTCATATTCACTTATTTGAAGTTCTCGACAATGACGTGGCTGATCCAGCTTCTGACTTTGTAAGAGATAAGTACAAAATTATTTTTATGCTTGCTCTACATTGTTGACTACTTATTACACTAAAACATTATCACCGGTTTAAATTATAGAAGATTTATTATTCAAGAAAAATAAAATATATAGGATATTAGCGATTTTTTTTTTATAAAATATTAATGATATTCAAAGTCCATTAAATATATAAGTATTACTTAACGAATACTATAGTAAGAGCAGGAATTAATTCCGTTTTT
Organism: Anagrus nilaparvatae; assembly: GCA_022575985.1. Classification (NCBI taxonomy): domain Eukaryota; kingdom Metazoa; phylum Arthropoda; class Insecta; order Hymenoptera; family Mymaridae; genus Anagrus; species Anagrus nilaparvatae. Next base: position 70,568 of record JAKSXM010000282.1, read on the forward strand.
CCTTCGGATTTAGTATGTTTTATCTTAAAACTTTATTCAAGATCCAAGAATGAGATAGAAAAGATTGTTATTATAAATAAAGACACATTTTATAAAAAATTTACGGATTCTAAAACAATTAATTATAATAAAAACCGTATAATTATAAAAATATTTTGCAAAAGACGTGGATTTCAATATAAAATAGATAAATCACATTAAATTATATTAAATTATTAATAAAAATTTTTTATACAACTTAGATTAAATAGTTTGAGTCGTATTTATATATAAATTAGTAATAATGGATACTACCGCCAATAAAAATTGGAGGGACACAAACCAAATTTATGACAAAGATACTACCTGGATATACCTGGTAGCCACGAAGAAATGGCTATGAAACAGATACATGACCCAAATTATATACACACTGAAGTGATACCGGATAATGCTTTTAAAACAGGGAAATCTTTCAGAAAATCTTTCGGATTTTAGAACAATATTTTAATAGTTTATTAGTCGAACAGCCGTTTAAATTTTCTTATTACAATTTTGAGAGAATATTTGTCTCTGGTATGGTTATATTCTTCATGTTTAGAGGTTATTAATCGCGATTAAAGTATAATATCAATAATACTTGTGAATTCATTTCGCGGCTTACCTTTCCTTTCCGAAAAATACCAATAAAGGTCCGAGAGTACCTTGCAATCGCCGATAAAAGTGAGAGCCGAACTACATCAAGAAATCAACGATATACCATAGTTTTCGATATTTTGGCCCTTTGCCAAGATTCGTAACAGTGCCAAACCAGAGATAGCAGAAATCTTAGAAGATATAATAAAGAATACAGGTCGTTTTGAATCAAGAGGGCCTACAAAAGGCAAGAACCTACAGTTATTAATCGAAAAAGCCAAAATTTTAGGAGAATACAAGCAGTTAAGAAACCAGATTTCCCAAGAATCTAGTTTTTTCTTTTTTTTTTATAATAATAACTGTTTTAATACTAATCATAATTATATGGATTACAGATCAAGTATTGGAAGACCAAGCAGAAGGCAAAGCTTCTTACATCCCAGTAGAGGAAGAAAATTTCTTTAAGTATGATAATTTCAGACGGTGCCCTAACAGTTGGCACCGTTACATTTACATTCATATCAATCGATCGTTGATCATCAATATGAAACTTAAGGTCGATTTGCGAAATTGAAAGCTATTCAAATTTTAGAATCTTATTATATCTTAATACTATATTATCAATCGCTCTTTTAATTTTTGCTTTTACAAAAAATAGAATTTAATTTCAAATATTAAATAGAATTATTTTATTATCTATCGCAATTTTAAATGTTTCATGTATTATAGACATGCGTCGTTATGTGGTTATAAATATAAATATATAGTTGCATCTTAAAGCTGTTAAGATATATTTCATATATCTTTAGTCACGGAGCGCGAACTAACATATACACGTACATATAAAATTTATTTGTTTTTAAATTTAAGATAAGTTTTAATTAAAATTTAAAAAAAAAAAGAAGTAAACTTCAAAAATGCTGGTAACTAATGATACTAATATCCGGGAGTTATTAGTGAACGGACCTTCAGAGACACATTCAGAAGCAGATTCAGAATCGGTTTATGAAGATTTATCGGTGGAATCAGTGGGAGAATTAGTACTAGATGTTTTAAATAAATTCAGAACATTGACACTTTCTGTAAGAAGGCTCTTGTTACGCTTTCAAAACAATCACCAATTTTAAAAGGTACGTTATTTTGCGTGATCCAATAATTTTATCCAATAATCCAATAATTTTTTTGAAATACGGAATAAAATTGTTTTTGCAGATATCACAAAATTATCTGTTTGGTATCATATTTAATGTTTTTTCAGTTAATTTAAACAATAATACCAATAAATTATTGGATTTTTTGCTAAAGTATTTAATTAGATTGGAAGCTATTTTATTTAAGGTAAGGTAAGATTTGATCAAGTATTTGAAGAACTAGCAGGAATGCAAAGCTTCTAACATCCCAGCGGAGGAAAAAAACTTCCTTAAGTAGTATAATTTCAGACAGTAGCCCTAACAGTTGGCACCATTATGTTTAAATTTATATCAATCAATCGTTGGTCAGCAATATGTAACTCAAGGTCGGTTTGCAAAATTTAAAGCTAATCAAATTTTAAAACCTACCGTAGAGACAAGATTTTTCACAGAATTTTGTAATATTCCCTTTTTTCATTTGCAACTTTTTTTTATTCATTTATTTTTTTTTGGACACAATTTTTTATTTTTCGAATTCAATTTATTTTTATATATTACCTCAGATTTTATTTTGAATTTGAAAAAAAGCTGCCATTTTGAAATCATTTTTACATACTCAGTCTAGTCCAATTTAGTTGTCTCAAAATTAAAGATCTTCCCTTCAGATAAGTTTACAAAATTACAGATATACAAAACAAAAAATTGGATTCCTCTAGGAAGATGTGATACTAAAGTAATTTACTGTGACAAATCTAAATCCAAGCACAATCTATTTATTTTAACTTGGATATTTCCCAAATACCTATAGATTCAAAAAGTTAAAAGTAAAATAAATACATTAATTATTAATGTATTATCGTTTACTAGCAGGTTGTTATTAGTATAATAATCTTAGATGTAGGATAATATTGGTTAAAAAATACTAATTTAATTGCAATCTTAGAAGTAAGACTCGCCAATCAATTGATCCAAAATCCTAAAAGAAACACTCAAAGGTGCTGTGACGAAACGTGGGGATTTACCCATATAATACACCCATCTGAACATAATACATTAATAAATTATTTACAAATTGAAGAGTTAAGTTTGGTTGAGATGCAAGATATTGTAGGTAGAATACTAGGTTAACAGAAAACTGCCATAACAGGGGTAGTTATGCGTGAAACTTTTAAAGATAAATATGATCTGCGTTCAGATTATGTCCATAACAATTTTCTCAAACTTTTATTAGACTTTTGCTCTGGTCAGTATAAATATATTAAAAATTCAGATACTGGTGAATATCATATTGCACCTGTTGAGCCTAAAAAGGATATTTTACTAGTACATACTTATTAGGATACAAAATTGTATAAACAACCCGCTGTATAAAAAGGTAAAATCAGAAAACACAGGTGAAAATTCCGTAAATGCAAATAATGATGAAAATTGGAATCAAATTAATAAAATATCGGAATTTAATTCTAATAGTGACCAACACTTTTTGAATCCTAGCGAAGAAATAATATATTCCAACATCAATAGTAATGAAAATTCTTTTCTCAAGAACTATCAGAAACTAATTCTAGTAGCGAGGAAAATAGTTGGGTTCAAAACGAACCTGGTTCTGCTGAAACTGATTGGGAACAAGATGAAGTAATAAAACTAATGATTTCAGTAACCAAACTCGAATTTGATATTTTTATAGATGATCTTAAATGGACTCCTATACTCCTATATACGGTCGTTTGGCATTCCTAATTTTGCATTAATTTTATTTGCGTTTACATCGTAATACCTTGAAAAATTTAACTATATATTGTGTGAAACACGGATATGAGATAAGGATGTCTGCTTTTTTCGGAAACATGAACATTCAGTGCTTACGAATAGATCGGTTCTCAGTTATGTGGAATAATGGTCGTATGTATGAAAGTAGTTTTGTGTTGGAAAATTGTAACTTTACAGAGTTAACTATACGAGGGCTAATATCGCATACATCTTTTAACATGAATACTAACTGTTTGCGGCGATTAAATTTATATTCCCTCGCCAAAATGCCGTATTCATTCTTAGAACACTATAATAATTATGAATTCATTTCGCTGCTTACCTTTCCTTTCTGATAAATACCAATAAAGGTCCGAGAGTACCTTGTAATCGCCGATAAAAGTGAAAGCCGAACTACATCAAGAAATCAACGATATACTATAGTTTTCGATATTTTGGCCCACTGCCAAAATTCGTAACAGTGCCAAACCAGAGATAGCAGAAATCTTAGAAGATATAATAAAGAATAAAGGTCGCTTTGAATCAAGTAGCCTACAAAATGGCAAGAACCTACAGTTAAAAGCCAAAATTTTAAGAGAATACAAGCAATTAAGAAACCAGATTCCCCAACAATCTAGTTTTTTCTTTTTTTTTTTAATAATAACTGTTTTAATACTAATCATAATTATATTGATTACAGGTCAAGTATTGGAAGACCAAGCAGAAGTCAAAGCTTCTTACATCCCAGTAGAGGAAGAAAATTTATTTAAGTTTGATAATTTTAGACGGTGGCACTAACAGTTGGCACCATGACATTTACATTCATATCAATTGATCCTTGGACATCAATATGTAATTCAAGATCATACAAATCAACAATAGGTAGAACAAAAGTAGACATATTTGTAACTTTAACATCTGCTTTAATTTTTAGTTGATATCACATATTGTAATAAATTATTATCAACATTGTTTTTTAACAAGATGTAATTTGTAGATTTACCAGAATTAATTACTATGGAAAGAAGAAACTGGAATAATAAATACATTATTTGTTATAAAGAGTGCATGCCAGCTTAGAATGGATACAACAATGCATTAAGTATATTAACAAAAATAATGTATATCTATATATTACCGCTAGCAATAACCATATACGCTTTTTTCACGTAATTTGGGGACGATCCCTATACCTGTGATTATTTTAGGTATAAGATAAGATTATATAATATATAATATTAGATATATTGGGAACATCGACTAGTTAAGAAATTATTTTTCTTTTAAAAAGGAAAAAAAAATTAACATGGATGCTGCTAATGAAAATAGTCTTTCTGATGACCACTGGGGAAATTACGAGACACTTGTTTTTAACAATGAGAAAAATAGTATAAGTTTTGGAGATCGGTCAATTTATGTGCCTCTTCAGTATCTTAATGTATATTCGTTATCCACGTGGTTTAATTTATCCTATTTCCCGCGTATAAAATTTGAAATGGATCAGGATATTACAACTTGGCTAAACATTTTGTTAGAAGTCTTGAAACTAAACCCATAAATTACCGCAATCAATTTGGGAAAATTGATCCTTAGAGAAAATAATGTAATAGATTTTATACGTCACAAGTCAACTCTGAAAATTTTCATATTTCTTTAACTTTATGAATATAAGATATATTCGAATTGACCTGTTTTCAGTACAATATTTTAATGGTTTATTAGTCGAACAGCCGTTTAAATTTTCTTATTACAATATTGAGAGAATATTTGTCTCTGGTATGGTTTAGCCTTCCCTATTTGGTAGAGGTCATACGAAATTAGAAGTATTATGATATATCCGGCTATAGAAAACCTTTCTCGGTTTTGTGCAATTACTGCATTGAATATACAATTTATGGCAAGTCTTACTGTGTTACTTATTCCTAATTATACAATTGATGAGATAACTTTCCTGAAAATTTGTCAACATTATTCTTCTCTTGTAGAGTTGGATATCAGCGCGTGTATGAACTTGACACATCGTGGTTTACTAGGTTTAACAAAAATGGTTTCGATGAAAATTTTATTGTTGTCCTTTTTGGAAGTACAATATGATTGTTTTGAAGATATCAAGTTATTATAATTCTTGGATGTGTTCTTTGATAGTATGGAAAGGTTAAGATTATTTCTATTTCTTTACCTTTTACCCAATTTAAATACCAGTCTCAACTATGGGGAAGTGATCGGTCATATGTTTCCTCATGATAAAAGAAAATATTTGAATGATAATATGATTTTTTTGCATGAGAGGACTGCTAAATATCCTCTATTTTTATATTGTGATCCCCAAATTGTTATTAAAAAATCGCACTTGGCACAGAATGGTTTGATTTAAGAACCTTACATAACTACATAATGTCCTAATTTAATATCCCGAATCGCAGAATTACAATATTCACGTAAGTCGAGACTGATAAAGGTTAACGGTCACTGGAACCGAAAAATTAATTAAAATTTATACCCGCATTAATATTGATTCTAGTTTCTTAATATTAACAAGTTTCTATATTTATTATGAGAAAATGTATCTCTATTTTATTCTCAAGAAAATCAATATTAATGTAAGCTACGTATTTGTTTATTATTATAAACCTTTAGTACTAATAATATCCAATAATCATCAACAATAAATAATAATGCAACTTTATAATCTATTTTATTAGTAACTTATATACACTTATTAATAAATACCATTATGCGTGTTTTATCTAGGTACTCAATTAAAATAAGTAATAAAACAATTCATCGATATTGGATGATTTTTCGAATCCTATTTAGGGTTGATAATTTCTTATACTGATGCGTCCTCGGTAGAAAACTCGGGGATAGCAACGAAACTAGCCTTTTACTACTATCACTTACAATTAATACCCTACAACCTTGAACAGATGGACGACCAGTTTTTAACAGATTGGGTATTTATGCAGCCACTATTAAGAACAAGGTCTTGGGAGACAGAGTATAGGCAAGTCTTCATTCAGGGATTTGCCATTCTCCTATTCATGATCCGAAGGGCAAATGAATTGTCCCTTGAAACATAGATTAAGGTTAGGTATAGTGCCTTTGCGTCGGTATCATTTACCAATATTCATACAAATAATATGAATCGACCAGTTGCTGCCAATTTAAACGCCTTGCATCGATTCTTTTCCTCGGCTGTGCAGGTTAGTATCTAGACATTTGCACTGATAGTGTTATTATCTAAAAAGGTAACGTCTGCTCACGGAGAACTTTTCCGAGTTCTGTTAAGATACATGGCCTTTTCAGAGATGGGCTACATCTCTTTCATATTAGATTATCCAATACCTAGAGTAGAGATGTTCACCATGATCGAGCTTATAGGACCGGAATTTAGCTCGTTGACCACTGCCATTAATTGGTTAAGTACTTTGCCTAAAGACGAGAGAGAGTATGCAAAGATACTCCACGAACAAAGGGAAACACTAGTTTTGAATGCTAGTAACTTTCCATACTTCACAGCGGCTGCAAAAGCGCTGGGAATATTGGTACAGCCTTCATTAGAAAACCTTATTACGCATCAAGAACCAACCGAAAGCAAAAAGAAAACAACGTTCTAGAAAAAAACAAAATCTCATATCAAAATTCATGCAAATACCTAATTGGTTTTCATTTTCACATATCAATTTAAATATATTATCCAATTTCAATATAGAAACTTTGTGTATTTATAACAAAATTAAAAGAGACAGTAGGGATCATTTGAGGGCCATCAGATTTCACTACGTGGAACTAGACTATCTGACCTGGATGCCCGGATTCTTGGATTATATTGAAATATTGATGATTAAAGTGAATACATTTACATTGTCCACTTCGGCCAGGCCTAAGGAATACGAATTTCACCTCCCAAAATATTCATTCACCAGCATCTGCTTGCGAGGCCGCATTTTATATCACCTTAATAATAATTTATTCCCAGTTCTAGAAATTATAAGATTATATAACTCGATATACCGTCCCTTGCTATTTAATAACTCAATAACTCATTCGATATGTAATCTGCAATTTCTAACTATATTATGTATCCCTTATATGTTACTGTGACAAAAGTATAATAGAACTTTTCAACACCTATCAATGTCATTTATATAGGGTATATGCCTATTCACCCTTTTCTTCCAGTACACATGAAAACATACAGAAAACCGTATCCAATTACATAATACGGTCACCCTTTTTCCGTCGTATAAATCATCGTTGGATGCGGGATTTTCCTGTTGAACAGATCGCATTACTCGAAGAAAGAGTCATTATCGAAGAAGTGTAAGGAGTACGAATTTTGATACCGATGAATCGGCTTGTTTTTATATATCTAAACACTATATCAATTCTAGTTCTCCATGATTTAATGAAAGGAGTAACTCATGTTTGACGAATCTTTTTTGATATTAATAAAGATCAACTAATCTAATAAAGAGTTACTTTTGCCCAAACCAAGACTTCATTTTGGTAGAAACTTATTGTCAGAAAGGGATAGATTATCAAATAATACAGAAAAATCAGAAATAAATCCAACCCCAAACGTTAGCCCTTTTGATCCACTAAAAGAAGGTACAAACGGTTCACCAATTCTCAAATTACTTAGTGGTATCAGACACTGAATTTGATAATATTTTTAAAACCGCCAGAGATTTGCTTTTGTCTGAACCAAAATTACATTTTGGGAGTATTTTAATGCTAGAAAGAAAAAAATTAACAAGAAAAATGGAGGAATATATAGAAAGGGAAGAAAATGAATTTAAAAAAAACAAAAGAAATTGGAAAGATTACATAGCAATGCAAGACAGGGAAACAATACGCTCGAGACTAAGAAATATTTCACAATATAAGAATGAGCCGGTAGAAGACTCGGTTACAGCTCTTACAACAAAAGTAAATGACGGTTTATTATAATCAACCGATTTAGATCAAATTGAGAAAGAAAGGAATAAAAAACGGGCGAAACAAGAAGCACGCACTTGACTGTTTTATTTTCGAGCTTCGAAATGTACCAGAATACCGCGTGTCGACAAAAAATCCAAAATCCTTGCCAGAAACGGTAAACCTTGCCTTAAAATTAGAAGGACGAGACGATGCGGTTTCAATCCACAGGATAAAAGCAAATCAAAAAATTCTTCGATCAACAAAAATTACAATAATTTATTAGCTTCCACAAATTTTTCGATAGTTTAAAGACTCTTTCTTTTCGTAGTAATGATAAAAATCTACCCATTTGGTTTGTGGGGTTTATAAATCAAATGAATATATTAACTCTCAATATAGATCATTTTACAATCCATTATCCCGACAATATATAATAGTTAAAGGACGAGCCTATATCACGTTTGTGGATGTCGATAGCACCCAGATAGAATTCATCTCTGTGCATTCCGATGAGGACTGTCCCCTTGTTTTCGGTGCGACCAAAACTTCCCCAATGTACAACTTATATCTCATAACAGATTTGTTGGTTGTCGATTGTTCCATAACCGATAGAGACCTGATTGCAATTAGTGAAAACTTAGTTTTATTACTTAAACTAGATATAAGTGGTTGTTTGTGTCTTTCTCATCGGAAATTGAATCGTTTGGAATCTTTAACCAATGTGGTTTATTTATCGTTGGGATTTCTAGATGTAGAATATGACATTATCCAATCGCTTAATTAAATTGGAATTCGTAGATTTATCAAACGTAGATATTTCAGAAATCAAATCTTGTATTTCAAGATTTACCACATGAATAAATGAAAAATGTAATACCGGTTACTTATTAAAAAAAATTTTATTCTTATTTATAGATGAACCTAAGACATCCTCTTATTATTCGGGAAAAGGGGGTTAGTGTTTACACCTCTATACCTAATTCAAGTGTCTATTGAAATAGTATTATTTCAGTACGATTTACAGAGGGACATCTAAATACTCTATGTTTAGATACTCACGAAGTGACATTATCTGGAAAACTACTAAAATTACAAGAGCTCCAGTATTATTTAGATTTAATGAATTCGATATGTTTTATAACCTTCGATATTGATTATGATATACTAGAATGGCGAAGTGTTTTCCTGTATATTATAAATAAGCATCGGTTTACAAAGATAGATATCGGCCGTCTTATATTTCGAGGTGCTTATGCCGCTTATCTGGCTTCGGCAGGGGTTGTTTTAGATATTTTGATTATATACTGTATTGATAAAGAGTATGAAAACTGGTTATCTGATTTCTTTGACAGCGTAGTTGTAAAAAAATTAGTAATTGGCCGGTTTTCTGTTGAAACCGAAACTGGTATTGCAGAACGGGAATTTATTCTTGGTAATTTCAATTTTCAAAAAATTGCTGTTTGTGGTATGATTTCTGGCTTTCCATCAGGCGATCCGGGTTTGATTCCCGATACCGAAACAGAATTAATGGAACGTTAGCGATCATTGTTTTCTGAGATGTTATTTGCTTTCACCCTTGACTGGGCCTGTTTTGGCGTGTTTATGAATAGGAAGTTTCTTGAAATAATTTCGTACACCGAGCTTTTATGTTTAGACTTTTAGTTTATTTAATCCTTAGATCTTTTACAGAGGGACATCTAAATACTCTATGTTTAGATACTCACGAAGTGACATTATCTGGAAAACTACTAAAATTACAAGAGCTCCAGTATTATTTAGATTTAATGAATTCGATATGTTTTATAACCTTCGATATTGATTATGATATACTAGTATATATATATTACTCTTAGAGCTTTTATGTTTAGACTTTTAGTTTATTTAATCCTTAGATCAAGAAAGACTTTTATACAAGCTATAGGTTGACTTTATGGAGGAACCACGTTAGATGTCTAAGAATCTCGACAAACGTACTTTTCGATAACTCCCGATGAGAAAAAAAGGAATAAAAAACGGGCGAAACAAGAAGCACTTGACTGTTTTATTTTCGGGCTTAGAAACCCACGTGAATACAGCGAGAAATCCAAAATCCTTGGTAGAAGCGTAAACCTCGCAATAAAATTAGAAGGGCGAGACGATGCTGTTTTGTTCCATGAAAAAATATCAAATCGCAAATCAAAAAGTTCTTCAATTAATAGAAATTACAATAATTATGATTCGGATTCTTCTGAATAAAACTATATTTTAAATCAGGGGACAAAATATGGGATTCGACTTTTGTATGATGTCTGCACTCGCTCACTACGCTCACTCATGAATACAACTGAATGCAAAGTCAGAACATTTTAGAATATTTTACCCCTTCTTTAAAAAACAGCTATAAATTCAATGATAAATATAAAAAGGATGAATGTAATTAGAGACACAATGTTTCCAGAACATTTCTTATCAGAAATAATTAAACAGAATAATAAAATTTATAAAATTACAATAAATTGCAGAGCATTTACTGGTGCTTCATTACAATATATTTTTGCCAGTAACCTGTATTATAAAAAGTTTTTTAGTTGATTAGGTTTCCCTTCTTGACATTTGTTCAGACTTAATTACGCTGGCTGCACTAAAATTTAGTTAGCAGACATGATTTTCATAATAGATGATTACCTGCTGGTGTATAAATGGCCTTTGCTTGCCTATATCGAATTGTTACATTATATGTAATAACTTTTATAATCACTGCCATAGCATATTTTAAAAAAGATGAAAATAAATTGGGGTCTGTATCAAATTCATACGTAATACGTATTGTATCATAAACAAAAATTTTGGAGCTTAGGGTTGAACCTATAAAAAATTTACCCTGCCAAATTCAGGCTTTTATGACCCAAAATTTCAAAAATTCAACATTTAATTCAACATTCATCGTATTTGTTTAAACAAATAAAAATTTTCAATTTTTCTTATACTCTTGTGCCAAATACTGAAAAGTATTGATTTTCATTAAAAAATTATTATAAATAAATATATGATTAAAAAATCTTAGTTTCAAAATTTACTACGCGAATACACCTAGTAGCGGAGAAAGCGTCCTTAAAATATTATACTGAGTAAAACGATATTTTATTTTAAATATAGAAATGTAGCAATAAACAATTGAATTATTTGTTTATTACATTAGCGTTAAGAAATTAGAAAAAAAAAAAAATTATCCTAATTTTCGTTTTTTTATTTGTGTAAAACTATCATTTTCAACCTCATTACTATTTTTAAAACTATTTAACAATGTTTTATAGCAAACGAGTGTACTTTGTAAATCTTTTATAACATTAGAACTTCTTTCAAAATTTGGATCATTTTCTCTAAAATAACTACACATTTTTTCGAATTGTTCAAATGCTTCTTGTAATCCAGTCTTAGTTAATTTTGGTTTTACAATAATTGTATTATTATTGAGATTTTCTACCGATATTGATAAAACTTTATTAATTTTGTTTTTATCAGAATTTATTTTGACACTACTTAATTCAAATAATTCTTCATTTGAAAGAGGTTCATTAACAATTTTTAAATATTCTTTAATAATATCAACATTAATATCATTATTTAAATTACTTTCTTTAACTAAATTTATGATTTCATTTATAATATATTCAATAGTTTCTGAAAATTTATAACATTCAATATCTTTGCTTAAAATTTTTATGAATTTAAAATCTATTGTTTTTAAATTTAATTCGGTCCAGGCATTTGATATATTTAAAATAGCATTAAAAATATTATAGGATTCTAATTTATTTTCTAAATTTATAGATTCATTTTTATTAATAATATTAACACAGTTTTTACTTGTAAGAACACCTCGCAGATATAAGGCTTTGAAGGTAGGTAAGATTCCTTGAAGGCAATCTTTTGAATTAGCAAATGATGTAATTTGCTTAGGAATTTCAATTACTTTTATACAACCATTTATTTTATTTAGGATTTCCACACTTGGGTGCCAAGAATACTTTTCTATTAAAAGAATAATTTTATATGGTAAATTATTTTCTAAACAGTAAGTTTTAACAGCCTCAGAAAAATATTCTTTGTACCATTCTAAGAAACATGACTGTGTCAACCACGTCATTTTACTTGTTTTTAAATTTATAGGAAGATTCATAGATTCAATATTTAATATATTTGTATTGTCACTATGAAGAATTAAGAAAGGTTTTAATTTAAAATCACCTCTAATATTTCCACTAAGTAATACTGCTAGACGATTTTTAAATGATTCATTTGAATTATTCAACATATTTGTTTTTGGTTCACCGGAATGAAATTTGAATGGCAGTTGATTCCAAATTAAAGTTGTATAACTAACATGAAATATTTGTTGATCTGTGTAATTATTTGTTTTTAATACTTTTAATACTGTTTTATTTAAATCATCTAAATCAACATTATCCGGTTCTTCTACTTGATTATTTAAACTAAAATCTAAACGCCTTTTGAATTTATTGCACCACCTGTAAAAAGTTTCATCATATAGTAATTAAAAATATGACAAAGCATTCATTAAAAAATAAATTGTAAAAGTCCGAATTTTTAATTTAAAAAATATTTGATTTCGAACTCTATTTTTTCAGTAGTGTTTTATCAATAACTAAAGGCTAAAGATACACGCAAAAAAAAGAAAATTAAAATTAACTGCCACAATTTATGTAAATACAAATTAATAATTATTGGTGGATGTAATCAAAAAGTTAGTTCATATTGCTAAAGAAATTCAGGCTTTATTTTTTTAAACAAATATTATTAGCAAATTTTACTAAAAATTTATAGTGACTTTTTTTAATTTAATTGAATTTAGTAAATAATAACTTAATTTTGGTTTTACTAATTTTTTGCATGCGTATAACAATTGAAAATAAGACCAATAGTTTTAGCTAATATAAGGTTGAATTATTAATTTTTCATTAAAAAATCCATGAAATTCGTTTTCAGCGACACAAAAAACCTTTGTGGACCTAATCTTGATGCAAAAAGTGCAGAAACAGCAAAAACGCCCCTTTTGGGGGTAGTTTTCGGTAATTTAGGGGTGATATATTAATTATTCATTAAAAAATCTACGAAAATTGTTGTCAGCGACCCAAAAAACCCTTGTGGACCAAATCTGGACGCAAAAAGTGCGAATATAACGAAAACATTCCTTTTAGGGGGTAGTTTTAGCTGATTTAGGGGTTAAATATTAGTGTTACCTTTACCCTTGGAAACCAATTCTTGGATAAATCTATTGACTCAGAAGGTGATGACATCAAAAATACTCCCTTTTAGGGGTAGTTTTTGCAAATTTAAGGGTGAAGCGCAATTTTCTTTACCAAATGACCCCGATTTTCGTGTTCAGCGACCCAAAAAACCTATACTAGAGCAAATCTCGTATTCGCAACCGTAAGTCCACCCCCCCTCCCCGTATTTTGACTGGAGTACAATAAAATAAAAAATATTCTTAATTTTTAGACTCAGCTTCTAAATTGCACAATATTAGTATTTTGGATTTATTTTGATGTTTAATAAAATTACAAGACGAATCTGAAATCGCATAATGTTTTTTGCACTAATATAATAATATATCTTAAATACTATATAGACTTAATTATTTTTTTTTAATTATTTATGAATTAATAGTTTAATTCTTACTCACTCTTGTTTTGCATGAAATGGTTCTCCAAAACTTTCAGGGTTACGCTCCTTTAAATCCTTGTGTAATAATTTGGCTTTTTCTTTAATAATTGAATCAGTTATTGGTATATTATGACTTAAGCTATGTTCAATAAAAATAGTTAATAATTTTTCAATTTCAATCACAGCAGGGTAAAGCATATTTGAACAATTAGATTCTTCAAAATGTTTTGATAATACTACGTTTCCATGTTTTATAATTGTATTTACTAATGATTTTTGTATATTTAGAATTTCACTAATTTTTTCTTTTGTTACACCTTTTTGGTATAAATTAATAACATTTAATTTTTTTTCTGAGTCTACAGAATCGAGAACAGCTTCTGTATTTAAAATTGATTCTGAATTTTTTAAAACATAATATACAGATGACAAAAGTAAATTTAATTTATCAGATATATCTGAAGGTTTTTCGCCATCTTCGTATAAATTTATTATATCTAGTTTTGTTTTCAAATTTAAAACTTTGTTTGACTTCTTTTTAGCTTGTGAATTCATTTCTAGAAAAAAAATATTAAAATTTTAATATAATATTTGCACCGCATAATATATGTTTATAAATTTTAAAAATTTCATTTTTTTTGTTATAATAAGATAATGTTATATGAGTAGATAATTCTGAAGTATACATGAGGTGAATGATGAAGCCAGTATTTAAATCGTACCCAAAATATTTTTTTCGAAAACCTAGATAAAAAAAATTTATAACCGGTTTGTGTAACTACACAACCAACGAGCATGGATCATGTTCACTCATAACAGTAATAAATCCAAAAACCGAAATTACAATAAATACTGAAATATAAATTATCCTAAGTCTATAAACTTAAAGTATTCTAACCCTGACTCCCGCTTCAAATTATTCTAAGTCCCTAAATTGAAAATATTCTAAGTCCATTTAACCCCCCCCCCCCTAAAAACGTCACTTTTTCAACCCCTCCCCCTGCCGAGTCAAGCTTTTTAAAATACCCCATCCAATGAACATTTTCCATGTTAATACAATTCACCTTAATTTTTAGCCTTCTGTAAATAATCCTCCATTTTTTGATAAACAATATGATTAATTATTGACCCAAAATGGTTATTTAATTATTTTTCAGATCCTGTGATACCTTCGTGATTAAAATGAATCGTCTGAGGGAAAGCTGATAATCTGGAGATATAATTTTTAATTTTTCAACTAAAACTATTTTCCGCGATTATTCAAGATGAAATACCAAAAAACATACACAGTAAAAAATAATGAACAGAATACTACTACCGTTTAATAATTTTGCTAAGAATTGTAGTAAATTTACTATTTTTGTACTAATAATACTAAATCGTAGTAAAATTACTAAACGGTAGTAATATAGTGTTCATTATTTTTTACTCTGTAAAAGAAGGAACTTTTTTCATTCTTATTTAATTTAGGGGTACATTTTGCTCCCAAGGGGGGGGGAGGGATAATAACTTATTGTTAGTGAAAATAATGTTAATTTGTCGCTTGTAAAACAATAAGTTGCAAAAAAAATTTAACAACGTTTTTATCATTTTTTTTAAATTTAGAGGTGTTTTCAACCCCTGGGGGAAGGAAAACGAATTTCATAATAATCAAAGTCGATAAAATATTTTCAAAAAATTGATTAAAACAAAAAGAATAATATGAGGTCATGTTTTTTGTATTTTTGCTTATTCTGGACGTAGTTTTAACCCCCTATTATTAGCCCTTATATCCCAATTTTTGTGCATAATCAAAAAAAATATTTTCCTATAAATTATTCTGAAACAATGACATTTATTTGATAATCTTAGTTTTACTTGCAAAATATTTCAAAAAACCCTAAAAAAAGGTAGTTTTTATTGTTTTAAGTGAGTTAAAAAAATTTCTGACATTAAAATCGTAATCAGCGACCCGAAAAATCCACTGGTACCTATTTTCGTAAAAATTCATTTAACATTGCCCGAGAGATTGAATATTTTTTTATTTTTAGCCAAAAAAAATTCAAGATCTGATTTTCCCGAAATTACTTATAGATTTTCCAATAAAATTTATCTTCTTTTCTGTATTAATTTTCGTATCCAAGATGACCGCTTTTTGTTTTATTCACAAAATCAAAGTAAAAACTTTTAAAAAAAAATACAAATCGCATGATCGATCGCAAATTACCCTAGCAACACGATTGTCCAAATCTTTATCAAAACTTTCTCTTAGCAAACCGGGAAATTGAAAAATGTAACTCTGACTCAGATCATATTATAACTTCGGTGGTTTTAATCCAAATGACTTCAGATTTGGCATGATGGAAGTCTCTTGCATATAATATTTTCGGGTTTTATTATCAATTAGGCTATTTTCACATAGGAAAAAGTTATATGGAAAACATGCACCAACAATAAATATAAAAGAAGATACTAATAATGTGAATGTATCGTATATACACACCATCAACACACTGAAGAGGCGATAGCAATACACAACATATGATTATTTACATGTCGTCTGCTCATAAAGCATGCGGTACACATTGTCATGTATTTTTTTCAAAATTTATATATACTTTGTATAACAACAATACTGCCCTACAGATTAAAAACCTCAATATCTACATTTTAACGATTTCGAGATATTGAACGAAACGCGTTTCTATTAATTTTTTAATATTTTTAAATATTTTTAAAAAATGTTAGCATGTTTTTTTACTAATTAAGGTATGCTCTTTTTAATAGTGACAAAAATTTTCCCGATTTTCCACTCCTTATGTGAAAAACTGCAGATGTGCCATTTTGAGACTAAAATTCGACCGAAAATACAGATTAAAAACATCAATATGTACATATGCCATTTCTTCCTGTAAGCAACGCTCGCCGCGCGGGTTCGTTACATAGGAAGAATGTCAATATCTACAATAAATTTGATATTTTATATAATTTATTAATATCCATCCTTTTTTAAATTTTTTAAAATTTTATTATATATTTTCATTATTTTCTTTATTTAATTAATTATTAAAGCAATTTTTTTTTTCAAGTAAGCATTACTATTAACATAAAAAAAAATTTTTAAGCTACAGCAGTTTTCAAATGTTGTGAATATTTTTCTTTCTCTTATTAGACTTGATAAGTTTTATCTAATTTATAATAATGTACATTTTTATTAACAGTAATTGGATAATAATAATAATAAAATAAATTTTGACAATTAATTTAAAAAAAATTTGTTTCATTTATATTAATTAAAGGGCCAAAATGAATGTTATGAAACTATTACTTAATAGTATTTATTAAATCATTACAATATTTTCATTAAATAACTATAAATATTTTAAGTTATAATAAATAAATTTTAATTTTAATTTTTTTTAAATATATCGTTAAAAAAAAAGCTTCCCCTGGAGTTTCCCAAAAAAGAAAAACGTAGATGTGCCAAAGTTTAAGTATGGAGTCTCAAAATACTCGATGCATTACTTACGAAAAACCGCATAATTATGTACATATGCCATTCCTCAGGTATTGACGAGACAGCGCGCGATGGCATTACAGGAGAAAAACCTCAATATCTACAAAAACGTGTAGATATGCCATTTTCTCCTGTATTCTTTTTTTTTATCCATATAAATTTTTTTTCAATACCTGGAACCCTGTAGATGTGCCATCGAATTTTGCAAATGATAAGTGATAAGAGAATAATTTTTGCACCATCTAATAGAGAATTTTACTACGATTACGCCCATATAAAAAACTCATTTTTAATAAAAAGGTAGATACTGAGGTTTTTAATCTGTACGGCAGAATATTTAATAGTTATTTTTTAAAGAACAATCAATTTAAATTTAAATATATTTTATAATAGTTACCTATATAGAAAAACATTTCATACAAATAATTTTATATATTTTTTAAGTACAGTTATTCATAGGTAAATTTTATTATCATGTTTATTTAAATTATAATTACTTTATATCAATTTTATAATTATATGTTATAGTTATTGAAAAGGCCTATAATAAAATAGGCGAAACGTCTATCAAAAATAAAAAAACATCTATGAAAAAATAAAAAGAACCTTCTAAAGTTTCTTTTCATATAGCCCTGTTCTGGTCATTAAAAAAGATAAAACAAGAATTTACTTTTTTTTTTTTAATTTGGATGTAATACCTCATTTATTTCTACGAAAGTACTTATATTTGAAAGTATGGTTCTTACTCTATATCTCGAATCTGACACTTAATTTTTAAAAAATTTTTTTCCCAAAATTTTTTTCACGAAAAAATACAAAAAACACCAATTTTTTTTTTCTTTTTGGATTTAATACCTAATTTATTTCTATGAAAGTGCTAATTTTAGAAAGTTTGTTTATAGTCATTTTTTGGTTCTGATACCAAATTTTTTCAAAAATTCTTTCTCAATATTAAAAAAACAAAAAAATTAACAAACCTGAAATATTTTTTTTTTTTTGTGTAATACCTAATTTAATTCCATGAAAGTACTAATATCTGAAAATATTGCAACCGGTGATGTTTCACATCCGTTATGAAATTAAGACCTAATTTGTTTTTCAAAAATTTTTTCACCAAAAAAGCTCTAGGTACCTTTTTTTTTTTTTAATTTGGATGTAATACCTCATTTATTTCCACGAAAGTACTTATATTTGAAAGTATAGTTTTTACTCGATATCTCGAATATGATACTTAATTTTTTTAAAATTTTTTTCCTAAATTTTTTTTCACAAAAAAATACAAAAAACACCAAATTTTCTTTTCTTTTTGGACGTAGTACCTAATTTATTTCTATGAGAGTACTAGTTTTAGAAAGTTCGTTTATAGTAATTTTGTGGGTATGATACCGAATTTTTTCAAAATTTTTTTCTCAAAATTAAAAATACAAAAAAATTAAAAAAACTGCAATATTTTTTTTTTTAGTGTAATACCTCATATAATTCCATGAAAGTACTAATATCTGAAAATATAATATAACCGGTGATATTTCACAACTATTATGGAATTAAGAGAGAAATGAGTGTATGATTGCATGGTTGTAATCGGTGATATCAGTGGCATATTAATGTATTAAGCTCATTGTTTGAGGAACCTTAGTGCCAGCTATTTGGCAGGGTATTTTTAATTTTTAATTGAATAACTGCATTTATTTATTATATACTTACATTTTTTATTCTTAATTTTAATATTTGATACGTCCAATTATAAAATTTATAATAATAATTTTTTTCTTGTTGGACCAATAATAAATCATTTCGATTTATAACTATAAACTCACATTGTGATACGTGGATATAATCTATATCTCTTTGAATTAACGTACCCAGTAGTTTGTTATTCACCAAAGCGACTTTTTTATTGAAAATTTGATTTTAAAATTTAGAAAAAATGAAAATAAAAAAAAAAAAATAAATAAAAATTGAAATTATGAAAATTATGTAGGATTGGGAAAAATATCTAAACTTTCTTATAATTTTATATGTATTCTTGGGGGTTATCGGTGTATTAGTAGATTTTTACTGCTTTAAAACTTTTAAATATTAGATGTCAGGTATATCGTTACCTGACATAACTTTTGTGTATTACGCGTTAACGGGTTCATGTCGGGATGAGTCGGGCTCTAAGGAATGTGACGTGTTTTTTGATTAACTTGTTTTTTGAGGAGAAAGTCTATTAGAGTCAGTGTTTGATGGACCGTTGATTGAGAGACTTGTAATTGATATGTAAAGTTGAGGCGTGGTGTTTTATTTGTAATGACTTTTATGTATTAATGCAGTATTGTGTATTAGAGTGATAAGGCGATTTATGTATTCAATAAATGTGTATTTTGTTTATGTTCAATAAAACCAAAGTGTTGTTATTGTGTTTTATCCCTGCCTATTCCTACAATTACCAAAAAAAATTTTGCAAAAATGGGTTATTTCAGCTTTCTTAAGTGTGACCAAGCTTCATCAGTACGTAAATCACACTTAATATTCGTATATAACCCATGAAATTAAACCGAAAGTTTGAGTTACTTGAATAAAAATTAAACTCGAACTGAGAGAAAAAAATTCTCCCCTGCTTTTAACTTGTGGCAGCGTCTTTTTCAAAAAAATAAGCTGCTTCCTTAAGTACTAAGGAAATTCTCTTACTAATACTAACACAATTCTGGTCAATGTGTATTTTTAATTATTTGATACATCCAATTATAAAATGTATAATAAACATTTTTTTACGACCTTGTTGGACCAATATTATATTTTTTATTCTATTATGTAAATTATAGGGACACATTAAAAAAAAAAAACTAATAAAGCAATAAAAAAAGGTACTATTAACAAAAATTCCTTTCAAGAGATATATAATAAAAAAAAAAAGAACAGATGTCTCATATATACATATACATCGAAAATTATAACGAACAAAGAGCTTATACTTAGTTTAACCTCTTTGGTAACGAAACACCGACATCTCCTAAGCATATGAAATGGCTGAATTAGAAAAACTCGCATAAAACGAATTTTTACGAAATTAAAACCTATACCGATGGATTCCTTGTTATGAAAAACTCGAAAAAGCTTGATTTGAAAAAAATCACTCCGTTGGTTCTAGAGATAGCCGATACATACAACGCGTTTAAATATATAGGAATAGGATAGGAACCTATTCCTATCCTATTAGGATATTACATGTTTTGATAATTGCCGTTTTTTACTTGGATTGCCCATATATGTACAAAAAAATACTTAGAGAGTTAAATTTTGAAATGAGAGAAAATTTTGAAAAAGGCTTGGACTATCGTGTTGCCAGAGAAATTTGCGATTGATCATATGTTTTTGATTTTTTTAAAAATGTTTTTACATTGGTTTTATGAATAAAACGAAAATCGGTCATCTTAGGATCCGAAAATGGCCAAATTTTGAAAACTTCACAGCGATGGCTAGAAAAGGAAAGAGGACATTTCATAAGTATAAACCACTTTGCAAACCTAGAATAGGATGCTAAGACCCGACCTGGAAGCCTATGTACAATTCATATGGAATTACTCGGCGTTGTAACTAAATAATATAGCTTATTACAAATGCAATGACGGTAATAATAATAAATAATTTTTTTCCAAAAAATTTGATAGAATGAAATCCTATATTATATGGTAATAAAACGTGTATGTGTGTATGTATAAAAATTGGCCAAGTACTTTAGTATACTAACAAAGAATATCGTATATATTCTATTCTTTGATATAAATATTTTTATGCCTTACTATATAAATGTAAGCACCTGGTGTAAATATTTTTGCAGGCCTGTATTTTTGAATTGCACAAAAAAAATCAATATAATAAACCTTCTTCATGGATGGGTGCTCGAATGCTACCGTGTAGTATCGGTTTTAGGGGTTGTTTTCTGAGTTTTATAGGACGCTATGCTATGGATTTTATAGACAGCCATACTTTTTTTTATTATATTTGTTAGAAATTATTATATTTTTCAGTTTTTATAAATAAATAAGATGCATAATATTTTATAATAATTATTAAAAAAATCAAACTTAAAAAAAAATGTTTTTAGGGTGCATTTTAGTTTTTATGAAAAATGATTTAAAATATGGCTTTCTTAGAAAAAAAAATGTATAAAGTTTTACATATTTTAAACTAATTTATATTAAAATAAATAAAATTTTTTTTAATTTTTAGTTTCATGCAAAAATTGTTTAATTTACATTTAAAAAAATTTATAATAAAAAAAAATGCTACAATAAAAAGCCGCAAATTTTTATTACTTACTTTAAATAATATGTATAACTTGATTTTATAATATTTTTTTAATTAACTGATTATTATCACATTATTAATAACAAAAATTTAATTATAAATAATGAAAAATTAATTTAAGATTAATTTTTTTAATAAAATAAAAAGAGTAAACTAAAAGCGTAACTACCGCCATGTTTCTAACACAAGAGAATATATTGATTAAAAAGTACAAACTTTTTGCAAAAGAATATTAGCGAAGCGGTATCTAGTGTTCATGCGATAAAACATAACTTCTACTCAGTTGCTTATACTTTAAAGCCATGGGTAAAATAGAAAATTACTTATACCTTTGAATATTGGCGCAAAAATTGAATCAGTAATAATTTATTATAAATAGTTTTTTGCTACTTAATATTAAGGAATATACTAGTTTTTTATTTAAAAAAAAAATTTCCTTTATTTTCAGTATTTATAAATGTAAATTTTAGGATATACTTTCGATGAAAATAACAGCAGAGGATAAATGGAAAACCTCTTAATTTTTTCCTGGACTAATCTTTGAACTATACAAATAATTATTAAATCCCTTCAAAAAATAAAAGTCTCTCGAAACCTTAATCCTCCAATGTAATTTGAAAGTACTTGATGAAAAGAATTTGATTTTGATTACAAGTAAAAATTAAATCTTGATTTCTCGATAGCGTTAGAAAGCTTTTTTTTAATTATTTTCAGCTAAGCTAAGCGGAAAACTTATTAATTTTTTCCTGGACTTCAAAAACCAGCTTTTTATAAAATCGAGGAAGAAGTCAGTATATTTTTCCACAAATCCCGAATTTTTCATTTATTTTTACCCTAGAGCTCAATTATAGGGATAAAAATTAAGTTTTTCTTTTTTTTTTTTGTCTTATTTTTTAACCTCCCAATTTCAAGATCTATAAACTTTATCGCAAAAATGATTTTAAATCTTTCTCTTGAAAAGGGTTTATATTTTTTTGATAGCAAGCCTTTGGGACAATCAGTTTTTTTTTACCTTTGAGCTAATTTTAATGTAAATAATTCTGTTTTTGCAATTTGACTAATTTTTCCAAATTTCATATTCTTCGTATATGTAACTTTAAGCACAAGGGTTTAATTAATTTTTAACATAAAAAGATAGTTTTTTTAAATTGAACTATTTTTTCGCTGGTTAATCAACTCTGCAAAAAAAAAATCAATGTTTTTAATAAACTTTGGTCAAATGAAGATATTGTCAAAAATTACCATATACTTATTCCAATGTTAGGGTCCCTAAAAAATACATAATTGGCTTGATTTTCATCACAAAAAGATTTGGATTATTATAGAGTATTTTTTCCCTGGCTAATAATTTAATCATAAAAAAGAAATTAGTTTTATTGGCAAAAATATATATTTTGTTTAAAAAGCTATAATAATCAAAAATAGTCTTTAAAATTTTAAAAATAACTTTTAACCAAAAAAATAAGGGTCGATTTCATGGAGCATATTCTTACTAGATTCTAGGGGCACTAGAGTAGAAATAATTTATTACGACTCAAAATTTACTAAAATTCTGCTCGAGCAGGATCCAGACAACTAACTTCAAGCAAAATTTTAATTTATTTTTAGTGATAATTACTAGAGTTCAATTGGAATCAACTCTAGTGACCCTAGAATCTAGTAAAAATATGCTCCATGAAATCGCACCTATAAAGTTTTTCATTTTTTTTTAAATTTTTTGCAAAATAGGCATTTTTAGCAAGAGTAAAAAAACTTTGAGCTAAGTTTTAAAAAAGACCAAAAAACACGAAAATTAACTAGAAAGCTGCTAAAAATCAATAATTCGATCCAGAAAATAAGAAAAATTTAATTTTAGTTGAATTTTCGCAAAAAATATTTTGTACTAATTTCAGTAACCCTTATCTGTTACCAGTGTTTCATAAAAAAAAATTTACTATTCTATAGTAAAGTTATTATAATATCTATTATCATAATCTTGAATTTGTTTCCCACATTCGTAAGATCTACTGTTTTTTTCGCCATTTTCCAAGAAAAGTTGTAGGGAAGCTTGGCCCCCTTAGTAATCCTTAAAAAAATAATCTTCTAATACTAACAAGGTTCTCAAATAATCCTAAGGTTATTCCAGCTATGCAAAACTATAATTCATTTTCATGTACTTTTTCCAGATTTATATTTGTATACATACTGCAAAAACAAAATAAAAATAAATAAAAAATGCGAATAAAAATTTTAAATAAAAATTTAAGAAAATAAGTAAAAACTATTGCAGAATATATGCAACAATACCTGCCATTTGCAGTCGTTAAATTTTTCCATAATTTTTAATGAATCTTTTTTTTATTTTAAATTAAAAATTTTGAATAAAACACTAAACTTTGAATGTCTCAAAAACTATGATAGTCAAGTCAAAATTATATGGCCTATATTACCCGCGAACTCAACCGAAACAACTAAAATTTTCAAGAAAATGGGAAGTTGCTTCAGAATTAAAATATTTAAAAAACGCATTTAAATAAATAAGTATAGTATAATTTTACAAAAATTTGAAAGTAAGTTTTAGTTGTGGCTCTAGACCTTGAAATTAGAGAAACGACTGATTTTTTTCATTATTATTCTTTTTTTTTATTATTATAGTAAAGTAAATAAATATTATCTACAATAATATAAGAATATTTTAAAAAATCTTGCCATAAATGGTCATCATCTTGGTCATCATTTACACAATTTTGCGCAAAAGAATAATTTGGTTAAAACTTTTAAAGATGAATCAAATAAATGCTTGATTTTTGGCCCAAATTTTTTCATCATTTAGGCCATGCATAGACAATATTAAAACAGTATACTTTAAATTGATTTAAAAAACATTTTCGTTAATAAATTTTCCGTAAAGTTTTTATATATATATTAGTAACCAGCAAATATGATATGACTTTGTTTAATTTATATGATGATTAAAACATCTGTCCTGGGTTCATTTTTGGGTCGTTTAGAGCTGTAAAAAAACAATGTCTTAAAATTCCTAGGTAGAAAAATCACCCCTAAAAATACAAAAATAACCTTTTTTAAAGAATGAATTGTCAGATTTCTTAAATAATTAAATCAAAATTATATATTTAACAATCCTTAAATATACCCTAAAAACGGGAGTGAATGAAGTAGGTCAGGCATTATTAGGAAATTATTGGGAAAATCAATGAAAAAAGTATCAATTAAATTTTATTGAAAAATATTTGAACAGATTATTTTTCATGTAAATTTAAGTAAACTTTTGTATACATATTGAGGTCTCATTCATTTTGGTCCTATTTACAACCCTTAAAAGGTGTATAGGGGTAGTTTAAAAAAAAATTAATATAAAACTTATTTTTTATAATTAAAATTATATTCTTAAGTAAAATTGGCTGCTAATTTCAAATTCAACATCAGTTTTTTGCAAAAATTTTATCGCACCCTGTAAAATAGGGGTGACTTCGGACAAATTTGCCATAAAGCATAATCCTAATTCGGTTGCCTTACTCCGTTTACTCCTGAAGTCCGAAAAACAGGCCAAAAATCAAGCATTTTTTCGTTCCCTCTTTCAAAAATAAATTTATTATACTCATCGTTTTTATAATAGTTCATGCATTTTTTCCCTAAATTTTGATTTTGCTTTCTTAATACTGAGTTATATTGTGGCCAAAAGCTCGGTTTACTTCAAACCTAAAAAATTTTTTTTTTTAATATTACTAATTTTCTGATGCTAATTGGAACTAAATCAGCTTAAACCCGCGAAAGTCTTATCAAAAAAAGTATTCATCATTAAATTGATAAAGAACATAAATCATAATAATTTAGAATAAAACAAATTTCCTTAAAAAACGTTTGACAAAAATGATAATTATAATTTGTACGTGTAAAAACATTTATTTACTATATAATCCGGTAATCAAAATACCATGGCATAAATACATATAAAATTAGTATACTATCAATTTAATAAGAATTGCAATTGCAATCAGTCAATAAATTGCATGTAATAGTAGTAAGCAACAAAATATATATAAACGCACATTATAATATGTGAAGGTGCAACAACCGGCTTTCATTATTCTACGTATATTTTAAAAAGAATTTTATCATGCATTTTCTAACTGATATTGCACTAATCACTTTTTTTTATAGTTTATAACAAAAATAATGATACATTAGGATATAATATTTGCATCAGAAAATTCATATAATAAATGCATTTAATATATGTGGTTATATTTAGTAGCTTTATATGTATTTTTAAATATATTGACACAATTTGATTTGCAAGAAATGCATTTATATGACTAATCAAAGAGAAAATCATAAATATACGGAATTCGTAAGTCTTGCAGAATAACCTGTTCTAGTTTCATTCAAGTTCGTCACATTGTTTTATAATGTATCATAAATATAGTATGATTTTTCAAAAAATAAAATTTTTACACCTAAATAAATAGATAAATAACAATAGATAAATGACAAAATTTTAACGACAAATTATACTACGAAAAATGTAATTTTTTCAATTGAATATAACTTAGAAAAGAAAATTAATCTAACATCAAATATTTTAATACTTCTTGGATTCTGACAAAAAAAAACAGTATACACTACTAGTATAACAGTATATACTACAAACAATGTCCAGAAAAATAAATAATGAAATCATCCGAGAAAAAATCGAAAAACAATAGTAAACTGCGATTTGAGGCATTCTTTATTTCTGGACAAGAGTCAGATACGATTTTTCTGTCCATTGACCAGAAAAAACTCTTCACTAATTTTTGAGTACAGAATATTGAATCTAGAATTTATAGGGCATCAGTGAGTTAAGGTCTAGTAAATTCCAAGGTCCAAAACTACTTGAGCCATATCCGCTGAAATTTTTTGATACTTCTTAAGGAGGCTCTTCAGTGTACTCGCTAGTCATTGGAGAAGCTATTAAAAATTTTTGTTGATGTTGTAAATTTATGTGAAATATGAATATGAAAAATCATTTTTTAATTTTATTAATTATTTAATATTAAAAAAATAACAAAATATTCTCTTTATTTACTAATATACCGATAACAAAAAGTTTACGTAGTATATAAACAACTGAAGGCGCGCTCAGTGTAAAATTTAATTTATTATTTGGAGTACAGATATTAGAATTTATATTTACCGTATTTTAAAGCATTGTATGACTTTTATTATTTATCAAATAAATATAAGATTTATCCTTTACAAGTAATTATAAGCTTTTTTATTTTTAAAATAAAATTAAATAAATAATATCAATAAATACATAATATTTACAAATAAACGCGTGCCCCTGTATAGTATACTATCCATGTACTATCATGGCTGCTTTCTCTTTAAAACCTTGTTTACTAATTTTTGGAGTTTAATTGCTCAAAATAACACACGGCTACCTAATATGAGATAGTAAGCAATAGATTCCTTGGACTTTAAACTTTATAACTAATCTACACAGAGATTGGAAAAATTTGATTTGACAGAATAAATAGCAACTTCCGGAGTTGTTTTCATAAGGAGTCGTGTTAAAATGTTGGAACTTTTTTTACAAATATTTCAAAATTTTGCACGGCTATCGCTAAAATGTCCTATACCATTCGATTCGGGAGATTTTATCCTTTAAAATGATATATCTCATTATTTAAAACTTCCGACTGAAGAACGTCCTTAATTTCTAAAAATTAATTTTGAAATCAATCCTAGAAAACAGGCCTTGAAAATTCTTCTACATATGCACTCTTTCTTATCTATGATTCTAACCTGGTATAGTAGATTTCAGTAATAGTGAAACTGTTGCTTTTCATGAACAAATTCAAAAAATAAGTACAATAAGAAATGCGCAGTATTTTCAAAACTCAAAGATACGCTTAAAAAATATTTTCAGAATATTGGCCCATAATAAAATTTCCTATATCAAATGTATCAAATTCTTAAAAAGGCATACAGAAGTATTACAACCAACGAATAGCCCTTGATTTATAAAGAGCTTTTCTTAATATAGGAAAAAAAAGAAGCTAAAAATCGTCCCTGAAAACCCCAATTACCCCTTTAATAAGTTTTCAACTACTACTCATGTAATTTTAATGCCTTTAGAAAATGATAAAAAAAAATTTGCATTAAACATAATATATTTTAAATTATCAGATTTTTTGCATTATTTTATTAATAAAAGAAAGAGAAAAATTTATCATGTTAACCTTGCCATTGGTCATAATAGTATATTTACGGCTCGAGTCCAGAAAAGTAAAGAATGGCCCAAATCGCACGTAAATTACCTTCCGAGGCGAAGCCGAGGATGGTAAACTGCGATTTGGGTCATTCCTTATTTATGGACAAGGCTCGTATAACATTTTTCTGTGTCTGTGGCGAGAAAACACGTACTTTTCGGACGCGTAGCGTCCGGGAAATACGTGCTTTCTCGACGCAGACCAGAAAAAATATTTATAATCGTAGGTGTATTTGAAAAAAAAAAAAATATAAAATAATACATAAATTTTCAGTTAATACATACACAAAAAATAAATAAAATGAAACAGTACTTTCGATTTCTTGCAAATACATAATTCTTTCTCTTAAAACAAAAAAAAAAATATTATTTTACATTATAAAACGTATACGAAGATTATCAGAATATATTATAAGATAGTAAAATTGTTTACCTTGAAAAATCTCTAAAAAAAAAAATAAAGAAAAATTTCAAACACGATTTAACAACTCGATTCATTTAATTTTTTTTTTTTCTTAAAAAATAAAAAAAATTGCGTGCATATTATACCAGGAAAAAGCATATAACAAATTGTTATTTATTCATTTTATTTATTTTAAACGAGATCTAATATACATTTTATAAACAAACTCATAAAATGCGTCTCTCATATACATAAATGAGAAAGTCCTGTTTTTTAGAATTCCGATTTCAAATCCTTTAAAAGTTTTATATTCTTCGTGAAAAAAAATGAGTATATTACGTATATTACAAAACACATGGGTTAATAAAATTGACCACAATCTATATATTTTTTTATCATATGATATTTTTTAAACTTTTTTTTTTTTCAGTTGCGTAAAATAAAAAAAATAAAAAAAAAATGATATAATAACTGACTGTGTATAAGATTCGAGATCAATTGAACAAAAAGATAATAATAACACTTGTCAATTTTTTATTTTCTTTTTTGTTACCTAAACACTTTTTTTTTGTTTTTTTTTTTGCTATAAAAATTTTTGTATGCGAGTTTAATATGTAACTTAAAAAAAAGTTGGTATTTTTATGACAACGTAATAATATACTTTTTATTATAAAATTTATAATTTAAACAGTTAATAAAATTAAATGTATGTTATTAATTTATTCTGATTTACATGTTTGATAATCATTTGACACTTTTTATTACAGTGTTTTAGAATATTGTGATTGCAAATTAAAAAAAAAAAAAAAAAATAGATTAAAAAAATTTTTTTTGTTTAATATTTTAAGCTTTCACTTTTACACCTGTTTTTATTTTTTGTTATGATTTTTAAAAATGACTTCATTATGAAAAATATTAGTATGGCCCTTAATAAAAGAAATGATTGTGAAAATGCATATTAGACCAAGATTAATTATTGTATTTTAAAAAATTTTAGCTTTTTTGTTTAAGAGTTTTTATATTTTATAATCAGTCAATAAATCACAAAAGTTTTAAAACTGATGATTTTATTATTTCAAATTTGACCTAAATTATAGGTAAATTTTTTTTTGAATAACTCAAACCCAAATCCTTTATATGAGCACTTAGCTTGTTATACTCTTGAAATAAACCATTTTCTGAGGTTTTACTCGATTCAAAAGCCCAATTATTAGAAATCATGCGTACGATCTTTCAGAGCTTTCAGCTTCTGTTGTGGCTTTTAAGCAGATGTCGTATTATTTTTTATTTCTTTTAAGTAATAGAAGCTAACAAGGGTCAAAATCTTAATAATTTTTTTTGCATATTCCAAAACTACACGAAAAAATATTAGAAACGTATTTTTAGTTTCTTTAAAAAATTAACAAAAATTAACGGGGATATAAAGGTTTCAAAAATTAGAGATTCATCAGAGGTGTGACGTCACAATGTATTTGTATGCCCCCCCCCCAAAATAAGAAATTTTTGAAAAAATAGCAAAATTGTTTACCTGAATTTCAAAATTTTTAAATTTTTTATTAGCAATTATTGCTTATAAACAATTAAAAATAAGAAACAATTAAATTTTAATCGATATTTAATATTATAGGTTTTTGGCCCCTTCCAAAAAAATTTTCTTGAGACGTGCTTTTACCGACTTCAAGAAATCATATAGTAGTCCAAAAAGAAAAGTTAGCTTCAAAAATTTCCATAATAGAGTTAAAATTGATTAAGAGTGTCAGTTATTTTGAGTGTTTTCATAATTCCTATTGTAAACCATGGTTTTACAATAAAAATCTGAATCGCGATTTAATTACAACTATCAACAAAAATCGATCAGGGCACTACAACTTAAATGAATTGTTGTATTCTAAGAAGGAACACAGAATCTCGACTAATTCAGGTTTAAACATTTTTAGCCTTACGAACTTTCAAATTGTTATTTTCCCAATATTTGGTTCGTTTTCAAATGCAAAGAAATGCAAAATATTTAAAGAAATAAACAACAAATCGGGGGTCTAATATATGGGTAGTTATTTCACAAGTGTATGTAAAGTGTATGGATGGGTTGGCAAATCGACTCCAAACCAATTTTGTTCGAAAATATAACTAAAAAGAATAATTTTCCGAAATTTTTGTTGGATTGCCTTTGAGCTTTAATATCTCCGTAGCAGATAGATCGATTTCTACCTAAATGGTCTCAAAAAAAAATTTTTTTTTTGTACTTTTGATGCATAAAATTTTTTTTTGGGTTTTCCACTTTTCAATGCTTACTATTACTTTTCTATGTTAAAAAAAATGATTTTTCTAAAATTCAAAAAATTAACATCTATTTTATTTTATTTTAAATCTTAAAAAATGGTTCCAGACTTAAAAATGAACAATCACTTGGACTTTTTTTATAATAAATATATTCCAGATAATATTTTTTATAATTATATCTATTTTTTTAAATCGGTATATTAACCTATTATGGCCCAACTGAAAGTTATTGGAAACTAGAATTTTTCGGTAATGAAAACTATATACTTTAGGCTGAAAAAATTATCTAGTAGAGTACTATTTTAATTTCCAGAGTCCGTTTTCACCTACAACCCCTGCGAAATAAGATATCTACCCCTATAGTAGGATAAATTTTCAAATTATTTTCAAAGAAACTTAAGATGTTCCCAAATGCAAAAAACTTTTAATTTCGCATTAAAAATAATTGCTAGGACTCCCGAAAGATGGTTAAAAATCAAATGTGCGTGTATTTTCCATTATAACCCTCCGTAGAAGTATATCTAGAAATCACGGGGTGAGTTTTACAACCAAATGAAAGATTGAATATTTTGGACTATAAATCTTACCTAGTATGTAATTTGGGTCTTTTTTCATTTCCGGAGTCCGTTTTTAGCTACAACTTTTATAAAATAAGGTATCGACCCCTAAATTAGAGTAAATTTTCAAATTTTAAATTTTTGACTAAAAATCTCAATTTTAGGTATTTTGGCTTATTCTTTTCATATATTACAAAGCTCATCCTTATTTAGGAGTTGATATCCTTATTTCTAGGTTTTTTAGATAAAAATGTGCTATGAAAATGAAAAAAGTGATCTAGAATACTGGATGAGATTTTTAGCCCAAACTATTCAGTTTTTTTAGATCTATACAGTTTTGTTCCTCTGGTCAAAATATATCTGCACCGCCAAAAGAGGTTGATATTTTATTTTTTAGGGGTTGTAGGAAAAAGAGACTCCAAAAATGAAAAGAGCGACCCAAGTTACATACTATGTGAGATTCTTAGCCCAAAAGTTTTTCATTTACTTGTTAAACTCAGCCCCTTCCTTACAAAATTTTTGAGATCACCAAGGTAGAAAACGATATATCTGCTACCGAGATATTAAAGCTCAAAAGCAAGCCAACCAAAAGCGTGAATTTGGATTTTCTGGCGCATGCATGGTTAAAAAAAATTTTGATCCTAGAATCGGATTCTATGGGAAATTTCATATGTGCCTCTTAAAGGAAATTTTTCATAATAAAATAAGAGTTTATGAAAAAATAAGAAAAAACCGCCCACTCAAAAATTTAATCGGTCAAAAAATGAAAAAAGTTTGCCGACCCATCCATACACTTTACATACACTTAAGGAATAACTACCCATATACATAAGAAAAAAAACATAAAAAGAAGTAATAGTCTTTATTATTATTGTTATTATGTATTTAATCATTTCATTTAATCATATAATGATATCAGTTTACATTGTAAAAAAAAAGATGCATCATGCTCTTATAAAATCGTTGATTCGTGACTACGTGTTTAAAAAAAAAACTGTTAACTTTTCTTGCGGAAAGAGAATATACATTAAATATACATGATCCTTTTTTTTTACTTTTTATTTTGTTTTTTAATATACATAAAGGAAACAAATTTTTAAAAATATACATAAGTACTTACACGTAAATCATTTACGTTAATACGAAATTTTTTTAATTTTTTAAAAAATACAATTAAAAAAATTATATTTTATGATAAGCAAAAAGGAAAGAATATAAACTAAAATAAAAAAAGAAATTTGGTTTTGTCGGTGTCTGGAAATATAAATTTATATATTATAAAGGTAGATTTTTTTTGTAACCTTGAATAAGCATGAAATAAATGGTTTCATTAAACTTTTTAACCATTTTCAAGGATACGGTATTTGAAAAAATTTTTTCCCTTTGTTCTCAAAATAAAATATAAGTGATTTATTTAAATCAGCAAGTTATTTTAAATCTAATTATGTTTTTACTAAAAATTCTTTTTCATTTATTTGATTGACAATCGATTTTTAAACGAATTATAAATTCTGAATATTTAATGTGAGAGAATTTAATCCTTTGAAAAAAAATATTACATTAGAATTACACATTATATAATATTTTATGTAGTATTGAGAGTTTATATTAACAAATCAATTATATATTTTAATGAGTTGTGATATTTTAAAGTTATTATTTATCGTTATAAGATTATGTAAATTTCCTTATAATTAAATTACGTTTAATAAAACAAAAAAAAAAAAATTATTTACGTAAAGTAGGTAAACTCATTTTTTTTTAACATGGAAATATTTAAAATACTTGCAAAAAAAAGTAAGTACCTGTAAAAATGAAACGTAAAAATTTTCTGAAAGTTTTATTAGGTGTTGTTTATTTTGTAAAATATTATTTTTTTGCAGTAAAATTTTTATTGTGCTATTTTATTGTCAGAAGATTATTACTGCGACTATAAAAATTTTATTTGGTTTAATTTTTTTGGAAAGTTATTAATTCTTAGAATTTTTGAGGTAACAAAGAGGAAAATTTTGAAAATTACAGGATATTTCTAATTTTAAAAAATTTATTTTTGGGAACTATTTTTAAAAAGTTTATGGTTTTTATTGTTGAGTTGCTCTACTTGAATTTTGCTTATATTGTAAATAAATTTAAACTAATTGCTTGAAATTTTCACCAACATTTACAGTAAAAATTAAATTTCTTTCATTTTCCTGGTATTGGGTATGATTTCAGAAGTAATTTTTTTTTATATATAATTATTTTAAAAATTAACTCATTATTTAGTGGCTGCATTTAAAATTTTAAGAATTTTAAGCAAATCGCCTGAAATTTCTAGCAAAATCGAACAATCTAGACGTGTGAAGTTTGTATGTTAGTTTGTGTAAAGAATTTGACAGCAAATTTAGAAATAATATTGAAGATGCTCTATAATGCTCTAAAATAGTTTTTATAATATTGCTTAATTTTTTTTAGCCAAGAAATAAATTGAAAAATAGAATATTTTATAGAAACAAGAAGACACCTGTCATCTACTCATGTCGTTAATAAATTTTTTTTCTCGTAATAAAAAGTCATAAAAAAAGCTCTGCAAGCTCCGAAAATTAATCATAAAAAATGAATTAGAAAAAAAAATTTCATCATTTTTTTTTAAATTTCTTAATATTTTAATTAAAAGATACTTGATATGTAATTACACATCTAAACAAAATAATTATTTTACTAATGTCAATTTAACAAAAAAACAATTTACATAATATTTTAATACATTATTATAAATTCATTATTGTCCTCCTACTTAGTTATTTTTCAGAACAACAAAAAAAAAATGAAAGTCTCACGTAATTTACTAAAAGTCGGTCGTCAGCCGTAACTTAATGCATTATTTGAATGATCCATGTAATTATAATTCAAAACATTGTATGTACGTTTGACACAAATTTAACCCTTTTTTTATATAAAAGAAATTTTTTTTATATCCATAAAATTTTTTTTTTTGGAAGTATATACTTTTATTTTTTTTTGTGAATAAAATTAAAAAATAAAAAAAAAGATTCGAAGTGGTGGCCGCTGGTTCATGGGCGGGACACAAAGCCGCTCCCGATGAGAACCTATATAAGTAGTAAGACTCGTGCGATTTTAAAAGCAATATATAGTTTACATACAATCGGCAATAGTACTTCCTTGCCTTAACATTTAAAGATTTTTCTTTATTTTTTCGATACTTTTATTCAGTTTGTTTTTCTTTCTTTTAATAATACAACAATGCGTTTAATTGTGAGTAGTTATAAAAATTTTTTATTAACCCCCTTTTTTTTAATCTGTTGATTTTTTTTTAAATAAAATTTTTTTTAATTTTCTCAAATTTTCAAAGAAAAAAATGTGCTTTTTTTAAGTGAATATATAACAAGTTTAAAACTTAATTTCTTTTAAAAAAATTTTAATTTAACTAATGTTTTTAATTAAAAGTGTATTGTGCGTGAAATATTCGTTGTTTTTAAAATTTTGTGATTATTATATAGTTCATAAAAAGTCTTATGAGGCCAAAATTTGCTCAATATTATTAATGGGCTAAGGCGAATTTCAATTAAATTTTATTTTCATCCATAAAATTTTATTTACTTAATAGCCGTCAATCAAATCAAAATTTTTAAAATAACTACCAGACTATATCGTGAAATTAAGTTAATTAATACGTTTTAACTGTTAAATTAAGATATTTTTAGTTTAATTAATCAATAATAATAAAATAATAGTTTTATAATCATTACGTTACAGTCAGGAAGTAGCATAAAATATCCAATTTAAAAAATAAAAAATCAACGTAAAAGTTACATTATAATAAACATGTTTATGTTAATAAAAAAAAAGTCAATTAAATTATTTATACATGACAATATAATACAATTTTCCTTTTTTAGTTATTAACATGTTTACTTTATATGGTGGGTGTATCATATGGTCAACATTCACAAATTACAACACCGGTGCCAATTCTCAAACAAATAAACAGGTGAATAGACTTTTATTAAAAAATAAAATTACTTATTGTTTTTTTTTTTTTTTTTAATTAAAATTTGTTTTCTTAGACACAACGAAGATGGTAGTTACAGTTATGGTTTTGAAGCAGGAGACGGTTCATACAAAATAGAATCAAAATATCCAACTGGTGAAGTATTTGGTAAATATGGTTTTATAGATGACGAAGGTAAAGTACGTGAAATAGAATACGGTGCAACAAATCGTGGTTTTGAACCATCTGGTTCTGGTATCAACGTACCACCAGCATCAGCGTTGTACGACAATAATTTAGTTCACGATAATAATCCAGAAGATGATGGACAATACAGAGAAGACCCATCGATATATCACACTGATCCAAAATATACAAATGGCGAACGTTATGAATCGGTACCTAAACAGTATTACACACACAGAGCACAATTAAGTCCAAGACCAATTTATGATGCACCTATCAGGTAAACAATTTTTTATGTACCTTTTTTTATTACAAATAAGACAATAACCAATACAATTTATGATGCAATTTTTAATAATGATGGTTTTCTTTGGGGTCATTGCTTGTTTGCTATTTTTTTTTTTATTCCTATTTTACATTGTTATGATTTTGAAAGACTCTAAGTATGTACTACAGCACGTTTTTTATATTATGTACAGACAAATCATCGTTTTTATTATTATTTATTGAGTAATTTTTTTTTTAAGAAAAATTTTATTTATGTTTACTAGTTTTTTTTTTCGGTTATTTATTGTTACAGTTTTTTTTTAGAATGTGAAATAATTTTTTATGACTTATTTTTTTTTATTTTTGTAGCCAATTAAATTAATAGAGTAAATACAATTATTATTTATACTAATTCTGAAATTATAAAAATATTTTTTTAATCACACGAAATTATCTTCTTTAAATTTTTTTGTAATAATTTCATAATAAAAAATTTTTAAATTTAGTTATATAATTTTTAAAATAAAATTTATATTTACTCAACACATTTATAATAATAAATTCTGTGATTTATTTGCTATGCAGTATAAATCAAATATTTATTAAGTTTTTTTTAAAATTGTAATTATCTCAGCCAAGTGTAACTATCGAACTTAACTTTCAGTCAAATTATTTTAATTAGAATCTTATTCATTTTCGAGTAAATTGTAAAATATTATATGGTTTGGTATGAACTACGTTTTACGAAAAATTTGATGATTTCAGGTAGTAGATTTTTTAACGATTTATTTTACAATATTTTCTTTCGACGTTGAAACTTGAAACTTTATAAATCTAGGGTAAATGAACCAATTTTAAAATATAAAAATAAATTAGAGTTGGCATGAAATTATGGGTTTTAGTAAAATCTTTTATTAAAAATAAAAAAACTCTTTAACCGTTCCTTAGGGTTTCATTCAAAGATTGCGCTTCACAATTCACGATTTTAATAAATTAATTTTTTTAATAATATTAAAAAATTTAGCATATTATAAGATCCGGATTACCAAGTCAAAGAAATTTTTGAATTTTTTTTTTGTTACAAATTCAAAAAAAATGTAAGAGAAAATTTTGCTATAGAAAAGTATGCAACTTCATATGTTCAATAGATAGCTTATTAAATATTTGATAAATATAAAAGCCAGTTTTGGA
Source organism: Anagrus nilaparvatae (assembly GCA_022575985.1). Taxonomy (NCBI): domain Eukaryota; kingdom Metazoa; phylum Arthropoda; class Insecta; order Hymenoptera; family Mymaridae; genus Anagrus; species Anagrus nilaparvatae. The sequence goes on from JAKSXM010000282.1 coordinate 107,569, forward strand.
TGCAAAAATTATATATAAACATTAAAAGATAAAGTTTTAAGCTACTATATACAAAAGGGAGATGTATGAAGGTTACAATATTTTATTAAAACTATTCTCGCAAGTGAAATCTCCTCGCAACAGTATAAATATAAGTAGCTGCTTCAACTCTTGATTCATATATGATATAATTAGTATTGTCAAATATTGAGAATATTAATGAGTGATAAATTAAAATTCAATTGATATTTACAGATTAATATAGATTAACAAAATAATTTTATGTATCTTGAATGATTAAAAATTATTATTATTTGGTGAATTTATCGACCTAGAGAACTAATTAAATAAATGTATGAATTTAACTCTACACGATACGTGGATGCCATCTGCAATCACGTTTTTTATTTTTAACGTATCAAGCAGTTTTAAATTTTTTCAAGTTTTATATAATCAAACAATAAAAATAATATTTTTTTAAAATATTTTGATGTTAGAAATAATAGTTTTAGCCTAAAATAGGCAGAAAAAAATTTCTCGAAATAAATCCCTCCTGGTGAATGAGAACCTACGACCTTCAGATTACTAGTCTGACGCTCTAACACTGAGCTACATGAAGATAGTGACATTCTCTATCCATAAAGACTTTTCTTGAAACTATCGGTTGATTCTTGGTCCACAACCATTTTTAAATAAAAAAAAAGTGATTGCAGATGGCATCAACGTATCATATCGAATTTAATAAGTCATAGATTTATTTAATTAGCTCTCTAGGTCGATAAATTCACAAATAATATTCTTAAAAAATTATGAGCAATAGAGTCTTTAACAAAATATTTATAAAATTATTAGTCTAGTTTCTGCTGGAAGCCGGTTTTTCATAACAAAAATTATAAATATAAACATTAAAAGAAAAAAGGAATTTAATATTTCCTCATATATGCAACAATTCAACGTTCGATAGAGAGTACATTAAATATTTAATACTGAAAACTCAGTATTTCATGTAAACATTGACATTAACAAAAAATACTAAAGATTCATATATTAAAATTAAAGCTTTTACTCTAAATAAAAAGAAAGAAGGTTTTTACAAATTAGAATATGTCATTAAAACTATTCTCGCAAGTAAAATGTTCTTACAACAGTATAAATATAAGGGACTGTCCTAGGATCTGATAAATAATACTTAGTGCATAACTATACTAGTTTTGACAATATAATACAATTTTTTAAATTTGATTAGTTTTATCCATGTTATTAATGCTTTTACGTATCTCGATTGATAAAAATTATTAGGTTTGACTATATGTTCAATTTCTAAGCAGGTTGTATTAAAGTAGCAAATTAGGTACACGAAAAGAAAATGTTAATGAAATTATAAATATTTATTGACTGAAACTGTAAGGTTGACTGTAAAACTGTAAAATTGATCCCAGAATTTTAGGACCTTGACATTAGCTGGTAATACTTGTTTTTATTTTTAGGTTTTAATACATTTATAGAAAAATAACAATGTGACCCAAAATTTTAACTTCTTCAATACTTGAGTTTAAAAATTATACAAAAAACTCAAGGTACTACATGGTAGTTAAATTTTGTATAGAAAAAACTAATTATTTCTTACCCAACAAAAAATTAAAAATTATTCAATAATGATTAAAATTTAATTAAACTAATTAAATTTAAAAACTGCTCATATATAATACTTAAAATTTAAATATAATTCAAAAAAATTTTCTGTGCCAGATTTCTTAAAGAATAATACTCAATTAAATTAGCATTAATTTAAATAATTTCCTTTGTAAATATTTTTCATCATTTCGATTACAAGTCATAAAAAAAAAAAAAGAAAATATTTTACATTAAGAAATATTTAATTATACATATAATAAAATACAAAACTTAAAATTATAGTTTTGTAAAAAAAAAAAAGTATATATTTCATTGCAATAAAATTTGATAAATCGTTTTAAAAAAAATATTGCTTAAGATAAAGTATAATTTAATTGTCAAAAATAAAATTTGTTATTTTTTCTTTTAATAGTAAACCAACAGCAGTTTATCAATCGAATCCAACGATACAACCAGCATTACAACAACAGTATCCAGAATATCAACCATATTACAAATCACAATTACCATATTATCAACAACAATACTCAGCATCACAATCAAGATATTCACAAGTATATCCAACAAGTAATTTAGCTCTTAATCACGGTACATATTCTTATAATTATAAACGATAATCAAAATTTATTCAAAAAAAAAAAATTTTTTGTATATATATTTTTTTTAATTTTATTTGTTTATTTTTACTTTATTACGTAAAAACAAAAAAAAAATCAAATTTTTTTTATATCAATAAATGAATGAATGTTAATGTACCTTATTACACATAATTATTATTATCATACATAAGAGTGAAAGTTATAATTATATTAAGATTATGTATTATTATGTGATAATTTAAAAAAAAAAAATGTATCACAGACAAGTTTATATCTTTTTTTATTAATTTTTTTTATTAATAAAAAATAAATTTTTTAGTTATATAAAAAAATTGCTTTATTTTCTTTTTTTATATCATTAATAATCATAACAAATTTCTTTTTATGTGATTATTCAATATCCTTTTGGAATTTCTAAGTGTGTAAGTCGAAATATCAATATTTTGCATTTTAATTTTTTAATGGTCGTTGTAATCGAAAAATTCATTGATTGATTGAGAACATGTTGATTTTAGTATATGAGCGCATACTGTGTTAGGTGAGCTTTTAAGTAAGCACACATGGTGACTTTAAATGGACAATACTTTAGACATTACTTTTATGAGGATGCTCATTGACAGTGAGTATTATTTTAGGAGTATTGGTGATCCGAATTGGCCTGTAAATTTTAAAACAATTTCAATGCTTTCACATGGGTGTCAAATTATGTAATCAACTTTGGTGATAATGGATCACAAATGGTCTTCAGTGGGCATCTTTATATAAATAGTATTGTCCATTTGAGGTTATGTGTGGTAAAAACGGCGTAAACTCTTATATTATCTCTTTAGTAAATGCTATAATTGAGAAATGTATACTAAATATATTTTATTTTTTATACTTCAAATAAATATTTAAAGGCAAATTTTACTTTATAAATCAGTCATCAAAAACGCAGTAGTAAAAACCATTTCTGAAAATCAAAAAAAAATTGTTCTAAAATTTATTATTTTAATTTAAGAATCCATAATTTTGGTAACACCTTCGTTAATTTGGCTTTTCATAAAAAAAAAATTTATGTTAGATATAAAAAACATTGTCATACTACTGCAGAACCAAATTGGCTAATAAAAAATTTTGTAAAGAATTTTTCTCGAACCAATTTAATCAAAATTTTACAATAAATAAGAATACAAAGATATCGTGCTCAGTTGTAATTCTTACGTTACAGTTGAATAAAATTAACATTTTGCAAAATGGTAATAATAAAACTACTTAAGTAAATCGCATTTTTAATTACTTAAAAAAACAGAAAGTATTAGAGTACATGATCTTTTAATTTCTTTTTTATTTTAATTAATAAAAAACAGAAAAATAATACGGAAATTATAAAAAAAAAATAAATTTCAAAAATTTCAATTTATTACATCAATTTATTGTTTATACACACGTTAACTAAACAATTTAAGATATAATATAATGTAAAGAAAAAACTAATATTTTAATTTCTATTGATACATTCATGAATTGCAAATTTTATGTATGTATAAATAAACCATAAATATTTCTATTTAACATTCTTACGTTTTGAGGAACACACATGATATTATAAAATTATATTATTTTAAATAATTTTTCTCCCACGTATGTTATAGCTTGTACTTTTAATTCTATTTAAATTATTTCAATTTTATTTAAATTTTTATTTCATATACGTAGATGTTAAATAATTTTTTTATTTTCATTTGGTTTGAGAAATGGTCATTTTTTCTAATAATGAGATTTTATAAATTTTTGTATATTTACACTAATTTTTTAATGGTTTCACCAATTCAGCTATTGTCAATACAGATTTTTTATGATGAATATCTAGTTATTCTCAAAAAGGTTCAAAGTGTTTCAAAAAGTTTAAGGTTTTTTTTTTAAGGAACCCTCAACAACATACCACGTCAAATTCTTCTGTTTGAATTTCACAACACCAATGGTTACTGAATAACTCAAACAATGTGGTTGTGAATCAATACTTGTAAATTATTAATTGAAGCAAATTATAAGCAAAACAACCAGACGCTGACTGTATGTGGAAGTAATATCAATCGTATACAAAATTTACCATAGTAAAACTGAACCAACTAACTGCCAAAGTTAGTGTAGGCGTTGAGCCCTATTTCGTAATTCCTTTTTTTTCTGATAGGTTCTTAAAATTTTTCGACAAATTTTTCTGTTTTTAGCATGCTAAATACAAATATGAACCACATTTTTACCAACAATGGTCCAGTTGCCAACAATACAAATTTTGAGACAGGGGGTTTTTCAATATTTTTATCGTTAAATTATATTTTTTGGGTCCCTGAAAACGAATATGACATTAAATTTTGCCTAGAATTTTATCATTTCTCCCAAGCAAATTTAGGTTTTTTTTTTGTTTTTCAATATTTTCTATTATGGGCAACTATAGCATGTTATGTAAAAACAAATATATTCATGTTCACGGACCCAAAAAACGTTAGTAATTGATAAAAGTCTTAAAAAACCGTAAATTATCATTTTAAAATTCCTATTTTTAGCAACTAAACCATTTTTGGTAAAAATGGGTTTCATACATGTATTCAGCTATCCAAAAATAGAATAATTCGCCGGAAAATTCTATGGAACCATCAGCAAAAAACTGATAATGAAATAGGGCTCTGCATCTATATTAAGTATGAATTTTGATTTAAATCTTTCTGCTTTAAAACTTTAAAGCTTTAAAGCTTTCTGCTATAAATTTTCAATTTGTTTTTTAGTGTTCATATGAAAAAATTAACTAACGTTATTGAATATTTAAAAAAAATTTTTTTATTTAATGATATTGAAATCACATATTCCTAAAAAATAGGTAATTTACAGTCTAATTGGTTATTTTAAATACATTCTTTAGAGTGTACACTTAATTATATTTATTTTTAAAATGAAAAAAATTAAAAAAAAATCTTATTATCTAACCTAAAATTATTTTCTATTTATTACAAAAAGAATCCCTTTGCAGCAAAAAAAAAGTATTTTTTTTGGCCCAAAAATATTAGATTTCACTTCACAAATATTTTTTATATTCTAAAAAATAAAATTTCATATAAATCACTAATACTGTCTTTAACTTCTACAGATTCTCAAATAAATTAGATAAAAAACTTTTAAACTAAATTTAGAAAATACAATTAACACCTAATTATAAATTATAATATATATATATATATATATATATATATCCTACAGGTACATAATTATTAACTACAGTGTATATGTAACAAATTATTATCTAATAAAAAATAATAATTCAAATATATTCTAAAAAAAAAAAAAATATCGATTAAAAATTCTTATAATAAAGTGTAGATAGATAATTAGAAACACTGTAACACCACACATAATAAAATATTCATAAAAAAGAAAAATCACTTAATCTTATTCCAAAAAAAAAAAAAAATTATTAAACCAATAAGTATTAAAGTATTACTTAATTAGAAAATAACTTTACATATCAATAAGACACGTAATACCAATAAATAAATAATCTATAATACAAAAAAAATAGCTTAAATCTTTTGATTTAAGTAAAACGTACTACACAGAGAAAATCGATAAGATCATAAATAATTCTTACATAAATAAAAAAGTTATTATTTATCTAATGTGGGCGAAATAGGAAATTATAGAAAATATTTTTATATATGGAATATAAAAAATTGAAAGTATTTTATAATATAAAAGCCAATGCCCATATAAGAAAATTTACTATCTCTCTTTCAGTAAGGAACGGCCTTGCCAGGGACACTTGACTGCCTTCAAAAAGACATCCTGCTTCCATGCATTAAAATATGTAACTTGTAACAACAATTATTATTTATTATGAATAAAAAGGTAAAGTATAGGCAGGTTAATAAGCTTACTGACTTGTTGTTATGTTATTGGCTATACCACACCCTAAAATATTCAAGGAACTACATAATAATATAATAATGTGCACGTTCCCGTTCCGTATTTTTTTATGTAAGATTTAATAATAATACATAATAATGCTTTCTTTATGACTAAATACCTTATTTATTCAGAAATAACTGCATACTAATATAACTAAGAAAATTTTCATTCTTTTTGTCATTGTAAATTTTAAAAAAATTTTTTTAATTCTCGCTTTTACTAAATTTATGTCTTTTTATGTCTTTGCTTTTTTTTAATCTTATTTTAGTCTATAAATGAGAAAAAATGATAAGATTGAGGAAAGGGATTTACAAGTAAAAATTGTCATAAGAATAATCTACTAAAGAAACAATGAGCCTTGTTTTGCTCCATTTTTCTAGAAATGCTCTTTTTATATCGTTGTATTGCTAAGTTTTCCCAACTTTCTTTTTTTAATTTAGAATATTTAGGCATAAACACTTTTTAAATATAATAAAAAAAAGTAAAAACGTAAATTGCTTGTAATTTAGAACTACAGCCTATTGCTTGCGTTAGCTGTAAAAAGCGATTACATGACACCTGTGGATTATATATTGTAAAATCGCCCACAGATGAAGAATGTTGTTTATGCAACAGCTGTATTCAACTACCGGAGATTAGGAAAACGTATTCCATCCCTCCTCAACAAAGGTTAAGAAGAGCATTTTCTGAAAGTAGTCTGACTTTTAAAAGGAAAAAGGATGATCTTGAATACCTGTACCTTAATACATTAACTGATAATCTCATAAAAAATACTACTTTTAAAACAACTGTTGCAGCTTCTACTGCCATGGACACGGCAAGCCATGTTCCAAAAACTTCCTCAAATCAAGTTATCCATCTAAACGATGTTTTCGCTAGTTCAGTCACTTTAAACTCAGACATTTTTACTTATAATCCTAAGCCTTCTTTTACAGTCGAAAACCCAAATATTACTACTTGATGAAATCACTGATGTTTTCAATAAAAATTTTAAACTCATTAGAGATGATTTTAATAATATCAATAATTTCTCAATTCATTAGGCTCAACAATAATTCTTTATAAATTGTTTTAAAACTATAAACGCTTTTTCAAATGTTTTTAAGTCCCAAGAAGAACAGATTGATAACTTAAATACCAGAATGAACTCTATTGAAAATGATTATACTTCAAACTTAAAGATCTCTGGTCTCTAAAACATCGATGATAATAGGATTAATCTCAAACAAATGATAGTATCTCTTGCTAACTATCTGAAAGTTAACATTGAGAAAAAAGATATTAGAAAAGTTCGCGTGGTAAAAAACCCAAATATCACCCCACTTGTTCAAGTAACTTTCTACTCTTCTGCTCACTGTTTGCAGCTTTTAGATAACAAAAAAGCTTGTGGAAATATCCAAATGCAGATGTTTTTAATTATTCTATGTAAACTAATTTAATTTATATTAATGAACTCCTCCCTAAAGCCACTTACAAAATTCTCTTGGCTGCTAGAAATGTTAAACGCTCCTTTGGACTACAGAATTTGGCACGATAAGGGCAAAATCTTAGTAAATAATTACAAAGAGCTTGATGATCTGTCACAAAGATTATTCTTAAATATGGACCCACAACAACAACAGTATGTACAACAGCGAAATATGCCGGCTCAACTGCAGGCTAATGCTCCTTTTTAATCTCAGCAACCTCAACAACAACAGGTTGGACAACAGCAAAACATGTTGGCTAAACTGCATGAAAATGGCCGTTCTCAGTCTCTTCAAACTTTCCAACCTCTTCGACTATAACAATCCGAATGGTTTTAGTCTCAACTTCCACAACAGATTCAACGTCAGTATCAACAACCTTCTCAGCTCCAACATCAACCTCAATTTGAACAACGTCAACTTCAACCTCGGAATTATCAACTTCAAGTTAGAAAACAACAACCATATAGAAATCCAGTTATACCTCGTTCTCAACTGCAATATAAACCTAGATACTCTGGTAAATAACAATCGAGCAAATTTTCCCAATAAAACTCTCCTTCGAAACAACAAATACCGTTGCTACGAAAACTTCAATTTAATTATAATTTTACACTAAACCCAGTACCTACTTCTTTCCCTTCAACATGCCCCCTAACCCTACTTTTCAATTTATTAATAGTGAACTAGAAACCCTAAATATAACTCTCAGTTTTTAACTCAACATACACAGGAATATCAACATCTATCCTCTAATTCTTATCAACCAAAATTTTTTAAAGCATGTAATTTTAATGCAAGCTCTCTTTGCCAACCAAAGCGAATGGATTTTGTACATTCAAAATTTTCTTCTGGAGAATTTCATGTAATTGCGGTTACCGAAACTTGGCTGCATAGTGCATTTACGGATGCCATGGCCCAAATACCAGGTTATACTTTAGTCAGAAATGATAGGCAGGGGCGTAATTCGGGAAGAGTCGCTTTATACATTAAAAGTATCATTAAATATCGCATTTTTGTTGGGAGTCATGAAACTGGTGTCTATAAATTGGCCGAGTATCTAATATGTGTAATAAAACTTTCTAGTTCCTACTTAGTTGTTGCAGTTGTTTATAGAACTCCGGACCTCAGATTCCATGAAGGTATAGAGTTCCTTGACAATTTATCAAAGATCACAGTTAACTATAGCAATAAATTAATTTTGGGTGATTTCAATGCCGACATGCATTATTTTAACCAAAAGTCCATTATAATGTTTGATTTTATTCTGAAAAATAGGCTTTATCTAGTACCTGGGGCCACACATAAAGGCCCAAACCATTTCTCGGCTATAGACCTATGTATCGTCTATGAAAATGATCGCATATATTTCTTATAACAAAATGGCTTTCATCAACAACCATTTTTTAACTGAAATCACTTCAGACATTTTTGTGCCAAAAACTCCTTTTGCACAAATAAGATATAGAAATACTGATGCCATTGTTCAAGATGAATTTACTTTAAGACTATTAGCTTTCGACTGGTCATTTGCATTTAAAAGTAGTGATGTTGATCAAATTGGGGACACTACTGCAAAAAACATCAATTAAGTTCTCGATTCCCTCGCTCCTTTTAAAGAAATCATCCTGGATAACAAATCTTCTCCTTGGCTTACTCAGGAATCAAAAAATGGGCTGAGGGACCTAAATAAATTGTATAGAAAATATTATAGAAGCCGCTCTAATAAAAACTATGATCTCTTTAAAAGCTTCAAAAGTAAATTATATGAAAAAATCACAGAGGAAAAGATAAGGTTGTACTCTAAAAACTAAGTAAGGAAAACTCGTCGGAAAATATTTGGGAAAAACTCAATCATTTGGGCCTAACTAAATCTACAATTAAAAAGAAATTAACCTTTACTTCTGACCAACTTAATAATTTTTTTCTTACTACTCAAAATGCTACTTCTTCAGTTCCTATCACTCAAGTTTCTAATAATTCTAACAAACAAATCCCCAGTTCTAAATTGAAACGCATTAAAATGAAAGATTTGAATTGGGCTTTCAAACAATTTTCTACAAAACCTTTGAGCCTGGATGGACTATCTTTAAAAGTTTTGAAATTATGCCTACCAGCTATTTCGAATGTTTTAATTGATTTTTTTAATAATTAATTTATTTTAAATAAATTCCCGAAAGCTTGGGAACCTAGTAATATCCTTCCTACAGCGAAAGTGTCAAACCCAAGTGATCTCGGAGACTATAGACCTATTTCTTTACTCTGTATTATCTAAAAAATTTTTTAAAAACCAACACAACCTGTTAGACAGTTTTCAGTCGGGTTTTCAAAAATCTCATAGTACTCAAACTATATTGACAAATTTAACAGATGATATATGCCGTCGACATAATTTAAATCTTATAACTATCTTAATTTTGATCGATTTGTCAAAAGCATTTGACATGGTTTCTCATGAAATTCTTCTTAATAAACTCTCCCTACTAGGTTTCTCGCAAAATACTATAGGCTGATTTAGGGAGTATCTCTCTTAGAGAACACAATCTGTGATTTACGAGGATAAGGTTTCAGCTATTTAAAAGGTTATAAATGCAGTTCCCCAGGGGTCAGTATTAGGCCCGCTTCTTTTTCTAATTTATCTTAGGCACTAAAATTACTTATTCAAAAAGGATTCTATTTTCTGATGACTAACAAATATACATTCAAGTCCCTTATAAAGATTTTAACCTAGGTATTTCATTTTTGCAGAGTGATTTAAAGCAGATTGAAGACTGGACAGTTTCCAATAATTTTGTTGTAAACAAAAATAAAACAAACATAATTCTATTTGGAAAAAATGTTAAAGATTTTTACAAAGAAAATAACACCTTTTACTTTGGCGGTGAAAATATTCAACTTTCCAAATCTGTAAAAAATCTTGACTTATTTCTCGATTCAGATATGAACTGGAACACTCAATTAACCTATCAGTTAAAACCGTAAATTGCACTCTTTGCAGGCTTAGACACTTTAAAAATCTAGTGAATAATAATATGTAATTGGTCTCTGCCATAATTTTTCCGATATTAGATAATTGTATGTTTCCGATTGGAAATCTCCCAGCCTAGCAATACGCGAGATTACAAAAATTAAAAAACGCAGCGGTTCGCTATGTTTGTGACATAAAATTTCCACTACGTACTTCTCCTGCCAGAATTGAAGTAGGCTTGCTGAACATAAGGCTCAGAGCAAAATACCTCTGTCCCTCCCACATTTACAACTTTTTGCAAAACGGAAAACCTAACTATTTTAAGTCTAAAATAAAAGTCTTTAAGCCTAGCGACCTAGTGACTAGCGACCAAAAAACAGGCCTCATTTATCAGTTGAAGCGACAGAAAACCCTTTTTACAGCAATTCTTCACTTATTTTTATGCAATTGTTTTGTAAATTATTTATGTACTAAAAACTTTTTGTATAATAATTATACAATAAACTACTTAATAAAAAAAAAAAGTCCATACGATGGAAATTAGATTAGAAAATTTAATTTTGTTTTCTCAAATTTTAGTTGCAAATTTGAGAATATTTAAAAATCAAAAAACAGCTATACCATATCGAAACCCTTGAATCTAAGACCTTGTGATATGGTATAACATTTTTACAAACTTCACCCAAATAGAAGGAATTTTTTCAAAATCACAGACTTTTACGGATCCCTTTGCTCATTGATATTAATTATTCATATAAAATATTTCAAATGAGAATAATAGCATGACGCCCAGGAGAAGCTGAAATGTGCAAATTTGAACTAGATGGGTTTTTATTAATAACAAGTACATCATAAAAGAGACTACATACGTGTCTTATTTTTCAGATCAATAATAGCAATTGACGTTAACATAAAAATTATCAAGTCATAAAGAATAGAAAATTACGTATATATTTTTTGTCATAAAAACTTTGAACATCTGATAACTTTGCTAGGTAACTAGTAAAAAACAAAGTTTTATTACTTATATTTTTCGCGTGTTTTGTTAGTTAACTTTTAAATTCTTCAATAACAGTATAATATTGAACATACGAGTAAACTATAAATAAAGAATCCGTTTATAACTTTATTTCAAAAACAAGATAATTTGAAAATCAAAAAATGAAACAGCTATTATTAATAAGTTTTCTTTTAAACATTGCCAGCAGCATTACAGTTAATAATATCATAAAAAATTTACTTGATGAAGTAAGACCAAGACAAGTGACTTTGTATACTGATAAATATTTACATAAAAATTCTACTGTTAACAGTAAAAAGCAATTAATTATAAAATATTTAATGAGTGAAGTAGTAACAAATGTTATTGATATAAATGGTAAACCAAAATTTTTAAATTCCAGCTTTAACAAAAAATTTTATTATAATCATTATGTTTCCTCGCCGTTGCACTTAATAATTTTAAACGCAGATGAAAATTATTTTAAACATTTTAACTCAATCCTAAATTTAATACCTCGTTCAGAATTTTATTTGACAATCAAATCAAAATGTTTTATCATTCTATTTAAAAATGATGATCCCTACGAAGCAGTTGAAAAAATTTTGAAAAATGCATGGAAGAAAAATTTTTTGGATGTTACTGTCATTTACTTTGATAAAGAAAGTGATGCTTATATTTTTTATTTAAATAAATTTATTTCACCTGCTTATAAGAAAATTGAATACACAAATTCAAGCATTAAATTCTTTCCTGATAAATTAAATAATTTAAATGGATATAAATTTAGAACTGGTGTTGAAGATTCTTGGCCAGCAAAATATGCACAAAATAACGGTTGGCCATACAATACAATTCCATATCTGCGTTTATATAAACTTTATAAATGTTTTGAAAAAAAAATGAATGCTACCTCTGAATTCGTTCCAGTTAGTGATGAAGATACAAGGCTTGTATCTATGCAAAAACATAATTTAGAAATCTTCTTGGGTTATGATTATTTATTTAATTTAAACGAATTAAATAGTAGATATTTTATAAAATTAGAAAAACTTGTTGCACTTGTACCGTATGTTTTTAAAATGAGATTCAATGTATCTATGGAAATATTTTATCTTCTTTTCCTTTTTTGGTTTATGTTAATTACTCATTGTTTACTCAAAAAAATATTTAAATATTTTAAAGCTGATATAAATATTTTAGAAAATTTCAAAGTTTTTTTGGGACTTCCAGCAAATCTTCTTTCAAATAAGTTGCATTCTAAAATAATTTATATAACGATGGCATTATTATCAATATTTTTTGTAACTGACATATTTTCTATGTTAACAAAAACAATGTTTACGCAGGAAAAAAATTATTTAGCCAAAAATATCAATGAAGTATTAAAAAATAATTATTCTACTTGTTTTAAAGTTGCGGAAAATGTCTTAAAGAAGTACCTGAGGTACTCTGAAATAGAAGAAATAAAATTATTTTTACATTCAAAAAGGCAGTGTGAAAATGACAGGCTTAACCAAATTGAGATCGGGCCTGAATATAAAATTAAAAAAAGAAAATTTGTTAATAAAAATTCTTACGAAATACTTGATTTAAATTTACCATCCTCAATAAGAGTTATATCTTTCGAACATAATTCTCCTTATATAATTAAATTATCCCAAATTATTAAATTTATTGATGAATCTGGGATTGATAAGAAATGGCCAAATGATTTCAAAATTAATTATACGAGTATTGAAAAAAATGTTGATGAATTTAAAAATATCAAATATTGTAACGTTGTTACAAATTAAATAAATTCAAAATTTATTATAATAATTGAATTTAATCAACTTAGCCGCCAAAAATTTATTATATAGTTTTCTGTAAATTAAGAGTATTAAAATATAGGAACATAAGTGAGGACACAAGCAATCAATCAAAGAAAGAGAAGAGAAAAGAGGAGAGAGGGGGAGGACGATGACCGATGGCACGCGACGCACTTGACGACCGGCTTTCATATAATTAAGTCATTATTAATCGATAAAATTATCAATTGTCGTCAGCCATTTTTGGAGTTTTTCTTTAAAATAGAATCAACACGCATTTTTGCAGCACTAATTACGGACATCCGTAAAAATCATATTTTCGTCGTTTATGATAAAGTTAACCGTGATTTTCATTAAAAGTTTATCGTAAAGAAAATACGGATCATTAAAATTATAATATACAAGAACCGGTGTGCACGTGAATAAGGTTAATCAAATTAATCGTAACCACGAGGCGATCATCGATTTCTAGTTGATATTTGAAGATCAGATTTTCAATATACGGCTTTTACTGTAACACATGGAGCAAAAGAAATTCAAGGAATCTCACCATGATCATCTCGACGAAGGTAAGCCTATTGCGACTCCTAGTGTAAATTCAAAGTGTGTGTGTTCGGTAATTTATTAAGTGATTAAATAGACAGTGAAAATTAGTAATATAAAGACAGTGAAAATTATTAGTTATAAAAAAAGACAGTGAATTTAATTATTATTTTTAGTTTATTGAAATAGATTAGTTTTTAGTTATAAGTGCTAAATTGTGTAATAGTTATTAATAAAAGTTATTTTCATATTTAAATTGAATAAGAAAAAAAAGAGTCAAATTATTATAATTACTAATTACTAATTTATAAAAAATTATATATCATCACACTCTCGTTTCCTTATATTCCCCGACCTTGATTTATTTTTAAAGCTTTTATGTCTCTCTCTAACTTATAGAAAAAAGGTAAGTCCCATGTATAATTGATGAACACGCGACGCGAAATTATTCTTTTGACAAATTTATTAATTGATAATATTATTTCTGGTTTGCGGAAATAATCACATCACAAAATGGCGCCCAACTAATTTCGGTAATTGTAAGGAAATGATATGATGATATATTTTTTTTAATTAAAATTTTTTTTTAAGTCAAAAATTAAAATTTTTTTTTTCTCGAAAATTAAATTAATAATTTTTTTTAAGAAAATAATATAACTTCTTTGTAAGATAAAATTATCGAGAGTGAAATTGTATGTGTGTGTATTAGCTCAGGTAAAATCATTACCTCCCCCATAAATTTACGCGCTTAAATTCTCGCGAGTGCACATCTTAGTACTCGAATAAATCAAAACGTGTTTTATGCGCGCACGATATATTGCTTTTCTCACGATCGTTTACACTTTTACTATAAAATAAAATTTTTTTTTATGAATTTTGCTAAAAATTTTTTTTAACAATTAGAAATATTTTAAATTTAATTTAGTAAAAAGCAAATTCATATAGTTTATTGAAGATAAAGTTATCAAAATTTTTATTAAGTCATAATTATCACGTTAAATTATAAAAAAAAAATTTTCTTCCCATATAGATACGAGAACAACGACAGTATGCTTTTAGTATAATAAGTTATAAAATAAGTTCATTTTTTTTTCAAATATATAATTAATTATTTTTATTTTTATTACATATAAAATTTATTTTTTTATTTACAATTTATTATTTTTATATATTATTTTATTTCTCATTTTCTAACTTACCTAGACAAGTTTTGCGAGTAGTAAAACTTGTCATCCATCCTAAAATAACGACGTAGCGACTTAGCGACAAATTGGCTTTCTAAATTCCCTCGAATCTGACCCTAAAATTTATTTTGCCTAATTTTAAAGGATAATTTTTGCTTGCGCAAAAATTCTTTTCGAAGGGGGGGAGAAAAACAGTAAACTGCTAATACTACAAGTTACTTGGATATAAAAACGGTAAAAATTTGAACTTGAAAAACAAAATTCATATAAATTAAGGTTGATAACGAGAAAATAAACTATTAATAAAAATTTTTTTTTGCTTATAATTAATGATGTACTAGGAAACCGCTAAGGTAACATAAATTTAAATTTTTTCGGGAATCTCAATAGAAAATAAAAATTTTTTTTTATTAATCAGGCTACCTTAATAAATTTAAATTATCCCTAGTAACACTTAAAGCGACAAAACTTTTATTTTTTTTATGTAAATAAATTTAAAATTTCTTGTTTTTTTTTTAAAAATTTAATAGAACCCAAATTAAGCGCATAATAATCAGAAAATGGCACCTACTAATACAGAACGAAAAAAATATTTAGAACAACGCAATATCCGAAATTTAAAAAACCAAATTAATAAGCTAGAGGGGTGGGTCGTTTACCAGCGACTAGACTCATTGAATCTCTCACATAGAGGTACCTTTGAGGAAGTTAGAAATAGGTTGTTTAGATATGACATCCTGAGCGTAGACCCCAATGCCCCTATCGATTGGGACTCAGCAATAGATCAAAAAGAACCAGGTGAAATACCCTTTACTATAAGACAAGCCTTTAATGATGTCTCTTATGACCATGACCTTAATATCGATAACCCTAACCCACAAAGGGAACAGGGACAAGATAATATCCCGAACCCACAAAGGGAACTGGGACAAACGGATAATTCGAATTCAATCGAAAATCTAGCTCATAATAGCAGCCGAGTAATTTCAGAATTACATAATGTCATATTAACCTCTCAAATTACTACTGCTGCTAATACCTCAACAATAACGCAAAATATGGCAGCTACTAGTAATATCACGAACACTACTAGCACAATTACGTTAAGTACAAGCACGAATCGGCCGTATTTACAAACGAAAACTATTATGTCGACAAGGGTCGCGGGCCCCTCTACGTTTATTAATGAGGAACCCGAACGACAGAACACAAATTTTGCAGCATATGAGTTATTTACCTATTACAATCAACTATTAGGCACTAATTTGCAAAATTCGCGGCCTCCAACGCTACAAGCGAGTGGACCGTTATCAAGTAGCCATAATAATATGATTCAGTATAACGACGATTCGTATCTTTGGGACTATGGGGACATGAATAGACCAAGGGTCGAAATTGCCCCCACTAGCGTAAACAATGCCTCGAGGGGCTACGCAGTCGGTAGCAGACTGCCACCCCCAGGTTTTAACGATAACATAACCTCAAATGAAAATGATAGACAAACGCCAAGTCCTTTTAACGACGACGAAATAAATGATAGGGAACGTTCACAAATTGAACAAGCCAACCAATTTTCTCAAAAAGGATGTATAAGGGAACGTTCACAAAATGAACAAACTGAACAATACTCTCAAATTGAAAATTCAAGGGCACTTTCACAAAATGAAATTACTAAAATTTTAGAAGCGGAACGAGAAAGGGTACGTTCACAAATTTCCAAAGAATGGGAATTATTACAAAACGAAAGAGCCAAAGTTCAACAAGAAGCAGAAAAATTAGCTCAAGAAGCTGAAAAACAGCGACTTAATCAATTACAAAAGGATAAAAACATAAGAAAACATAAAGATAACGACGAATTTAGTTCAAAAGTAAGATCACGGAAAAGCAAAACAGAAACCGAAGATGATTATTCAGATAGCAGTAGTTTAGAATCTATAGAAACTTCTAGCCATATAAAGACAAAGAAAAAAGAATTAACTGACAACGAAAAGAAAACGGCAGTGAGAACACTTAAGGATTGGAATTTAAAATTCGAAGGTGATAACGAAAAAGCTGCAGATTTCCTAGAAAAATTAAGAGATTGCCACGATAGCTCAGGATTAACCTATTCTCAATTGAAATATGCCGTGTCAGCTATCCTAGATAAACAGGCTGGGTTATGGTACAGAACTGAAAAACGCAGCCTGAACTCTTTCGACGATTTCGAACAGGCTTTCACTGATAGGTTTATTCCCTCTCGGGACGACGAGGATTATATCGACGAATTAAAATCCAGAACCCAAGGTAAAGGTGAAAACATGGCGACTTTTGTCTCAAAATTTAAGGCCATAGCCGATAAATTGCAAGAGCCGTTATCTGAATTACGCCTAGTAAAAATGGCCCTCAGAGTTTTACACCCTGACTACCAAAGGTACATGGAAACGTATATGCAAACGCATCAAATAACTAATTTTAAAACCTTAATCAATTTAGGTAAAAAGCATGAAAGAGCGACAGATATAAGGTTAAGATACGTAGCCCCAAAGAGTAAAGATAAAATGATAATGCCAGAAGTAGCCTACGAAGAAAAATCGACTAAGACAAAGGTAGCAGCTATGCAGACGTTGACTGAAGAGCAGACGACGCCGCCAGCTGGTACTACAGACGATAAGACGAAAAGTAATAATAAAAAGGGCAAGAAAGGGAAACAAAAGAAACAAGATAACCAAACGGAGGACGTGGCCGCTATTACTACCACAAATACTGGTTATACTAATGTTAATCAACAGAAACAGCCGCAGGCACAGGGTCAGCCCAACCTACAGCAACAGCAAAACCAGCAAGCAAATACCCTTCAACAGCAACCACGACCTCGTAGGTCTAATAACGCTCAAGGCGGGTTCCAGCAACAGGTCACCATGCCATTCTACCCTAGAATGCCCGGTGTACCTAATACAGCACAATACCCACCTCAGCAAAATTTTAATCAATTTAACCCATATCATACGACCCAGAATCAATGGCAAAATACAAGACCACCTCAACAATACCAAAACGTACGACAAAATTTTTCACAAGCTTATATAAGAGCCCCCTTTAGTGGCCTCTGTACACTATGTTCTCAAATGGGACATAAAGCCAGAGCTTGCCCACAACTGGGAGATAGGTTAGTTTGTTTTGGTTGCGGAACGCTGGATGTATCTTTTCCAAATTGCACAAAGTGTTTAGCCAAAAAGAACCAAGCTATGGGAAACTGGCAAACGGAGGCCGCTCAGACCCCAGCGACCTCCAAAGCACAATAAAAGGGGTAACTAACGACGAGAAAATTCAAAAAGCAAATAAATTTAAAGAAACTGAAAATTTATATGATAAACAGAAAATATTAGAGAATTGGAATAATGATTTAGATTTTTTTGTAGAAAATAACGACGATGATTATGAAATCGACCCAAATTTTTCCCTCATAAGTATAGAAGATAAAGATAAATTAGAAGAAGAAACTAGAAAAGTTAAAAGAGAAAACAGTAATAGCAAAAAAGTATTAATGAATGAACAAGAAAATAAAGTATTAAAATATGAACAAGAAAATAAATTAAAATTTGAACCAGAAAATAAAATAGTAAGTAATGAACAAGAAAATATTAAAAGTAAAATAGATCAAGAAAATTTAAAGGGTCCCTTCACAAAATACCAATGGCCAAATTTTGTAGAGGAACCCCAAAAATCAGAACTTAGAATATTAGATACAGTTAAATTAATTAAGGAAACATTGCCCCAAGATATGCAAACCCTTCCTAACCAATTCGAAAATACGTCTCGACAAAAAGTAACTGAGGAGACTCCAGCTCAAATCAGTGAAATTCTAGCCGATTTAAAAAGGTTAGATATTGCCGCCATGACGATGGATAATAGACTATTTTTCGACATTGTAATTGGGGATGCTCATATTAAAGCATTATGCGATACAGGATCCAATGGATCATATCTAGGCCCAAAGTTTTATGAAAAATTTAAACATAGACTTAAGCCCATAGATAATACTGCTATGGTAAATGCTACGGGACAGATTTCTCCCATAACTGAAAAACTAAGACTAAGCTTACATGTAGATGGATCAGACGGGAATATTGACTTAAAAGTAGCGAAAAATATAAAATATGAAATGGTATTGGGAATGGACTTCGCAATTTTATTTAAGATTGAAGTTTATGCTGCGGGCCATGAATGGAGAGTAAGGAATTATGGTAAAAAATGGCATAAATTCGGTAATAACGACAATGACAAAAAAGTACAATTATACGGAGAATGTGCAGGTATAGAAGAAATAAACCTAGACCAAAAGAAAGAAATAGACAAAGTTTTAAAGGAATGTTTACCCCCTAACCCAATGCCCTTAGGTAAAACTCACCTAATTAAGCATAAAATTAGAGTGAAACCCGATGCCGTCCCCGTAAGACACAAAGTCAGACGTATGTCGCCAAAATTATTGGATTTGGCTATCGAGGAAGCTAAAAAGTGGATCAAGTTAGGTGTGGTCGAGCATTCCAACAGTTCTTGGTGCAGTGCACCATTGATGGTTCCCAGTAAGCCCACAGGAACCTGGAGGATGTGCGTGGACTACCGCGACCTGAACAAGGTGACAGAAAAAGACTCATACCCACTACCGAACCTGGACGCTTCCCTGGATAAGCTCAGAAAAGCTCGATTTCTGTCCAAAATCGATTTGAGCAAAGCCTTTCATCAATGTCCCCTCGAAGAGACGTCAAAAATGTACACAGCTTTTGCACTCCCAGGGCTAGGGCTGCTACAATTCACCAGAATACCTTTTGGCGTCACCGATGGCCCGAAAACTTTCCAAAGATTAATGGATAAGATTATCACACCAGATCTCGAACCCTTCGTTATAACTTATCAAGACGATATAGTAATAGCGACCGAGACCTTCGACGAACACCTACGATACTTAAAAATAGTTTTATCGAAGTTGGTAGAGGCAGGACTCTCAATAAATCCCGAAAAGTGTGAATTCGGTTGTAAGGAGATTCTATATTTAGGATTTGTGTTAGATGCAAACGGCCTTAGACCAGATAAAGAAAAAATTAAACCAGTCTTGGAATATCCAGCCCCGACTAACCTAAAAGAACTTAGGCGATTTTTAGGTATGGTAGGGTGGTATTCCCGATTTATAGACAAAGTTGCTGAATTGAAATTACCACTAGTTAAATTGTTACATAAAGACGTTAAATGGACTTGGGGTCAAGATCAAAAGGAATCCTTCGAAAAATTGAAAATGGCCTTAGTCAGTACGCCGGTACTCGCTAGGCCCGATTTTTCAAAGAGATTTACGGTACAGACCGATGCTAGCGACGAATCCTTGGGTGCAGTCCTGACTCAACAACATGAGGACGGAGAACACCCAATCGTTTATATTAGTCGAGTACTTAACGATGCGGAAAAGAATTATAGCGCCACAGAGCGTGAATGTTTGGCCTTAATATGGGCCATAAAAAAGTTCAGACCGTATCTCGAAGGTTATAATTTTACAGCCATTACAGACCACTCTAGTTTAAAATGGTTGAATAATTTAAAAGAACCTACGGGACGTCTTGCACGATGGGCCCTAGAGCTGCAACAATGGGATTTTGACATACAATATAGAAAAGGTTGTCTAAATTATGTCCCTGATGCCTTATCCCGCATACCCTATAAAGACTTAAAAAATTCAGACAAAGACACCGAACAAGACTACTTAGCAGTCTTAGAAGAAATTCACGACGAATGGTATTTACGACGAATGAAAGAAATAGAAATATGGCCTTGGAAATTCCCCGATTGGCAAGTTTACGACAATAGAATATATATTCATAGGAAAGATTATTTACTAGATCCCATTATTGGCGAAGACAATAATTGGAAACTAGTTTTGCCATTAGAATGGCGAATGAAAGCATTGCAAGAAGTGCATCATGAACCCTTTTCAGGTCATTTTGGAATAGCAAAAACATATGATAGACTCGCTAGAACATATTTCTGGCCTGGAATGTATCATGATACCTTAGAATATGTAACAGGATGTTTAGAATGTCAAAGACACAAATCTGTCCAAACGGGCCCACAAGGTCTTATGGGCAAACGTATCGTCGAAACCCCATGGACAGTAGTCGCGGCCGACTGTATGGAATTTCCACGCAGTAAAAGCGGTTTTAAATATTTAGTGGTCTTCCAAGACCTTTTTACAAAAATGATCGAGTTGAAGCCGCTCAGAAAACAAGACGGCAAAAATATAGCACAAGCTTTCGAAGAGTTAATACTGTTTAGATGGGAAACCCCGGAATATTTTTTAGCCGATAACGGTAAAGAATTTGATAACGAGTTAGTAAAAAAGCGTTTAAAAGAATATGGCGTTAGATTTATAACAACCCCCCCATATTTCCCCCAAGCAAACGCCGTTGAAAGACAAAATCGTAACCTGAAAACGATGATTAGGATATTTATAGGCTCAGACCATAGAAACTGGGATTTGCATTTGCACGAGTTTCGCCATGCAGTAAATACCGCTAAGCAATCCTCTACCAAAGTATCCCCAGCCTTCTTGAATTACGGGCGAGAACCTAAACCAGTTAAATCATTAAGACGAGAAATAGAAATAGCGAAGGAATCAGACACTATTCTAGTTAATAAAATAGACCCCGAAGCTTGGAAAAATAGATTAAAAAGGTTAAAAATTCTCCAAGATTTAGTAGCCAAGTATATCGACGACGCAAGAGAAAAACAGAAAATGTATTACGATAAAAATAGGAAGGATGTGGTATTTAGGGAGGGGGAGATGGTTCTTAGAAAGACCCAATGTATATCTTCGGCAGATAAACATTTTTCTGCAAAGCTCGCGCCCAGAACGGAAGAACCAGCTAAAATCACGAAAATATTATCGCCCAATACTTACGAGATCGACTCCCCGAATAGATTACCTAAAGCCCATGTGTCGCAGCTACGTCGTTTGAAACCACCCTTCCATATTATCGACCATAACCCAAAAATAAATAATCAAATACCAATTATTA
Source organism: Anagrus nilaparvatae (assembly GCA_022575985.1). Lineage (NCBI taxonomy): Eukaryota > Metazoa > Arthropoda > Insecta > Hymenoptera > Mymaridae > Anagrus > Anagrus nilaparvatae. The sequence goes on from JAKSXM010000282.1 coordinate 129,733, forward strand.
ATTTTGATTTCAGAGGAGCTGAGTTTGAACCTAACGGAGGAGGAAGAGACATGGTGGAGCCTCAACGAGTCATCCGCAAACGAGGAAGACCTGTTAAACCCACCAATAACCTCACCTCACCCGATCATACCCCAAACCCCTCAAACCCCAACTATAGCGCCCCAGGAGCCGAAACAGTCCCCTACCCAGTTAGGAGACCAGGCCTCCGCCCCCGCACCAGCAAACCCAATTACCAATAACGACGATAATAAAGGTACGAAACGGAAGGTTTTGCCCCACAAGAAGACGAGAAAACCCTCGTCTTCTGAATCTGAAATTGACGAAGAAAAAGTTAAAAACAGAGTAGAGTACAGTAAAGAGGTCGAAAAAAGGAGAGCCCGAGCGGTTACCCTTCAAGAGCAAAGCGCTCCGACCAATCAACCAACCCCTTCAAAAGAATTTAAAAGCCCATTAAATTTGATAAAAAGACCACCTAGGACACCTAAGCTCCCAGAAGATAAAAAGAACGAACCCCTAAAAAAATTTATACCCCCATTGATGAGCTTAGCTATACCAGTCCCAGAAGAGTTAAGAGAAAGAAGGCTAACCGAGAGAATCGATGTACGAGAAAATAATGATCAAAATGAAGACGAAGAAAAAGACGACGAAAAGAAAAGTAAGAAAGAAATATTCATAAGAAATCGACCCGAAAGAGGCCCCTATTCCTTCCCATTTTATAGAATCCCTGATTCTTATATGAGTACCGGAGTGCTATTTTCCGATTTAGATCCAGTGCCTTATGATAGGATTCTTGATGCCCCATACTACTCGTGCTTTAACTGCAGAGAAGAAGGGCATAGCAGGAGGAATTGCCCCCAAGAAGAAAAGAAAAATTTATGCCATAATTGTGGAAGATGGGGCGTAACGGTGAAAACGTGCCCTCGATGCAAAAGAACAAGCGCTCGCATGCGATATACGCAATATTGCGAGCAAATGGGCGAAAAAGCTAAACCCATTTGGATTTTATATCCCCACCTTTTTGCTGCCCCGCCCTACGGCGATTCATGGCAAGATGACCCCCAAGCCAAAGTTACCCCACCTCAAGAAAATGACGATAACGACGACGGTGAAGACGACCCCGCCATAAATGAATCATCCCTATACCCGGGTGAAATAGAATACCAAAGACTTAGATCTTTATTATTACGCTTATTCGATTTAGATTTGAACGATATCCCCAAATGGTTGAGAATCTATACCCATTTTTTGTCCCTGCCCGAAGTTGTAGCCATGGCACGAAGACATAAGAAGAAGAAAAATTAATCCTTCAATAATGTGTCTATATTATAAATTTTTTTTTATTATATTTTTTTTATTAAATGTATTAGATCAAGATACTAATTTTTTTTTTTGAAAAATTTTATTTTTTTTTCGTTTTTTATTTTTATCATTAAGGAAAAGTCTCCTTACTAAAGGATAGTAAAAATTAATACTACCCTTAAAAGTCATTAATTATAGATCAAAATTGTCACGACGTGAACTTAAGCCCTTCTACCCTGTAAAACCTAAACCCGATTAGAAAATGAGAAATAGAAAACGCGATCAAAAGATGTAGATAAATTATTTTTTTTTGTTTATATTAAAGATTAAATGTATTTAGATTAGGGACAGGTATGTTACGGGTAGGAAAATTGTAATTCGAAGTATGAGAGTACAAGAAATTCGATAAAGGAGTCGAGGGCTTTCGTAGCTAAAGCCCCGCTTGAGGGAGGGCTATTGTAACGTTGTTACAAATTAAATAAATTCAAAATTTATTATAATAATTGAATTTAATCAACTTAGCCGCCAAAAATTTATTATATAGTTTTCTGTAAATTAAGAGTATTAAAATATAGGAACATAAGTGAGGACACAAGCAATCAATCAAAGAAAGAGAAGAGAAAAGAGGAGAGAGGGGGAGGACGATGACCGATGGCACGCGACGCACTTGACGACCGGCTTTCATATAATTAAGTCATTATTAATCGATAAAATTATCAATTGTCGTCAGCCATTTTTGGAGTTTTTCTTTAAAATAGAATCAACACGCATTTTTGCAGCACTAATTACGGACATCCGTAAAAATCATATTTTCGTCGTTTATGATAAAGTTAACCGTGATTTTCATTAAAAGTTTATCGTAAAGAAAATACGGATCATTAAAATTATAATATACAAGAACCGGTGTGCACGTGAATAAGGTTAATCAAATTAATCGTAACCACGAGGCGATCATCGATTTCTAGTTGATATTTGAAGATCAGATTTTCAATATACGGCTTTTACTGTAACACATGGAGCAAAAGAAATTCAAGGAATCTCACCATGATCATCTCGACGAAGGTAAGCCTATTGCGACTCCTAGTGTAAATTCAAAGTGTGTGTGTTCGGTAATTTATTAAGTGATTAAATAGACAGTGAAAATTAGTAATATAAAGACAGTGAAAATTATTAGTTATAAAAAAAGACAGTGAATTTAATTATTATTTTTAGTTTATTGAAATAGATTAGTTTTTAGTTATAAGTGCTAAATTGTGTAATAGTTATTAATAAAAGTTATTTTCATATTTAAATTGAATAAGAAAAAAAAGAGTCAAATTATTATAATTACTAATTACTAATTTATAAAAAATTATATATCATCACACTCTCGTTTCCTTATATTCCCCGACCTTGATTTATTTTTAAAGCTTTTATGTCTCTCTCTAACTTATAGAAAAAAGGTAAGTCCCATGTATAATTGATGAACACGCGACGCGAAATTATTCTTTTGACAAATTTATTAATTGATAATATTATTTCTGGTTTGCGGAAATAATCACATCACAATATCTACAATTAATGTCATTTTTAATTATCATAACTACTGGAATATTGATTTCAACAACTGTATTTATAATGGAACTAACATATTACTACTATCATAAAAAATTTTACACTAGTTTTTTTTCAAAAAAAAAATTGAGCTTGAAACATTATTTTGAAAAGTTGTATTAATAATCATTGCCTTAATTTTAATTTTCAACATCGACTTTACTAAATTACAATGAATGTAACAACTCTCAAAAATTATAACTGTGAATATTTAAGTGTAAATTATTTACGAACAAAAAAATTTTATAAATTTAACAAATATGAAGTTAATTACTAGTTAAAATAGGTTATATGTACAAAATTTTTTGAACATAAAATAACAAAACATTATGATATAAACATAACCAACATTTTTGGTTATGTTTAACAGTTATTTTTCTCCGTGCAATTACTTATTGTAATGCAATTACTAAATCATTGGGCTATTTCACCAAGATCCGTAGACCTTCGCATTCAAGAAAAATAATTTTTTTCTCAACTTGTTAGAAACTTATGTATGATATAAAATATTTTTGTATATTTTTAAAAATATAAGATTCGTAAACTTGAAAAAGTGAAATCTTTTATATGGGTAGATGTTAAACAGCGTAATTTTAAATTGAAGGATTAAAATATCTAATTTTTTCAAGGATTTTCTTTGTTTATCAAATTATACTAAATTGATTAAAATTAATCGGAAAATTCTTTCGAATTTTGCTGCTTTATCATAAAAGCTCTTGAAAACATAAAAAGATACATCATTTGGTAAAATTTCCCGCGGAATCCAAATTTTCGGTCAGATTTTTAATTGGTCACGTGAATTGGCGGGAAATTTGAAATTCGTAAAAAATGAAACTTTTAAAATCAGATTTTTTGATCTAGTTTTTTAAGAAAACAAAAAAATAACAACAAAAATTTTACCAAGAAAAGTATACAAAAAGACATAATTTTTGAGTACCTCAGGAATAGAATTGGTTTTTCTGCTGGCGATATATAAATGCTAGAAAATGAAGCATGTTCATTTGATTTCTTGCGCATGCACAACTCAAAAAAAAATTTTGACTACGGCTTTAAATAGCCAAGGAAATTTCCTACCCAGAGCTATGAAGAAAAAATTTTTTATAGTAAAATAAGCGTTTAAAAGAATTTATTATAATTTTTGCGCTCTTAAAAATTAACAAAATGAAAAATACAAATAAACTAAAATGGCTATAAAAAATTAAGGACAAGACCTAGAAGGCTGAAAATTGGGCTGATAACTTATTTTTGATAGCACTTCGAGGGGAAAATATTTTGAAACCGATTTGAAGAGCCATGAATTAGTTTCACATACATTTGAGTAATATCTACCAATAAATAACTAGTTTTTGTGTTAAGTTTCTGATATTTTATTAGTTCTTTTTGTTTCAGGCACAATTTACTCTCCCCTAGCAGTGAAAAAAATTCTCTTGCAGCAAACAGAAATTCCGGTTGTGGCCAACACATTTTATATTTATTTGATTAAATTGTTGAAAATGTCATAAAACGTAAAAAAAATATTGATAAAAAAAAATTTCACTTATTTGTTTTCTTGCGCCACGGTACCTTAAAATTAAAAAAAAATACCAATTTTTTTTTCTATCTGGAAGTAGGCGCAGTATCTAATTTATTTTTATGAAACTACTAATACTTAGAATTATTGTTTTTACTCGATACTTCTAATCTGATAATTATTTTTTTTTTAATTTTTGTCTAAAAAATTTTCCTTTCAAAAAGTACAAAAAACACTAATTTTTTTTTTCTTTTTAGATATATAGTTTATAATTTTTTTCTATGAAAGTATTAATTTAGAAACATAGTTTCACTTGATATTTTCAATTAGTTAATTCATTTTTAACATGGAACATGTTCATTGGATGGGGTATTTGAAAAAGTTTGGCTCGGCAGGGGGGGTGAAATATTGACGTTTTTAGGGGAGGGGTGAAATATTGGCGTTTTCAGGGGGGGGGGGGTGAAAAAGTTACGTTTTTAGGGTGGGGTGAAATAGACTTAGAATATTTTCGATTTAGGGACTGCATAATTTGAACTTGGACGCCCTAATAAGAACAAGAACTCAGAATACTTAAGGGGGTAGACCTAATTGGAACTTTTTCGTAATCGATTTTATGTTTTTATTTTTTTTGGGTTTGAAAACATCTTAAAAATATGGAAAAAAATTTTTATAATGATATCTTGAATAATAAGAAAGTTATAGACGATGAAGCGAGACACCGCGAAAGGCGTAAGATACAGAATTTTTAACTTTAAACGCGTTTTTCTCGAAACAACGTTTTTCGATTTGTGTGCAAGATAACTCAAAAAATAATTAAGATATCTTCCTAATTTTTTGGCTACATTTTTAAAATACAATTATCTTCTGGATTGATGGAAGGGTTTTTCCAAAAAATGTCCCAATTTTTTTTTCTTTCAAAAAAACATGTGAAAAAAATTGCAATTTTTGAAAAAAATTAAATAATTTTCACAATTTTCCATTTTCCGAAATTTGAATCCATCAATCCAGAAGAAAAATGTTTCCCAAACATAATTAATTTGGTTTCGTGTGTTTCTGAACAATTTGGAGACCGGAATCCTGCACACAGTGAAAAGTGAGGCCCAACTTTGAGGACCTGTACTCGGCACCATTTTGAAAAAATTAAAAAAAAAAAAAAAAAAAATCATGTTTAGCAACTTATAATCTAATAAAGTGCCAACTTTGAAAAAATTATCTTAATTATTTCTACCCAAAAACCTATCCAGAAAACCACACCTTTTTTCTATCTCCAATTAGGTCTACCCCCTTAAGTTTATGGACTGAAGATAATTTATATTTCAGGATTTATTGTAATTTCGGTTTTTGGATTTATTACTGTTATGAGTGAACATGTTCCATGCTCGTTGTTTGTGTAGTTATACAAACCGGTAATAAACTTTTTTGAAAACCTTTTCTCTCAAACTTTTGCCACCAAAAAATATAAGAAGCTATAAATTTTTTATTCTTTTTCTTCGAAGTACCTAATTTTTTTCTATTATTTTCTCTCGATACTCGAATCTGATTAATTTATTAATTTTTTTAAAATTTTTTTCCCAAAATTTTCGTCACAAAAAAAGATGAAAAACACCATTTTTTTTTTCTTTTTGGACGTATAAGTATCTAATATATTTCTATGAGAGTACTGGTTTTAGAAAGTTCGTTTATAGTAATTTTTCGGATCTGATACCGAATTTATTAAAAATTTTTTTCTCAAAATTAAAAAAACAAAAATTTTAAAAAAACTACAATATTTTTTTTTTTTTGGGGTAATACTTCATTTAGTTCCATGAAAGTACTTATATTTGAAAATATGGTTTTTACACGATATCTCGAATCTGATAATTAATTTTTTGAAAATTTGTTTCAAAATTTTTGATCAATAAAAAAAACTTTTAAAAGTTAATAGCAATGTATGTATGATTGCGGGTTTGTTATCTGTGATAGGAACCTTAGTGCCAGCTAGTTGGCTGGGTATTTTTTTTATTTTAGCAGGTTACTTTGTTTTTCTTTTTTTTATAGCGTCACAGAGGCTTCTAAAATTTTACTCAGGAAGGTTTTGAATGTAAAATTTCCCGAGGAATCCGAAAATTAAGTCAGATTTTTCATTTTCTATCAGAAAAACCGAGAAAATTTGAAAATTCAGAAAATAAACAACTTTCAAAATCATTTTTTTGAGCGTAAAATTGATTTTTAAGTACTTAAAAGGCAAATGTGTCTAAAAAAGAGTTTAACAGCATGAAAAGTATGGGAAAAAACATGTAAAAAAAAAAAAAAGAAAAAGTGACGCTTTTTGAGAAATTTGTATTTTACAGTTTCCTTTAGTTTTTCCGATTTTCCGGATTTTTCTGAGAGTCTTCCGAAAAAATATGGTCAGATTCGGATTGGACGGAAATTTTTACTACCTACCTTTATGTAGAAAATATTTTTTATACTTATTTAGGGCTTCCAGAAAATAAAAAGCAAACGGGTGGCTGAGAATTCGAAAAAAATCGAAATTGGAAAAACAGCTGCCAAATCGCAACCAAGCCACCTAGAGCCTTAAAAATTGTCCGGTAACCATATTTTTACATACCAAACACAGTGCAATTAGTATTTTTTAAATCCAAGACATCGACTTCAGACTTGGGCAAAAATAGCTAAGAACTACCGATATAAGGTATTTGGTCATAAAGAAAGTATTATTATGTATTATTATTAAATCTTACATAAAAAAATACGGAACAAGAACGTCCACATTATTAAATTATTATAAAATTCCTTGAATATTTTAGGGTGTGGTATAGCCAATAACATAACAGCAAGTCAGTAAGCTTACTAACATGCCTATACTTTCGAGCTATACTTTACTCATTTTAGATCTGGAAGCTTTGTACCATGAACATAAGAACTTTGGTTTATATCTCACCCGATTAAAATTAGCAAATACATCAAATTTAAAAATGTGTAATTAAAAACAAACAAAAAAAATCCAGTTGCAAATTTACGATAAACAATTTTAATTTACAAATTTTTTCGTAAATTGTCTAATGTTATTCAAATAAATTTTTTGTTTTGTAAATTTACAGGAGTTATTTTTAACAGTGTATTTAAAAATAAAATGAATTTGTTTATAAACTTATTAACTAGGAAGTTGTAAAATATTTTATAATATATTAAACGGAAATGTAGTTATATGATCTAATATTTTTGGATTGGATATAATGAAATAGACAATAAAGAGCAAAAAATTTTATGAATTATTTACATTAATTAATAATTTGATTAAAATTTGCTATTTTTTAAATTGAAAAAAAAAAAACATTTTTTTATGAATGATACAAATATTAATTTTTAATTTTTTATTAATCATTAAAAAATAAAAAGTAGTGTCATAACAAATTTTATCAATTTTTTTTAATAACTTCCTATTTTTTAAAAATTTATTTAATATCTTGTTTTAATATTTTAATAATTAAGTCGTTCAAAACTACTGTACGTAATAATTTTATTTTTTTTTAATTTTAAAAACTGCAATTATAAGATAAAGTCTTTGCAATTATATACAATATACATAATTAACGACTATTAAAAAACTACGTAGTTATCAGTACAGTTTTTATTCTTTTAATTTTATTATAATACAATAAATAATAATACACAAAATCTAATTCATATAGTAAATTGGTGCAAAAGTTTTGGTACTAGCGTGATCACTAGCACGAGTGCTCGAGAAGCCGAATGTGTTCACAACTAGTTTCTAAATTTTTTTACCCATGGTGCTGACAATATTTTTTGCCTATCTAGACGTAAAAAGGAAGCAGAAAATTCCATCCCGAGTCTTACGCACGAGTTTTACGCCTGGGAGGGCAAAAATATTTTTTCCTTGACCATATAAGGTAACATTGAAAAGTAGCAAATTTTCGTGCGTATTGAACCATAAAGACGTTAGTTTCTCAGTATTTTTTACCAAAATAATTAGTATGATCAATATATTAAAAGTCATTACAAAGAATTCACTCTTAATAATAAATCTCTCCCGTGGCTTACATCGGAATTAAAAATTGAGTTGAAGAATCGAAATAAAATGTATCGCAAATATTATAGAAACCGTAGAGAAGAGAGTTATTATCAATATAAAACTTATAAAGATACACTGAATCAAAAAATTATGGATGAAAAAATCAAATTTTACTCAGAGAAGTTAGACACAAATTGTTCCTCAGAAACTCTTTGGAAAGAAATAAACCATTTGGGTCTCTCTAAATCTTCTATCAAAGAAAAACCTATCTTTACTCCTGATCAATTAAACAACTACTTTTTAACAACTCAAAATGCTACCTCCTCTGTCCCTCCCACTCAAATTACAACAAGTCCAATCAGGCTCAATAAATTTAAATTTAAACGTATAAAAATGGAAGACTTAGATTGGGTCTTCAAACAGTTTTCAACCAAATCTGTTGGTCCAGATAGAATTTCCTTAAAGGTGTTAAGACTATGTCTTCCTGCTCTCTCTAGGGTTTTCTTAGCACTATTCGATAAATTAATTTTACTGAATAAATTTCCCAAAGCCTGGAAACACAGCAATATTCTTCCAACAGCCAAAGTTCCAAATGCGAGTTCTTTCGCCGATTACAGACCAGTATCACTACTTTGTATTATCTAAAATTATTGAAAAAATTTTAGATAAACAAATTTATGATTACCTAAATCAGTATAACCTGTTAGATAGTTTTCAATCTGGTTTTCAAAAACTCCACAGTACACAGTCTATTTTAACAAATCTCACTGATGACATCTGTCGGGGTCATCACCTTGACTTAATAACACTTTTAGTCATGATTGACTTGTCAAATGCTTTCGACAGGGTTTCGCATGAAATTCTGTTAAAAAAACTACACTTTCGGTTTTTCTGAAAATGTCATAGTTTGGTTCTCAGAGTATCTCTCGGATAGAAACCAATCAGTGATCTACGAGAATAAGGTTTCTACCATTATAAAAATCATAAAAAGAGTTCCACAGGGCTCGGTATTAGGTCCCCTTCTTTTACTCATTTATTTGAACGACTTAGGCACCAGAATTGTTTACTCTAAAAGGCTTCTTTATGCCGATGATTTACAAATCTATATTCAGATTCCTTACAAGGATTTTGGCCTCGGTATTTCTTTATTACAAAATTATATCAATGAAATTGAAGTTTGGTCCTCCTCAAATAATTTCGTCATAAATATAGAAAAAACTAAAATAATTCTATTTGAAAAAAATGCAAATGATTTTGTCATTAATATGCCATCAATCAGAACTGAAGACATCTGGAGGTCTGAAAACTTTAGGATCCTATTTTTTTTAGGTGTACTTTGACCTATATTACAATTAGTTTTTAAATATCTTTCGTGGGCCGATTCACTATATGAAATAGATCCGGACATAGCCTTTGTTTTGTGGATGAAAGTTGATAATTATTTTTTTGTTTTATGGATGGATTGAGATCTTTGGTTAAAATTTATTGCATAAAAATTTACAAATCTGAAAACTTTCTTAATAAGAAAATTTATAGCGAAATGATATATTGGGAGACTTTCTCAGAACTACCGCGTATATATTCTAAGGATTAGGAATAAAATACATAAAAATTTATTTTAGTCAATATTTGAGTGATGCATTTTGTATTGTGTTAGGTCAAAATTTGATTTTCTATTTTTTGGCATATAAGCACGTTTTGGGACCCCAGGAAGCTAAAAAAACCGGTTTTTAAAAAAAGTCTGTATGTGTGTGTGTGTATGTGTGTACGTACGTATGTAATCGGTGATATTTCACAAACATTATGGAATTAAGACCTAATTTTTTTTTTTTTAATTTTTTCACCAAAAAAACTCGAGGTACTTTTTTTTTTTAATTTAGAAGTAATATAATACACGTAAAAAAAATATAAGACAAACTAAACGTATTACGTTACTGAAATATGATTAGTTTTGTAAGTTTGTTGAATGGAAAGATTAAACGTTGAATTGTTAAATAAAAACATTAAACCAACAAATACTTTGTTGATTCAAGCAAAATTAAAATTGTTAAATTAACCACTTAAATCTTTGTTGAATCAACATAGTGTTAGATAAACCAACAACCTACAACATTGATATGATTAATTTTAATAGTTAGGTCAATGCTTTTTCTTTTATTCATTCTTTCTCTTTCTATCCTATTATGCTCTTCTCTTTCAGCAGCGCGCTTTTGTTTATATTATTATTCAATAAAGAAATGGAATTTCCTAAAAATTTTTAATGATAGTTTTAAGTATTATTTTTAAATATTAATTTCACTGCGGGTATGCATAATTTACTTTTGCTTATATTATTATTCATTATCATTATAATAAAGAAATGGGATTTCCTAAAAATTATTTATGATAGTTTTAACTTGTATTTCGCTGGGTATGTATAATTTACTCTGCATATAATTTCGAAAATTATTATCTGTAACATATAGTACTTAAAATTTTTTTATTAAATACAACTGTACTGTTAGCAGAATGGATAATCACGCTGTCTCGGAAGCCGCGGTACTCGAGTTCGATCCCAGTAGCAGTCAAAATTTTTCTTCGGTTTTTTTTAACAGATTTTAAATTAATAAAAATATAAAAAAATAATTATAAAAAAAAAAATAATTAATTTAAAAAAAAAAAAAATAATAAAAAAAAAATAAAAAAATAATTTTTTTTAAATAAAATTTTCACTCTGTTTGAATCAACTAAGTAACTATGACAATTCACCAAATACTTTGTTGGCATATTTCAACAAAGTTATTTGTCAATACAACTTAGAATTTTTTTCCGTGTATAATAATATAATATAATAAGTAATATAATATAATACCTTATTTATTTCCACGAAAGTACTTATATTGGAAAGTATGGTTTTCACATGATATTTTGAATCGGATACTTAATTTTCTGAAAATTTTTTTTCTAAAATTTTTTTCACAAAGAAATACAAAAAATACCAATTTTTTTTTTTCTTTTTGGACGAAGTACCTAATTTATTTTCATGGAAGTACTAGTTTTAAGAACCACGTTTATAGTAATTTTTTGGATCTGATACTTAGTTTTTTCAAAATTTTTTTCTCAAGATTAAAAAAAAAGAAAAATCAAAAAAACTTCCAATTTTTTTTTTTTTTTTTGGTGTAATACCTCATTTAATTCCATGAAAACACTAATATCTGAAAATATTGTAACTAGTGATATTTAAAAACCATTATCGAATTAAGACCTAATTTTTTTTCCAAAAATTTTTTTATTAAAAAAATCTCAAACACCCTTTTTTTTTTTAATTTGGATATAATACCTCATTCATTTCCATGAAAGTACTTATATTTGATATTATGGTTTTTACTAGATATCTTCAATCTGATATTTAATTTTTTGAAAATTTTTTTCCTAAAATTTTTTTCACAAAAAAATACAAAAAATACGAAACTTTTTTTTCTTTTTGGGAGTAGTACCTAATTTATTTCTATGAAAGTACTAGTTTTAGAAAGTTCGTTTATAGTAACTTTTTGGATCTGATATCGAATTTTTTCAAAATTTTTTTCTCAAAATTAAAAAAACAAAAAAATTAAAAAAACTGCAATATTTTTTTTTTTTTTAGTGTAATACCTCATATAATTCCATGAAAGTACTTATATCTGAAAATATTGTAACTGGTGATATTTCACAACTATTATGGAATTAAGAGAGAAATGAATGTATGATTGCATGGTTGTAATCGGTGATATCAGTGGCATATTAATGTATTAAGCTCATTGTTTGAGGAACCTTAGTGCCAGCTAGTTGGCAGGGTATTTTTAATTTTATTATGGTTTTCATTTTTAAGTAAGAAAAAAATAATACATGAAAATTTAATTTTTATTATATCATTTTCGATAAGATGTAGGAGCTTATTTCTAATCATTGAGCTGATGAATAAAATAATAATTTATGAAATATTGATTGTAATTTTTAAATTATATAAATTCAAGAACAATTAAAATATATTATTAATACAATAATTATTTATTAATTATTTACAGTTTATCAAGTGTAAATTATATTCTTAGAAATTTTATACCTCTGCGTTCTAAACATCCTTTTGCATTTAACTTAAGCTTTTCCTTTTTATCTTCAATATCTTTTTTTTGAAATTTCTCGCAATTATGAAGATAATTATGATAAAGCTTACTTTTATTATCAGAAAAATATCTATAAATTCTATCTTTTAGTTCATTTATATTATTTTCTAAACTTTTTTCATATTTAGAAAAACAACTATACATTTTTGAAGGCCTTAGATTTTTACAATAATTAAATTTTTCCTTTATTTTCAATTCTAAATCTTTGAAGTTCTGAAATTTAAGGAAAATCATTATTTAAAAATTTTTTAAAGTATTAAAGAGTATTTTTTATACAAAAAAAGGAAGTATTTAATAAATAATAGGTAAAATAATCTAAGAGATAATCAGATTACTTTGGCTCCTCTTGTAATAAATAATGGTTTTATTTAGCTCTTTTAGACAAAATAACGAATTTTTAGTTAGCAACAAGGAATCGAAATTTGCATTTTCGCCTATGAGCTAAAGAAAACTGCATGTGTTTAATAAAATTAGAATTACCTTTTTAAATTTTAAAAATACTTTCTTTTGGTCCTCGTTAGATTTTAAAGCATTTTTTTCACATTTTCTCAAATCATTATCTATTAATGTTTTTGCTTCTTCTGCTTCTTCTTTTGATTTTCGATAACATTGATCTGGCATTTTGTAACCTTTGTAGGAAGATACCTATTTAATAAAAATATTTAGAATTGTAAAATAAATTATTAGTAAAATATAAATAAGGTGAAAAAAGGAGCCATTTTACGACTAAAAAAACGCTGCCAAATTATTGGCTTTAAGGTTCCTAAAACAATGGAAAAATATTCATAATAGGTGAACATTTATTTATCTAATTTTTAAAAATAATAATATTGAAAAATGATCTTTTCTTTAATATTTGAACCCATGGAAGTATGTTGTATTACGTCAAAAAAGAAAAATTTTACGGAACAAATTTTGAAATAAAAATAAAAATTAGGGAATTCAAAAATTAATTTTTATTAATAACATTTTGACTTTTTTACTCACCTTAATTAACTTCAATGTTGATTCAAAATCAGCTGGCTTTGGAAAAAATCTTGCAAATTTCAACGGGTTTTCAGGTGGTTCATTAGAATCCAAAAAAGATTTTACTTTCTTATCAAGCTTATTTAATAATGAATTATATTTATCTTTGTACAATTTTATATTTTGTTCGCTGTTTCCAATCTAAAAGATTTAAAAATGGATTTTAGCATTAACTGGTAATAAATTAATTATTTTGCACTTGGATAAATTTTTAAAAGTTTCTGTTATATATGCATTTATTTAATTGAAATTTCAAAAAATACAAAGTAAATTGGTTATAATTTATAAGTAAAACATTAAAAAACAAATTAAAATATGACATGAATTTTAAAATTTTTACAATCGCGTACGATTAGTCGCATTTGATATAATTATAGAGCAAAGTCTTACTTAATACCTAAAAAAATTTCATAATTTTTTGTATATAATGAAGATAAAACTATCTATCAGTTATCTTGAATATTTGAAACTTAAATTTTAACACCGTCTAGATAAACTGTATAAATTTTGGTTACAACCAAATATTTCTATGTATACTTGATGGTTTACTTCGCTCTAGCCGTTTTGTGCGGCATGGCATATAGAAAATATTTCTAACATGAGGTACAAAACATTTTTTTCTATACAAAGGGCAACGATGATGGCTGGTCAAAATTGAAATAAGTACATTATTGCCCACTAATAGAAAAATGTTTATTATTAAATTACTAATAAACTTGTGACAATTCAATTCAAACAACTTTATAATATTATCTGGAATATTTTTGAAAATAGTTACAAATATTTTTTTTTAATAATTAAATATGTAGTAAATATAAACAAAATTTTAATACAATTATCATTAAAAATCTTTTGGTAAATTCAAATTTAGCTGGAAATTTAAAGCACATGTATTTATACTTTTATTGCATATTAAACAAGCTTGCTCCTAAAATATTAACCTATGTAAAATTTAATAGTTAAAAATTCTTACCTGAAAATAAAAAACTACTAACAATGAGGATATAATTAAGAGCTTCATTTTTTATAATTGAAAAAGGTATAATTAAGTTGAGAGTCAAAGAGAATATTCTGTACTGTAAAAATATTGTTTCTACAAATGGTTTATATACAAATTTTCTTCAATTTAGATAATAATAAACAATAGACTACGATAAAATTCTTAGTAATTTGATAAAATTTATTACATAAAATATTTTTTTTTCATTTTTTCAAATAATAAAATATCAAAATACCTACTGCTGATTAAGAATTTAGAGCGGGGCAAGTTGAAAATTAAGTTCTGTATGAATTTCAACCAAAGCAATCTAGCCATGTTTATCTCTTTATTCTGACTCTTTAAATGCCACTTTTCCTAGAAGGAGGACACTTAGATCAAAATTTTGCTTATGTTGAAGAGCATTCAATTTTTGAGGGAAGTACGGCAATTTTTTCCTATGTTATTAAATAATCTAAGGCTTAGAATGCTCTAAATTTCATAAGCAATTAGCGTAACAAAAGCGGAATTTTGATTTCTCCAGATCTGGAAAAAGTATTATTTATGACCCGTTAAGTTAACATAATTCAGCCCGTCGTATTTATTTAAACAAATAAATTTTTTTTACTTTTTTTTCTTTCTGGTAATAAATTATGCAAAGCATCGGATTTTTTTTTGAAAAATTATTATCAGTAAATATGATTAATATGTTTCAGGTTTAAAATATCCTAAAGACTGACACAATTGTCACAAACAGCCTCCTTAAAGAACTCCGCTAAAAAAAAGCTGGGCATAGATTATCTGAAAATATATACATGAACGTTGAATTTAAATATAGAAGTGTTTTAAAGAAATTTTTAGAACTGTTCAAATTTAAAAATTATTATCATTGCAAAACTCTCCAAGAATAAAGTTTGGTGGAATATACGTTTTTTAAAATACTGAACTTAAACCTAGAGGTCTATTTCATAATCAGTTTTCTGTAAACTAAGTACGGCAATAATGTATCCCATACGGTTAGGTTGCTTTGCTTGAAATTTCAAGCAACTCAAGCAAATTGCTTAAAATTTCAAACAGAGTTTTTAATTTTTAGGATATTCTTCTGATTTTCATCAGATGTCTTAAACCGCTTAACATCAATTTAAAAAAATTTTTCGTTATTAGGTAAAATTTTGATTTTTTTGCATATAAGCAAGTTTTGAGACCCCAGGAAGCTAAGAAACCGGTTTTTAAAAAAAGTCTGTATTATGCGTGAGTATGTGTGTGTGTGTGTGTGTGCGTGTTTATGTATGTATGTACGTATGTTTATGACTAACCGATGATATTTCACAACCATTATGGTATTACAAAAATAATAATAATATTTTGTTAATCAGAATTGGAGCTGAACTTAATTTTTTTTAATTGTTTTATCTTATTTAAAATAAATAAAACAATATAAATTATTTTGATGTGTAATAATTTTTTTATTTCACAATATTTCACAATGTTTGGCCTTTTCAGGTGATCTGAATACAAAAATTATATAATTTTTTCTTAATTATTAATGCAAATTTATTTTTTTAAACAATATAATAATTTTACGACCTAATTTTTTTTTCAAAAATTTTTCATCAAAAAATCTCAAACTACTTTTTTTTTTTAATTTGTATGCAATAATTTTTTTCTACGAAAGTACTAATTTTTAGAAATATCGCTTTTACTCAATATCTCGGATCTGCTAATTAATTTTTTTGTTGAAAATTTTTTTTTCTTCAAACTTTTTGCATTAAAAATTAAAAAAAAAAAAACACCATAATTTTATTTCTTTTTTGAGGTACCTAATTATATTACATGGAAGTACTAGTTTTAGAAGTACCATTTTTACTCGATACCCAAATAGCCTCCCCCCTCTTTTTCAACAGGCACTGAATTATCCAAATTTTGGATATTGTCATAAATAGCTCGTTATTTTACAACAGTATGTAACTAAATTGAAAAACAAGTTTTATTGAATTAATATAAATTTATATTCTTTAAAGAATTATTATCATAAACAATGAAATAATTTGAAATATCTAGTTATGGTCAGTTTATACTGATTATACTGACTATAACTAGATATTTCAGATTTTTTTTTATTTAGGATAATTAAATTTAGGCAATAGATAATAATTAAATTAAATAATTACACACATACCTATAAAAATACAAAATTTTTTTGTATTATCATACGTTCGTCTTGCAGTTACATTAAAAAGTTGCTTGAGTTTTCGATTTTCAGGTGAAATTAGTTGCCATTTATCAAGAGAAAAATGATATCTCAAAATGATATCTCATTTAATCAGTACTAACTACGCATTAACATGAAAATAATAATGTTTCTTATGAAAGTGTGAGACCAATTTCCTTCTATTTGGTGGAAATACTCAGGAGTGATTAAATCAGCTAGAATTTAGTGGAATTTATTTTTTTGGTAGATAATTTCACTTGGTGATCTAAAATCCAAGCAACTATTTAAAATAACTGCCAGGCTGATATACATCAGTGTACATAAGTTTAGTTATTTTATCATTTTTTCTAAAAATAATGACTTGAAAAAAGTCAATTGATAATGTTGAGTAAATAAAAAACAAAAAATAATAACAATTAAACCCGAAAAGAATTATAATTTAACCGAGAATTTAACTATAGTTTGTGAAATCACAGCCAAGATGCACAATGCATAATGCATGGAGTTAGTAACCAGCTGGAGTTATACCTATTTAATTGACATTATTTTGAGCACCTATAATTCTAAATTATTCTAAGCCTCTATAAAACCGAATTATTCGAATTCTCTAAATCGAAATTATTCGGAGTCCCGTTCGACGTGATAGTATATTATAGCCCTTTTCCCAGAGTAATTCGATGGATAAATAGCGCAAAATGTCACGCAAGATCTTAAAAATTAAAATTTTTGTTTTTCTTACATTTTCTTTCGGGAAGCCAAGGGAGTAAAAAAAAATTTGGACCGTGGGAATCTATGTTTGTAGGTCAAAGTTATACCAATATCCACTTTCTTTGAAAATTGAGGTCTTACGCTGAAAAAAAATTCCGGTTGCTGAATTTTTTAATTTAGTAAATTAAATATTGTATATCGCAAATTTCCAACTGAATTTTTTTATTGTTTAAAAGATTTCAAATGATTTCAAGAAAATGAATCGACGAAAAGTGACAGCAGTGAAGGGTGCATGTGGACCCATTATGACAAGTAGTCCCTATTTCCGGTACTTATTCACAGACATATATTAGTTACACCTACAGCCCAGAAATCTAAAGCAAGTCTTTGTCTCTACTCTCAATTGTACTCTATTTCTATTGAGCGCTTATCCAATCTGGAATTCAAATAGCTCAATCCTTTGAAGGGGACAGATTACTTTGCTTGAATTGAAAAAATTGAAAATTCAAGCAGATTGCTTCAATATTTATTCCAATACTTGGAAATTAGTAAATAAAGCAAAATCAAAGCAGCAAATCCTGTTATTGTATAATTAAGATATTTTAATAATATTTTTTATTGTAAAAATAAATAAATAACATTAAAAAAAAAAGTGTTGATTTAAATATTTATTCTACAAATGTTTAATAATAAATATACTTTTTAATCTAAGTGATTACTATTTAACATTTACTTTTTCTTACACAAATAAATTTGTGATCGATTCTAATTGTTTTGGATAATTTCTATTTATACAATACATTTAAATTTAAAAAACAACATAAAGTTTAATCTATAGTTAATAAATAATTGATGTAAGGTGTGGTATATAGGCGACAAACGTGATTTTTATATTTTATAAAATGATAGTCGTATTAATAAAAAATGATGTCTATTTCATTTTATTGCACTATATATTTTCATTTTCTTTTATTGTTAAAAAAATAATTATTAATGTCTACATAAGGTGACTGTAGTTATATAGTGCAAAACTTTCATTCTTTTTATTATCAATTCTTATGTAAAAGTTTTAATTTATTCGAGAGCTAATTTAATAAAATTTCTATTATTTTATATTACAACAATGTTACTTTTTATTTAAATTTTTTTTTGCATTATAGGTATATGTGGAATTTTTAAACCAAACAGTTCCAAAAGGTACTATTTTTAAAGTACTAAAAATAACCCTTTATGGCAACTTTTACCTCTGAAAGTTATTCTTGTTTTTTGGCCATTTTCATTGTTCACTATTTAATAAAATAACATACGATTTTCAAATTTTTTCTACAAAAAACTTAATTTATAATAAAAAAAATATTTTTCTATTAGTTGCTGATAGAATATTTCTCGTAAAATTTAATTCTTAGTTTAAAAAAAAATGAAAAATTTTTTAATAGGGCTTGAATTGCTTCTGAAACTTTAAATTTTTTTACGAAAAGGAAATACCAGAATATTATTGCATTTTGGAATTTCTCACATAAAATCTTCAACAAAAAAAAAATTTCATCCTTATCTTAAATTTCCCGCGCAATCAAAATTGTTGGTAAAATTTTTGATTCTCTCTTGGCGGCGCCTTTTTTTATGTTGGAAAAAAATTCCCCGTTTCTATAGTTCGATTTTATAGACCATTTTTTGAGCCAAAAACAAAGAGCTTCAGTGTTAAAAATGGGATTTTTTTGTATTTTTCCGTATAACTTTGTTACCTTGCAAGATATCCAAAAAGTTTCTTGTTAACCTAATTTTTTGTGTGTAATGTTTTTAGCCCAAAATATTTATTTTTCTACTATGCTATAATGTCACCCCCTTACACTCCTCATCCAAGGGGATGCGTATGACAAATTAATAGAAAATTATTTTTGGTTTAATAATAGTCCCTTGTAACTTTACAGTTTTCTATGCCTTGAAATTTTTTATGTGCACATTATAAATTCAGATAACACCCGTAAGTAATTTAAAATTTACCCCACTTTTAGGGGATGATTTTATACTTTCTAGGGGTTGTATGTGAAAATTGAATTCGGAAATGAACTTACCTACCAGATAATATTTTTAGCCCAAAATATAAACGTTTATAAACAAATACATATTTATGAAAAAAAGTTTGTATAAAACAAAAAATATTGAAGACGAGTTCACAGGTACCTCTGCGAGCCCGCAGCGTAAGTAAATCCTGCCGGCTACGTAAGGAAAAAAATCATATTTTTATCATTAGCCAATGTATTTTTATAGTTGGTACCTAAAAATAACTTATAGACTCTAAGAGATGTAAAAAAATAAAAGAAAATTAAAACGAAATTAAATTTTCATGATTTGCATAGACGGGTAGGACCGTTTTAAAGTTTTTCAAACGGATCATTGAAAACGGAAGTTTTAAAATCATTTAGTTTTCAAACGAATTTAGAAACGGATCAGTCTTTCAACAAGTCCTCCCACTGATTTTTTGAAAACGTTTCCGTTTAAAAATTTTCCGTTTACGACAACTTTTGGGAACGGTTTAGTGTTGAATTTTTCCGTACCACGGATATTTTGCAACGATCTTTTGATCATTTTTATGGAAAAGGACCATAAAAGCATGCCAGTTTTCTCAGCTTTGGATACGGGAAATGTTTTTTCAACATAAGAAAATGCTCTATCAAGTGGGGTTAAGATCTAGCTTATCCAACTAATCCTCCCTTTGTTAGCAGGAAATATGAAACTTGCAAAAAGTGATATTATATATCTAACCAAAAGGATTAATTTTTATTATTTTAATAATTCAGTGTAAACTAAAAAATAATCATATCTCATATAATATAAAATTGACAATATTATAAAAACATAAAATGATTTATTATAAAATGTAATTTTTAATAATTTGCATAATTATTTTATTTACTAGTTACGTGTTCAGTAAATTAAACTAATATGTATAAATTAATAATTAAACACTAATTTGATAATTTTAATCATTCATTTTAACTTATATAATAATTTATATAATTTAAATCTATTATTTGAAATATATTTCTAATCAAAAAAGTAAGCTAAATTTTATATAATAAAAATAAGATAACACATCATTGAGTGTTCGTATCACTACATGGGTAAAAAAAAAATGGAAAAAAAATTATGTTTATTACATGTAAATAAATTATATAATAGTAGTTAAAATAAATAAATAAAATTTCATCTGATTAAATATATGTAGTATATTAAACAATACAGGAAATTCAGTTAGTTGACTACAAGTTGTCAATATTTTTATATTTATTTATATTTTAATGTCATGGCTGTTAAAAATATATATATATTTATATATGGGCACGTCCAGACCGTTAAAAATGAAACCGGAAGTGGCCCAAAATAAAAAAAATTTTTAAGTTTTTTTAATGTTAGTCCAGGTAAAAGAAAAATTTTTCCCAATCATATGTATATGGGCACGTCCAGGGAAGAACGACTAGCTGAATAATAAAAAAAAATAAAAATATTTTTTTTTTTGTCATTTTTTACCTGGGAATTGTGAAATCACTCATACTTTACACTTCCTGATGCATAATTTTGAGATGCAGCTGCTCCAAAGTTGGATTTTTTCAATTTTTTGATTTCAGCTGCCCAATTCAACCTGAAATAACTCAAAACCATGAAACTTTTAACGTATACATATGATTGGGAAAAAATTTTCTTTTTACCTGGGCTACCCAAAAAAAAATTTTTTTTTATTTTGGGCCACTTCCGGTTCAATTTTAATGGTTTGAATTTTTCAAATTGACCGGAAGTCAAGTTCGCCATAATTATTTTTGCTCAAATTTTCCCAGAATGTTGGCCTAGGTTTCAGTTTTTCCCAAGAAAATTTTGGATATGTGATAATTAAATGAGCGCCCACAATCATTATTTTAGTCTGCCAAAATCAACCAAAATTAGGTCGAAATCAGCCAAAAATACCGTACAAATTAATTATTGGTCTTTTTTGGTCAATTTTACCGATAATTAATTATATTGATACCCATTTTAAGTTGATTGGATAAAAAAAAAAAATTCCGCCTCTGTTTTGGCTAATTTTGGCGATTTTTGGCAGACTAAAATAATAATTGTGGGCGCTCATTTGAGTATCACATATCCAAATTTTTTTGGGTAAAATTGACACATAGGCCAACATTTTGGGAAAATTTGAGCAAAAATAATTATGGCGAACTTGACTTCCGGTCAATTTGAAAAATTCAAACCATTAAAATTGAACCGGAAGTGGCCCAAAATAAAAAAAAAAAAATTTTTTTCGGGTAGGCCAGGTAAAAAGAAAATTTTTTCCTAATCATATGTATATATGTTAAAAGTTTCATGGTTTTGAGTTATTTCAGGTTGAATTGGGCAGCTGAAATCAAAAAATTGAAAAAATCCAACTTTAGAGCAGCTGCATCTCAAAATTATGCATCATGAAGTGTAAAGTATGAGTGATTTCACAAATCCCAGGTAAAAAATGACCCAAAAAAAAATTTTTTTTTTTTTTTTAATTTTCAGCTAGTCGTTCTTCCCTGGACGTGCCCATATATTAAAAGTTTCGTGGTTTTGAGTTATTTCAGGTTGAACTGGGCAGCTGAAATCAAAAAATTAAACAAAAACCAACTTTGGAGCTGCGAGCTGCTGTAACTCAAAATTATGCACGAGGAAGTGTAAAATAGGAGTGGTTTCACAAATCCCAGGTAAAAAGTGACACAAAAAAAAAATTTGTTATTTTTTATTTTTCAGCTGGTCGTTCTATCCTGAAAGTGCCCATATATACTTTTTTTAAGCTTCCCGTAGATATATATAGCTTAAAAACATATATTAAACGTTCTATTGTATTGTCGTTCTATCCTGAAAGTGCCCATATATACTTTTTTTAAGCTTCCCGTAGATATATATAGCTTAAAAACATATATTAAACACACGCCTTTATATTTTAACCGTGGGTTTTTCTTTTATAATATATGTGAAAGGATCTATGGACCAGTTTATGTTATACATTTTTGTTATTTGTTAGACCTTGCATACCTTTTTCACGAACAATGCACATGTTCTTTGTACGTATATACACATGATCATTATTTATAAATACACATGATGCAAAATATTTGCATTTTTACTCTAACGTTTATTAGGATCTTTCTTAATCAGAATTTTTAAATATATATATTGTTTTTTTTCCTGTATTTTTTTTTACATGTTAGAAATTCTTATAAATGTACTCATGTGAAAATTAAGAAATTTTTTAAATTTGCACTAAAAACATTTTTTTTATTAACATCTTTCGTGATTCAATTTATTAAGAAAACGCTTATTTATTCAATTATATATACTTTTAAAATAAATAATCTTTATAATATATAGGAAGCTGAAATCGAAAGTGGTAATTAGTTTTATAATTGAAGTTTAATTTAAGTGATTGATTTTAATTATCCAAAGCATATAAAACGTTTTAATTATTTTTTATGATGTTTAATGATTTCTAGCAATTTAACAATATTAAAAGTATTCAACAACCTTCGTATTATATTACAATTACTACTTAGGGTTGATATTAACCGGTGAACGCCCGGTCTCTAGTTAAAGACCAATACCGTGTATTAACATGGAACATGTTTATAGGGAGGGGGTACTTCAGAACTGGAAAATTAAGGGGGGGGGGGGTCAAATATGTCCTTTTTAAGGGGGGGGGGGTCAAATGGGACTTAGAATATTTTCGATTTAGGGACCTTTGGTGCAGAAGTACTTAGGGAGCATTGGTGCAGAAGTACCTAGGGACCTATGGTGCAGAAGTCTCTAAAGACCTTTGGTGCAGAAGTACTTAGGGAGCATTGGTGCAGAAATCCCTAAAGACCTTTGGTGCAGAAGTACCTAGGGTGCAGAAGTCCCTAAAGACCTTTGGTGCAGAAGTAACTAGGGTGCAGAAGTCCCTAAAGACCTTTGGTGCAGAAGTACCTAGGGTGCAGAAGTCTCTAAAGACCTTTGGTGCAGAAGTACCTAGGGAGCATTGGTGCAGAAGTACCTAGGGACCTATGGTGCAGAAGTCCCTAAAGACCTTTGGTGCAGAAGTACCTAGGGTGCAGAAGTCCCTAAAGACCTTTGGTGCAGAAGTACCTATGGTGCAGAAGTCCCTAAAGAACTTTAGTGCAGAAATACTTGGATATAAATATTGATATTATGAACAGAATAGATACTTTATTATCAGTGTTAGTTATTAGTGAACATGTTCCATGCTCGTTGGTTGTGTAGTTACACAAACCGGTCATAAGTTTTTTTCTTATAGAAAACGAGTAGTGATTAACGAGATTTTAACCGATCATTCACTAGTAAATCTACCCTATATATATTTAATAATTTATCAATGTGTACCTATCTATCTGTGTATACTATGATAAATTTAAAAAAATTAATAAATGAAATTTAATGAAACTGGTAGCAAAATGAAAAAAATAAGTCTAACGCAGACCGCAGTTCAAAGAAAGTCCTTAGTATTATAGGCATACCTAAAACTCCTCTTTGAAAATTTCATGTAAAGCAATCTGACAGTGTACTTTTTGAAAATAAAAACCATTTTTATTTTTTATTGAACAAAAATAAAAGGATGAACTCTTTACAAAAATCTTTATAATAAAATTTAAAATATATTATATTTGGATATAGCAATGGTATCTATAACAAACGACTTGGATGTGATTTTTTTTCTGCAAAGCTGGCTTGTATAAAGTAATCTTTAATGCCAGGGCCCAGGGCCTTGGAATACCCACAACGCACCGCAGGACACAAATATTAGTTGAAATGGCCTAGATTCGAACAAATTGTTCGGAATTGAGTTAATACATCGACTAAGGACAAACCGAGGTGGGGGACTTCGATCCCCCGATTTTCCACAGATGGTGCATCTTGGAGGATCGGCAACTGGAAGGTAATGAGTGATTACATAGGAAGTGATCATAACTACATCGCCTTTCAAGTGCTGGAAGGTACCTTGTAACGTCCTCCGTACAAGAAGCGTCCCCTCGGCTGTAATGATCCAAAGATGGGCGCGGACAAATTCGAAAAGTATCTTCGCATTAAGTCCTTTTCCATTCCCGGTTGGCATGAAAGACCTACGAATCCCCGCGAGGCTGATATCTTAGTTAAAAATGTAACCTCATTACTACGAGAAGCTTGCGACCCCTCTATGCCTCACCAAAGACCATGGAAAAGGAGAAATCCAGTTCACTGGTGGAACCCTGAAATAGCATATCTCTTTAGGGGCAGTCGCAGAGTGCTGTGAAAAGCACATAGAGCACAGGACCGACCCCGAGGCTGCGTTGCTCTCCCGAGATAATAAAGACACTACGTGTGGGCTGGCCAGGGCCATTCGCTAAAGCAAGTCTCGTTGCATGTGTTCTTTGCCCAAGAATGTCAATAAAGATCGCTGAGGCCACAATTACTAAACCAGAGGTCTGATACACGATGGACGCAGAAATGACTGAAAGGATAAAGGGTGCTCTTTTCCCTAAATAGACCATCAGGGGTACAAAAACTAATTTCATCAGCGTTTGTGATGTTAATTTTTTTTTTATTACTATTATAATTTTTTAAGATTTTCAGTAAGAAAACTATTTTTTCTGTAATGAGTTTTGTTATGAATAAGAATTTACAACATTCGTTTTCCAAATGAAACTACTTATATTTATACTTAATTTTTAATTATTAATAAATTTAAAACAAAATTTATAAAAATAATGTCTAAAAAAAATATACTTTTTTCAGTAAAACCATAAAATATAATATTTTTATTAAAATTTTTTTTTTTTTAACATAGACCTTATATTTATAGTATATTTTAATGTGATGAAATTTTATTTCTTCTGTATGGTGAACCACAGCAACTATTATGTAGTAATTTGATTTTATGAAAATTAAAATGCTCATAATATTTTACATTTTTATTTATAAAAAAAAATAATTTTATACTTTATTTTTAAAAAGAATTAATTTATACAATTAAGAAATTGATTTTTATCTGTTAAAGACCACCAAATATTTAAGCCTAAAACTATTCAATAGATCTTATAACAGTTTTTTTTATAAATCATTTATTTTTAAAATTACTCGTACCAAAATTTGCTATCTTTTTAGTGTATTTTCAAATACGAGAAAAAGGTTACTTTTTGATCCATTTAAACTTGGTCTGATCTTGATCTACTTGCATTACAGAAAGAGACTAAAGAAATATTTAGCGAAATTCTTATACAAAAATTAAATTTTTATGACATGATATATATTGTTTCTGAAAATATGAATCCTAAAACCAAATTTACTTATTCCTAATTTAAAACGTATGAAAAAAATATTTTTAAAATATTGTTAGCTGTTATATAAGATTTTTGTGCAATAATAATACAACAAAATTAATTTATTTTCCAAGAAACTATTATATTATAAACTATTTCATAATATTAAAATATTTTTATTAAAAAAATAGTGAATTTGAAATAACCAAAAATGGATTATTTTATTTTGCAGTAATTATTTTTTTCAAGAACATAAAATTTTTTAATTTTTTTTTTTTTACTAAATCTGTAGCTATATTTAAAAAAAAAAATAATAATAATTACAATAATTTTATTATAAATAAATAATATGAATATTATTTAATAGTGGTGCCACACCACGGTTAACGCAAGTAGTTTTATGTGAAAATTATACTTCCTTTTATACAGTTCCTTTCAAATGTATATAAAACTTTTTACTTTAAATTAGTTTAAAAATATGAATGAATTATAAGTTTATATGGAGTATTTTATATGAAAACTGTAATGCAGAAATTTTTTTTTTTTTAAGAGTTCATTGATTCACCTCAAACAATCTTCGTAGCATTAATGAATTTTTTAAATCATCAATTTTTGCAAAACTGTCAAGTGGAGCCTACTTTTGGGAAACCAAATTACATTTTCACAGTTATGGATGAGTTTAATATGTTGAAAAAACATCTCCAATACCCTGCGCTTATTCCAATGGGCCTCCTATAGACTTACAAACACTATATTGCTGCTTTCTTGCCAGTAATCCAAAGAACATCCAAGCCCTGTAAACGGCAATTTTTTACCACTCATTCTTTTATTGTTACAGTCAATAAACAAAATTACTAATTTCAGTCCAGAATTACCAATTTTTAAATTGTTGCTAAAATTATTATTTTCGATAAAAATACGGCTTATAATATTAGTTTAAAAAATTTTTTAATCATTTTATTAGGTTTATGTGCCAGTTATGATTATTTAAAGTTACAGTCTCAATACAAAAATTTTTAATAAAAACCATTTTTTATCAATATCTTTATAGAATCATAACTCAACAATTATTAATACAAAAAAGATATGTTATAAATTTTTGTAAATTTAAAGCTTGTAGAAAATAGCCAGAATTAGAATTTAGAACAACAATCTGTCAAAAAAATTTTAAAGGAAATTCAGTGTCTGGGTTTTTAAAGATGCCAGAGGAAGTAGTTCTTGGTAGCAACTCAAAGCTAAGTGTATCAAGCTTTTTCAAATTAATTAATTTTTTTTTGGCCCTTATTAATCTGATGGCTCTAATCTCTTTTCAATCACGCATTCCTTGAAACCATCGTACCCTCTCTTCGTTTAGGATATTTTCACCTCCTTCTTTTTTATCTGACCAAGTAATTTCAAAGTAATTCTCATTTTTAGTTGAAAAAGCCCATATATATTTGCAGATAAAGTGCTAATACATTTTTTAAGGTGTGACACAATCAAAATTTCTACACTTACACTTTTCTATTTTGTGTAGCGATTGAGGCTTAAATGAAAGCAGTATAATATTATATGAATAAAGACAATTTTTTAAATATTGCTTGTTACGTAGAAAAATTAAATTATATAATAAAAAAAGAAAATATTATATGCAAAATTATTAAAAATACAGTAACTTGTTTTATTCACACATAGTGCGAAAAAATTTTAGTGAAAAACCATAATTTTTTTTTGTTTGTAAAATCGCAAAATATTTATTTATTTTTTATTATACGCAAAAAAAAAATAAAAAAAAAATGTAAAAAAAAAAAAATTATTGAATATTATTAAAATTTGCCAAATATATATAAAAATATATAAATAAATATTTCATTTTAAAATTATGAAATATTTGAAATAACTCTTAAATTTATTATACCTATATTTTCTTTCATAAAAAATAATAAAGAATTTTTCTTAACCTACATACCATGTTTCTTTTATTGTCCTATATTAAATATTATGAAAGTTTTTTTTTTTTGTAAAGTTATTAAATATACCTTATATTTCTTTAAAATTATCTGACATTTAAAAAGAAAATATTGTAATAATATATATCTTCAATTATCTTATATTTATTACTGAAAAGTTATAAAAGGGTAAATTTATTATAATAATTGTTTTTGAACAAAAAAAAGTATAATGAAATTATATACTTTTTAAGTATAAATAAATCAATGATAATGCAAATATTATTTTTAAAATATATATTTTTTTAAATATAGTTATAAATTTTGATTTTAGATAAAATATAATAAACATAATTTTCCTGTTAAAATATAAGTTGTATCTTAGGTATACTAAGTAATATTTCTATAATTTCTGTCAAATAGAATTTTTTTTTGATGCCGATAGTTAGATGTTGAGTATAGGGAATCATGGCAATTTTTTGCGCCATTGGTTTTCAGAAACTACGGATCCAAGCTAATAGTACATGGGCTTATTTGAAAGCTGAAAATGGTGCTATTGTTTGATTATAAGATTTTTTAGATTTTTGCTAAAAAATAGTTGAATTAAAACCTATAACTCAATTCTCCGAATTGTTAGTAATAATACAAATCACAAAAATCTAGGGTGCCTGGTTTCTTAAAATTAATTTTCTATAATTCATAGTTACATCATTCCATAATCCTTTTAATCAATAGCTGTTTCATAACACCTCTTATCCAAAATGTCCTTTTTGGGCCACCCCACCCTTTTGTAGGTAGGCCTGTTTCCTCTATTCTGGACCACTAGTTTGCATCTAGTGGACATTTCAAGTAAAATTCGTTTTCTGAGATTAGTCGTAGACATCCCCCAATCCAAGGCCCTAGCATTGAAGTCTCCAGCAAGGATGACGCTGCAAGTTACGGTCCAAATCGTACTCTCGATGCTGGCTAGCTTTGTAGCAAACACCTCCGAGCTGTCATTTGGAGAGAGATATCAACTTATATAAGTTGGTTCCCCGCGCGTGGCCTAAACGTGGCATTTGCCTTTCCTTTTTTGGTTCAGGGACGTTTGGGCTCTACCTCTGAGCCATATAGTAGAAACCCAGTACTTGTGGTTAATTTTGAAAGATTATTTGAATCCTCTTCACGTGAAATCTGTTCCAACAACGCATCAGCTACTCGGGTTTGATTCATGTCACCTTGTAGAATCGGAATCATTTCCGACGCCACCTGCTTCTCGCCACAGCCAGTGCCTCCCAGTAACTGGGACAGTTTCTCTCTCCGGGACATTTAAGGCAGGTCTTGCTTCTGTCTAGGCCTTTACAAACATACTGACTATGCCCATAGCCCAAACACTTGAAGCAGCACCTTAAGTCTGCGTGGAGGCGCACTCTGACTGGATGCCCATCCGATTTCAATTTTACCCTTTCTGGCGGGGCGTAGATTGTCAGCCTCAAGTAGGTCCACCATAACTATCGGGCTCGTTGTGCCTTTGGTTTTGAAGATGGTGACTGTTTTCAATACTTATCGCTTTAGTGACAGGCTCTTGAATTTTGTGTACTTTCATGTTCTTTCATGTTCTTTCTTCCACATTTAAGTCTCGAACTTCGCGTTTCAAAATGGGGATCAACTCATGAAAATTTGACTCAGGGCCAGTAACTGCATTTACCGTATCTTCCAATTTTTGGCGTTCCTTGACTGCCTCCAGCTAAATGAGGACACTATCATTCTGCGTTTTTCTCATGCGGTGGATCTTGGTGCCAGATTCCTCGAGGTTGACGCTTCTCTTTAGATCGAGAAGCGTTCCCTCGTAAGTTATCCTCACCACCGGGATAATTTGGAAGGCTTCCTTCCTTTTCCTGTATGTCTTCCCAGCTAGAAGAGAACTTTACCCCTTGTAGCAGATTCTTTTGTCTGCTGAGGCTTCTTGACCCTGGATTTCTTCTTCTTCTTTTCTTGTACATGCCAATTTCCCTTCTTTACCATGTGACTTCTGGGGTTGCACCTGCTTTGGTTACTCTTTTCCGTCAGCCTTTTCGCTTATCTCTTTTCCAGGTGTATGGATTCCCTGTGGAAGTTACAGCTTCTTCTGTTTCTTCAGCTCCTTTCTCTCTTTCTTGGACTTGTGCCTAGGGGCGTCCTCGTTCTCTTGGATGGTCCCCTGTGGGTCGTCTTCCTTGGTATTATTCGTGGATCCCATTGAATCCATCTACCACAGACTGCTTCTTTTTAGAGAGCTCGTTTCCTTTTTTTTGCTCCTGTATCTGTTTTGATGCAATTGTAGCAGTCTTATTTTATTTCCTTGTTCATGAAGTAGTTTTTCTTTCTTTCGTCACTCTTTTCTCTCCTGATCCAAGGCCAGCTTCTTTTTTTTCTGCTGCTCTTTTTCCTGCTGCTACCTCTGCTTTTAAATTGACTATTTGGTGTACCAAAAACGAAGAATGCAGCTTTTTACTTCTTCACTTTTTTCATTTTTAATTCAAATGGTCAATTTTTTGAATTTTTGCTAAATGTTGTACAGAAATTAATATGCCGTTTTATTTTTTTGTTTCAAATGTCTACAATAGGCACTATGATGGGAACCGTTTTTCATTTTTTTTTTCGAGTCTCTACTTTCATGACATTTACAAACTGTAAAAAAGAAGGAAATAAAAAAAAAGTTTTTTTTTGTTATCTAAAATAGTTTTGTGATTATTTAAAAAAAAAAAAAATTTAACTTTCATAATTAAGCAGCTGAGAAAATAAATGTTAAAAATCCTTTTAAATATCGTCACAAAGATGCGACAGTGGCCTTAAGCTTATATAATATGTCGTTGTTCAATAGAGAATTTAGTATAATAGAAAAGTAATATCGGTTTTTCGCATATAACTCTTAAATGAATTATTTTAGAAAAAAAATTTTGTTTTACCAAATTTAAAGATCTTTTGAAAACGTGTAATTTGAGACCATAAAATACTCAATATGTTGACTTGTTAATTTTTTAGAACAATTTATATCATTTTCATAAAATTTTGTTAGTAAAAAAATTAACGAGTTAATATTTAGAGCTCTAAATTGTCTCAAATTACGCGATTTTAAAAGATCTTTAAATTTGGTAAAATAATTTTTTTTTCTAAAATGCTTTATTTAAGAGTTATATGCAAAAAACCGATGTTACTTTTCTATTATACTAAAATGTTTATGGTTACTAATACATATACATACTTAATAAGGGGTATTTTTCTCGATTTAAGTGTGTTTGACAAGTTTTTCATGTTTGGGACCTTTATAATCGGACTTAAAAATTTTAAAAACCTGTTTAATATGCTAAAACACCCTTATGAGGGATGATTTTTACTAATTTAAGGGCTCTAGACAAATTTTGCACGGACAAAACCTCTTTTTTCGGAATCAGCGATACGGATAACCCTTAATAAACGTTTTCTCATCTTCATTGCCAAGAACGACCAAAAATCCGTAATTTTTCTGCAATAATCCTAATAAAAAATGACAAATTCTAGAACTAAAATTGGTTCATTAAAAAAAAAAAGCAAAAACAATTTTTACTCTGGGAACATGCCGAGCATACATGCATCGAAAAGTTAAAAAAAATGTCAACAGACTGACTTAACAAAAATTATTTATATGGTTTCTTCTTTCAATTTCTTCCAGTTAGAAAGTCAGATCTGATCGTCTAACTGATTTTTATAAATGTCCTATTGTGCGGTTTTGTCGCTTAAAACGCAAATAAATAAATAGTTTTGAACAATATACGCATAAATACTGAAAGCACATCTACTTCACATGAATTTCTTTATTTTTTATTCTATTTTATACGGCGTAAAATCGGCAGTATTTTTTCGTTTAGAATCAAAAATGCTTAATTCAAATTTTAGCAAAAATTCAAGTTATCATTGTTTTTATATGAAAAAAGTATTGAGAAAGGTAAAATTAGAGAAATTTTGATAAAAATTTATCACCACGTGTACTTTTAAAAATTATTTATGCGTATATTATTCAAAACAATTTATTTGAGTTTTAGGTGACAAAACCGAAACATATGACATTTATGAAAATCTCTTAAACGATCAGGACAGATTTTCTGGCTGGAAGCATTTAAAAGAAGAAAACATATAAAAAACTTCTGCCAAGTCCGAGGCCAAGTCCAAATTTAACGACATCTTTTTAAAGTTATTTCGGTGCATTAAAGCTCAGTGTGGGAACATTACCTGCGGATCAGTTCATAAATAAAATAATGCTCAAATAATTATGGGATATTTTTTACTCGTATATATAAATGTTTATGAGTCCATAACTTTTAAACTATAATAATAAATCACCAATTTTTATAATCTATACATAAGTAAATAATATTAGAAAATTAGTGTCATTTTAGAGATATTTAAATGGAAAAAAGTTTTGTAAAAATAATTATGTTGATTCTTGTAAATTTTTTTACTTTTTATTATACTCATTAAATATTTAATATATATTATTTATTATTTTATGCACCATATAACTTAAGTGTATGTTATTTACTTATTTTACAAACATGTATGATTGTGTCACTATAATCATAAGACAGTTTTTACTAATAAGGAGCTCGGGAGAGTTTTAATTTTAGAAAAAAATGCAGGTAAATAAAATTTTTTTAAAAACATATTAATTATACTAGTAGTTTGATCCAGCTTCTCCTAGATTATAATATTTATGGAATAGAATCTAAAAAGTTAGGTGGATACGTAAGACAAATTCCTGAATAAAAAAAATTATATCTTTGATTTATTAACGAATGAATTATTCGAAAATTCTCGGAAAAATTTGTCAATCAATTTTTAAGGATAATCAGTTTTTTTATCATCAAAAGTACAGTTTTTAACCAAATAGTTATTTTACAGTTAAAATTCAATGTAGACCTAAAAGAGTTAAGTTTTAGGGTGCTTCTTGGATTTATCAGAGAGAGTCAGGGGCTATTTTTAAATGTAATAAACGCTTCTAATGTAGGTATATTTGCTCTCCTAAATGTAGCGAACTCTCCTTGCTATAGCTAAAAAATTTGCGAGATTTCTCAATTACAACTTCATAAATATTAACCCAAATAGAACATAAATTATATGTTTTTCTTTAAAATACTTATCATTTTACAACCTAATTATAAAATCTATTAGTACAAAACTACACACATAAAGTAAGACAGTATAAAATTTAATTTAAAGTATGCGCTTTAAATATGCAAGTGACATTACACAAATAGATAATTCAATTTTTTTTTCTTGTTCTTTATTTATTTAAACATTAAATTTACAGTATAAAAAAAAGTAAATAAAAAATTTTTTATGCTTGATAATATCGTGCCTATAGATAAACCTTGTAAACTAATTTCTATTTTTTATTTAAAAATATTTTTGTTGACGTTCGCACGCAACATACACTATAATTATACGACATCTAAATAAATGACGTAAATTACGTAATGAAAAAAAAAGTTGATCTTTTACTTAAATCTTGTTTCGTTTGTCTTAATTTATTATTTCAGTTTTTTTTTATTTTTTTTTCTTCGTTTATTAATACTTTTCTATTAGTTGTAGTATACGTGAATAATATGTTGTTTGTAAAATTTTCAGTATTGATGCTATCAAGCATACAAAAAAATTTTTCGCATAACTAGAATGCATTCTAATTTAAAAAAATGCAAACAGTTATCCACACGTGTATGTGTATACGTGTAATTAAACATGTAAACATTTATATAGATAATGTATTTAAGTATTTTTATTTTTTTTAATGTTTAATCAATTGTCTTTATTTTATAAATTAAATTAATGCTTTTTAATATTTTTTATTGCCTTTTTTTAATGGTCAAATGTAAACATTTTATAAGTAAAAGTTGTATAACATATTTGTTGTTTTAGATAATTATTATTAGAGATGGGTACTTAATGTAACATTTATGAGAGAACATTTTTTTTGTTGAAATTAATTTTTATTATTGGAGCATGTATTGTTTTTTTTAAATTTCTATAAATTTCTGTAAGTAGTTTTAGTAGTTTTATAGTTTTATAGTTTTCTTTATAAAAAATATGCAAAAAACTTCAAAATAATTTTTTCTAATACTTTTTTTGAAAACGGACCTCGCAGAATACTTCAAGCAGTTTTCAACCATTAGTTTCATCCCTCCTTTACAGCATTTTTAAAAATTAATTATTATTTAAAGTACACTTGGACTCCCCTAAAGGGTTTGATCCAAGGTTTGCTCATTTTTTTGTTTTGACAAAGTCAATTATGACAAATTTTTAAAATTGAAATGAAATTTTATTTTGCTTGTTTATCATTTTAGTGATCCAAAATTATTGATCAGTTTATAAATATAAAAATATTTTAATGTTATAAGACAGGTAACAAATACAGGGATTTGATAGATTTAAAATATTGGTGTCTTCCTGCGGAATTTAGACCTCCAGAAAATGGGTTGCGGAAAGGTCGAAAAATTGTTTTTTTGGATTAAAGGTAACTTTGGCGAAAAATTTTTTATTTTATTTAAGGTGACAGTATTTGCAAAAAAAAAAAATCAAGTTTTGTTTTTTTTTGTTTTTTTTGGTTACGAAAACATCTTAAGAATATGGAAAATTTTTATAATGATATCTTGAATAATAAGGAAGTTATAGAAAATTAAGCAAGACACCGCGAAAGACGTAAGATTCAGTATTCTAAGCTTTAAACGCGTTTTTCTTGAAACAACGTTTATCGAATTTGTATGCACGATAACTCAAAAAATAATTAAGACATCTTCCTAATTTTTTTGCTACACTTTTAAAATACAATTATCTTCTGAATTGATGGAATTATTTTTCAAAAAAATGTATAAATTTTTTTTTATTGCAAAAAAACATGTGAAAAAAAATGAAATTTTTGAAAAAAATTTAAAAATTAAATAATTTTCACAATTTTCCATTTTCCGAAATTTGAATCCATCAATCCAGAAAAAAAAATATTTCACAAACATATAAAATTTAATTTAGTATGTTTCAGATCAAGTTGGAGGCTTCAATCGTGCACACAATCAAAAGTGAGGCATAACTTTGAGCACCTATACTCAGCGCCATTTTGAAAAAAAAAAATGTTTAGCAACTTATAATCTAATAAAAAGGCAATTCGGAAAAAATTATTTCAATTATTTCTACCCGAAAACCTATCCAGAAAAAGAGATGTTTTTTTTTCTCTAAATGAGCTTCACGCACACCTTAATTTAAAAGAAAAAGTTAAAAATTACGTTACTACCCTTTTTTTAAAGAATCCGTGTAATATCATAAGTGTCGTAGGTTCAATTCTATGTTACAAAAACAAAAATTGGAAAAATTAAAATTTGGGCTACAAAAAACGAATTTGTGGCTGCCGATAATTTTTTCCTTCAAACAAGCCCTTGCAAATGACTTAACGCAAACAAAAATAATTTTTGCTCAATTAATAAAAAAAAAGGCTGCCAACTAATTGGCACTATGTTTCTTCATTAGCAATAACAAAATGTTTTTAATGTTCTATTTTACCTAACTTGGTATAAGAAAAATTGAAAATGATCTTTTCCTTCATACTGTTAGTTTAACATCTCATTGAAAAAAATTAGGTTTTTTACATAAAAAAAAAGATTTCTACGCCTAGTACATAATCTACACTCTTAAACCAAAACCACCAAATTTCCTTTAGCAAACCACCAAATGGCTAGATGGCGTTTTAAAAAACTCCGAAAGCGACTTCAGTGCTTTCTAAAACTCCATTCTTAAATTTGGTGGTTTACAAATAACAATAAAAAATTTTTCGTGTATTACAATATACAAAAGGTATATTCGGTGTATTACAAATATCATTCTTATTATCAGGTGGTTTATAAAACTCCAAATTAGTGTTTGGGAAATTAACAACCACCAACATAAATAATTGGAGTATTATAATATACTACAAAATATTATACTATATCAAGTATTTTATATAAATAAAAAAAAAGTTTATAATATAATAAAATACTCCAAAATAATATAGTCAGGCGTATAGTGTGAAAAAAAGGTCAAATCTCAAACTGAAGAGTGAAATTGGCCATTTTTCACACTTTTCACGCCTTAAACAGTCATTTTTCCAAAATGAATTAATTTTTGATTTTCGAAGGGTCTAATAGGTTTTTGTAGGCGCTGATCTCATTAATTATGTCGTAAATTATATTTAACGGGATCAAAAGTGTGAATTTGGCCATTTTTTACCCCAAATACCCCAAAATTTACATAAACATATAAAAGACTATATTTTTAAATTAAATTAAATACATAGGTATTAAAGGTCGCAGATTTCAAAAATAATGTAAAAAATTACATCCAACAGGTTCTGAAGGGTAAAGTTGGCCATTTTTCACCCTTGCCAACCCTTAGACCAACATTTTTCCAAAATGACTTACTTTTTAAATTTCCAAGGGTCTAATAGGTTTTTATGGGCGCTGTTCTCATTAATTATGTCGTAAATTATATTCAACGGGTTCAAAAGAGTGAATTTAGCCATTTTTCACCCCAAATACCCCAAAATTTAAATAAACCTTTAGAAGGCTTTATTTTTAAATTAAATTAAATAAATAGGTTTTTTAGGTCACAGATTTCAAAAATTTTCTAAAAAATTACATCCAACAGGTTCTGAAGGGTGAAATTGGCCATTTTTCACCCTTGCCAACCCTTAGACAAACCTTTTTCCAAAGAAATTGTTTTTTTATTTTCAAAGGGTCTAGTAGGTTTTTTTGGGCGCTGATCTCAAAAATGATGTTACAAATTACATACGGAAGGTTTTAAAGGGCGAATTTGGCCATTTTTCACTCTTTTCACCCTTTGGACATTCATTTTTCCAACACGTCAAGCCTTACACTAGCGTAATCTAAGGAAGTAGACTATAATAAAAAAAACGATACGTCAAGCCTTACACTAGCGTAACCTAAGGAAATAGGCTATAATCAAAAACGACACGTTAAGCCTTACAGTAGCGTAACCTAAGGAAATAGGCTATAATAAAAAACAACACGTCAAGCCTTACAGTAGCGTAACCTAAGGAAATAGGCTATAATCAAAAACGACACGTCATGCCTTACAGTAGCGTAACCTAAGGAAGTTGGCTACAATAAAAAACGACACGTCAAGCCTTACAGTAGCGTAACCTAAGGAAATAGGCTATAATCAAAAACGACACGTCATGCCTTACAGTAGCGTAACCTAAGGAAGTTGGCTACAATAAAAAACGACACGTCAAGCCTTACAGTAGCGTAACCTAAGGAAATAGGCTATAATAAAAAAAAGACACGTCAAGCCTTACACTAGCGTAACCTAAGGAAGTTGGCTATAATAAAATAACGACACGACAAGCCTTACACTAGCGAAACCTAAGGAAGTAGGCTATAATAAAAAACGACACGTCAAGCCCTACACTAACATAACCTAAGGAAGTAGACTATAATAAAATAACGACACGTCAAGCCTTACAGTAACATAACCTAAGGAAATAGGCTACAATAAAATAACGACACAACAAGCCTTACACTAACATAACCTAAGGAAGTAGACTATAATAAAATAACGACACGACAAGCCTTACACTAGCGAAACCTAAGGAAGTAGGCTATAATAAAAAAACGACACGTCAAGCCTTACAGTAGCGTAACCTAAGGAAATAGGCTATAATCAAAAACGACACGTCAAGCCTTACAGTAGCGTAACCTAAGGAAGTTGGCTATAATAAAATAACGACACGACAAGCCTTACACTAGCGAAACCTAAGGAAGTTGGCTATAATAAAATAACGACACGACAAGCCTTACACTAGCGAAACCTAAGGAAGTAGGCTATAATAAAAAACGACACGTCAAGCCTTACAGTAACATAACCTAAGGAAATAGGCTACAATAAAATAACGACACGACAAGCCTTACACTAACATAACCTAAGGAAGTAGACTATAATAAAATAACGACACGACAAGCCTTACACTAGCGAAACCTAAGGAAGTAGGCTATAATAAAAAAACGACACGTCAAGCCTTACAGTAGCGTAACCTAAGGAAATAGGCTATAATCAAAAACGACACGTCAAGCCTTACAGTAGCGTAACCTAAGGAAGTTGGCTACAATAAAAAAAAGACACGTCAAGCCTTACAGTAGCGTAACCTAAGGAAGTTGGCTATAATAAATAACGACACGTCAAGCCTTACAGTAGCGTAACCTAAGGAAATAGGCTATAATAAAAAAAGACACGTCAAGGCTTACACTAACATAACCTAAGGAAGTAGACTATAATAAAATAACGACACGACAAGCCTTACATTAGCGAAACCTAAGGAAGTAGGCTATAATAAAAAAACGA
This sequence comes from Anagrus nilaparvatae, assembly GCA_022575985.1. Lineage (NCBI taxonomy): Eukaryota > Metazoa > Arthropoda > Insecta > Hymenoptera > Mymaridae > Anagrus > Anagrus nilaparvatae. The sequence goes on from JAKSXM010000282.1 coordinate 167,819, forward strand.
CACGTCAAGTCTTACACTAGCGTAACCTAAGGAAGTAGGCTACAATAAAAAAAAGACACGTCAAGCCATACACAGTTTATGTTATTTTAAGGCTGTGTCGTTATTTTCTTAATGCCTACTTGCTTAGGTTACGCTAGTGTAAGGCTTGACGTGTCTTTTTTTTATTATAGCCTATTTCCTTAGGTTTCGCTACTGTAAGGCTTGACGTATCGTTTTTTATTATAGCCAACTTCCTTAGGTTACGCTACTGTAAGGCTTGACGTGTCGTTTTTGATTATAGCCTATTTCCTTAGGTTACGCTACTGTAAGGCTTGACGTGTCGTTTTTTATTATAGCCAACTTCCTTAGGTTACGCTACTGTAAGGCTTGACGTGTCGTTTTTTATTATAGCCAACTTCCTTAGGTTACGCTACTGTAAGGCTTAACGTGTCGTTTTTGATTATAGCCTATTTCCTTAGGTTACGCTACTGTAAGGCTTGACGTGTCGTTTTTTATTATAGCCTATTTCCTTAGGTTACGCTAGTGTAAGGCTTGACGTGTCTTTTTTTTATTATAGCCTATTTCCTTAGGTTACGCTACTGTAAGGCTTGACGTGTCGTTTTTTATTATAGCCAACTTCCTTAGGTTACGCTACTGTAAGGCTTGACGTGTCGTTTTTGATTATAGCCTATTTCCTTAGGTTACGCTACTGTAAGGTTTGACGTGTCGTTTTTTATTATAGCCAACTTCCTTAGGTTACGCTACTGTAAGGCTTGACGTGTCGTTTTTTATTATAGCCAACTTCCTTAGGTTACGCTACTGTAAGGCTTGACGTGTCGTTTTTTATTATAGCCAACTTCCTTAGGTTACGCTACTGTAAGGCTTGACGTGTCGTTTTTGATTATAGTCTACTTCCTTAGATTACGCTAGTGTAAGGCTTGACGTGTTGGAAAAATGAATGTCCAAAGGGTGAAAAGAGTGAAAAATGGCCAAATTCACCCTTTAAAACCTTCCGTATGTAATTTGTAACATCATTTTTGAGATCAGCGCCCAAAAAAACCTACTAGACCCTTTGAAAATAAAAAAACAATTTCTTTGGAAAAAGGTTTGTCTAAGGGTTGGCAAGGGTGAAAAATGGCCAATTTCACCCTTCAGAACCTGTTGGATGTAATTTTTTAGAAAATTTTTGAAATCTGTGACCTAAAAAACCTATTTATTTAATTTAATTTAAAAATAAAGCCTTCTAAAGGTTTATTTAAATTTTGGGGTATTTGGGGTGAAAAATGGCTAAATTCACTCTTTTGAACCCGTTGAATATAATTTACGACATAATTAATGAGAACAGCGCCCATAAAAACCTATTAGACCCTTGGAAATTTAAAAAGTAAGTCATTTTGGAAAAATGTTGGTCTAAGGGTTGGCAAGGGTGAAAAATGGCCAACTTTACCCTTCAGAACCTGTTGGATGTAATTTTTTACATTATTTTTGAAATCTGCGACCTTTAATACCTATGTATTTAATTTAATTTAAAAATATAGTCTTTTATATGTTTATGTAAATTTTGGGGTATTTGGGGTAAAAAATGGCCAAATTCACACTTTTGATCCCGTTAAATATAATTTACGACATAATTAATGAGATCAGCGCCTACAAAAACCTATTAGACCCTTCGAAAATCAAAAATTAATTCATTTTGGAAAAATGACTGTTTAAGGCGTGAAAAGTGTGAAAAATGGCCAATTTCACTCTTCAGTTTGAGATTTGACCTTTTTTTCACACTATACGCCTGACTATATTATTTTGGAGTATTTTATTATATTATAAACTTTTTTTTTATTTATATAAAATACTTGATATAGTATAATATTTTGTAGTATATTATAATACTCCAATTATTTATGTTGGTGGTTGTTAATTTCCCAAACACTAATTTGGAGTTTTATAAACCACCTGATAATAAGAATGATATTTGTAATACACCGAATATACCTTTTGTATATTGTAATACACGAAAAATTTTTTATTGTTATTTGTAAACCACCAAATTTAAGAATGGAGTTTTAGAAAGCACTGAAGTCGCTTTCGGAGTTTTTTAAAACGCCATCTAGCCATTTGGTGGTTTGCTAAAGGAAATTTGGTGGTTTTGGTTTAAGAGTGTACATAATTACATTATTACACTACAGTGAAACCTCCTATAAAGACCACTCTAACTAGCGACCACCGCCCCATAAAGACCGCCAACGACCGGTCTGTTTCGATTCCCTATAATTTTACATTGACAAGAACCTCTATCTTGAGACCACTCCCGATAGCGACCGCGACCACTATTTTCATATTTAAAATATACAAAATACGTATAAAAATAACTCTCTATAAAGACCATATTTTTTTTCTTTACGTAAATAATTTTATTTATTATTTTAATTTTCTATTGAAATAAAAATAAATAATAATCTTATAAATAATAATATAATAATCTTATAATAAATAATAATAAAAATAATAGTAATAATCTTTTAAATAATAAATATTCTTTTCTCTCTCTTTAACCCATTAGCGCCGGCGCGACCATACCACTGACACTCGGATTTTCGCTTAGAAAACTGGTAAAAAAATGATTTTTTTTAAACTTAAAGTCTTTTTTTACTAAAAACGACTTGCTTTACAAGATTCTGGGGTCAGATTTTTAATATTATTGACCGTTAATTAAATATGGCGGCCCCAAAAAAGACAAAAAATCGATTATCGATACAAAATTAAAAATCTGACCCCGGAATCTTGTAAAGCAAGTCTTTTTTAGTAAAGAAATATTTAAAGTTTTAAAAAAAATTATTTTTTTACCCGTTTTCTAAGCGAAATCCGAGCGTCAGTGGTGTGGTCGCGCCGGCGCTAATGGGTTAAATAATCAAATTTGGTCTTTAATTATAAATAAGTATTGAATTCTTATTCAGTCTTGTTTTTACGTTAGAGATAAATATAAGTTAACAATTAAAATGTCTAATAAAAGAAAAAGAAAATGGTTAACGTTAGAACAAAAAGTGTGTGTCATTGACGAGTCAAAAAAGTTAATAAATGGAAAGAATAAAAGTCAAAGAGAGCTTGCAGAGCAGTTTGAAATAAGTAAGACTCAAGTTCAAAAAATTTTAAAAGACCAACAATTAATTATAAATGATTGGAGAAGTAACGATTTAAATCAACATGCTAAAAAAAGATTCAAGGCAGTAACTTGTGAATTAGATTCTATTCAGTATGAGTGGATATGTGCAGTAAGACAACAACTAATCCCAGTAACGGGCCCAATATTACAAGCAAAAGCTTTAGAAATCGCTAAGATTTTAGAAATAAATGAAATAAAAAAAAAAAAAAAAAAAAGTTTTAAACATACCTACTATTTGCAATTTAAAATGAAATGCAAATAAGTAGTCAGTTCCAAGTCTGCAAAAATGTGAGGAAAACTTTTTTTTTAACTTATGTTGCATCCCCACCCTTACCTCTATCTAAAGACCACCCCCCAATAGCAACCGCTGATTTCTGGTCTAAATGGTGGTCGCTAATGAGAGACTCTACTGTATAACAAAAATGAAAAAATTTTTACTATATTTAAATTGAGGAATAAATTATGGAAAATATATAGGAGTTAAAACGATATTTCAAAAACTAATTCTTCCATAAAAAAAAATTAGGTACTACGTCCATCAAGAGTAAAAAAATTGTTGTTTTTTGTATCTTTTGGTGGCAAACATTTTGAGAGAAAAAATTTTCAAAAAATTAAGTATCAAATTGAAGATATCAAGTAAAAACGATAATTCTAGATGTTAGTACATTCATAAAAAAAAATGAAGCACTACGTCCTAGAAGAAAAAAAATATTGCTGCTTTTTTTTACTTTTTAACACAAAAAATTTTCAAAAAATTACGTATCAGATCCAAACTTTGGCTATAAACGATATTTCTAAGACTAGCACTCCCTTGGAAAAATAGTATATTACGACCCATGGCCAGAAAAATAAAGAATGGCCCAAATCGTACGTAAATTACCTTCCGAGGCGAAGCCGAGGATGGTAAACTGTGATTTGGGGCATTCTTTTTTTATGGCCTAGGGTTGTATACGATTTTACATATCTAGGGAAAAAAAAGCCTATTTTCTTCCCTAGGCAGATGGCTTTTTTGCCTATTATATGTAAAACTATGTTTTAGAACACGGGAAAAAATATGGGGTTCGACTTTTGCATGCTGTTTGACAACTGCATGCAAAGCCAAAACCAATATTTCATCCCTTGTTTAATAAATAGCTATTTCTGCATCAGTGGCGAGAAAACACGTCTTTGCCGGACGTGCAGCGGCCGGAAATACGTGTTTTCTGGCCACTGACCAGAAAAATTTAGTACTAGGTCCAAAGAAAAAAAAAATTGGTATTTTTGGTATTTTTTGGTGAAAAAAATTTTCAAAAAATAAATTATAAGATTAAAGATATCGAGTAAAAACGATACATTTAGATATTAGTATTTTTGTGGAAAAAAATGAGGTATTACATCCAAATTAATAAAATAAAAAAGTACCTCGAGATTTTTTGGTGAAAAAAATTTTGAAAAAAATACTCGTGTATTTTTTTATACGATAAAAGCGTGAATTCTTTTAAATAAATGTGAAAAAATGCAAAAAAAATTAAAAATTTTTATATTTTTTAAAAATCAATAAGATTAAAATTCAAGCAAGCCCCCTATGATAGGTATTGTTCTCTCTTACGAGCTGTGTTATTAGGGACATATTAATAATCCGACCACTTTACATCGCGACACAAAACCAATGGTAAAAAAAACGGTTTAAGATTTTTATTATTCTTTGTTGCCAACAGTAGGTTGTTATTTGTATTATTTTTTTACTATATAGTTATTTTTTTATATAACTAAGATTTCTTATTAAAAAAAAAATTTATAATGAAAATTTTAATAACTAATTTTACTGTGATATTATTTATTCTTTTTGCTGTGGTATACAGTACAATTTATTTTAAATCAAGTGAAGAAATTATTGCTTTAACTATATCCACTTCGGTCAAACATCGAGTTTCTAAATCATTTTTGTCATTTGGTATCGACTCTTCTATGCTCAGAAATATCAAGAAATTGCCCATTAATAATGAGAAATTTATAAAACTGTCAAAATATTTAAGTCCAGCTTATGTTCGTATAGGAGGTACTGCGGCTGATTGCTTATTATTTACACAGGTAATAAAAAAAACACTTTCTGGTGTCAAATTATTTTTAACTAGTTTATATTATGACATTCACGTTTTAAACATAGTACAATAATAAAAAAGTACCATTTTTCTGAAGTTTTAAGCACCTAGCAATGCAGTAAATATAGTTGTTCCACTTAAAGATATTTTACACAAATAGTATATATTATTATATTTAGGGTTCAGCTGGCGACTTAGTAATAAGTTTCAATGTTTGTTTGAATAATATAAAATAGAGAAACAAAAATGAAAGAAAGTCGCCTTGCAAGCAAGTATAATATTATTCTTTTATCTTTGTCATCATATGCGCAAAAATTGTGCGTCGAAAAAACATAAAGAACGCATCGTTGCTAAAACATATCAATTTTTTTATCTCTATTTTTTATTACTATTCCATATAATTTAATATTATAAACTAAAAAAAAAATCCGAATGTAGCTAGTGGAATTTTTTTATTCGCCAAACGATTGCAAATTACTTGAGACGTAAAGAAAATTTTAAAAATTTATTTAAGGTTCGCGCCCAGAAAAGTAAAGAATGGCCCAAATCGCAAGTAATTTTACAGGTAAATTGTGATTTGAGGCATTATTTATTTTGTAGACGTATTTTCTTGTCACCTACGGAGAAATAGTATATTACGGTTCTAGGCCAGAAAAATAAAGAATAGCCTAAATCTCACGTATATTACCTTCCGAGGCGAAGCCGAGTATGGAAAACTGCGATTTGGGTCATTCTTTGTTTATGGCCAAGGATTGTACAAAATTTTTCTGCGACTATGGCGAGAAAATACGTCTTTGCCGGACGCACAGCGGGCCGCAGTATACAGAAATAATAATATACGACTCTTGACAATAAAAAAAGAATGCCCCAAAATGCAGTTTATCATCCTCGGATTCGCCTCAGAGAGTAATTTACATGCGATTTGGGCCATGCTTTATTTTTCTCGCTATGTGTCGTAATGCACTATTCTGCGCCTTGTGGCGACCGAGAAATACGTGCTTTTGGGCCGCATGTCAGAAAAATAATTTTCCTGGTTACTTGCTGGATTTGCTTGTATTGATATGATGATGCTTAAAAAATTTTTTTGAAACACAAGCGGGGAATATATGCAAGCGGAATTTTTTTTCAGGGTAATATTTATTACACTACTTATAAGATAGAGTGCAGGATATTTACAAAACTATACGTATACAAATTCGTATATAAGAATCAGATCAGTTATTTTTCTTTTAACATTCTGAATGCGCTCTGTTTATTCCAATTAGCTTTTTATAAGCCCCGTTCAAATCACAGAACAGTGGAGGAGGGGAGGGGCTACCACGGAAAATAAAATTGTTTAGTTTGAGTACCTATAACTATTTTTTTTTTTTAAGGACGCTCTGTCCACCACAGGGTGTTTTTTGCGCAGCATATTTGTAACTAAAATATTTTAACCATATATTTATTTATAATAATTTTTTAATGAAAGAATCAATGCTTTACAGTATTTAGTACAAGAATATAAAAAAAAAAGTTAAAAATGTTTATTTGTTTAAACAAATACGACCTGTTAAATTTTTAAAATTTTTGGGTCATAAAAGCCTGAGTTCCTAGATCTGGGCTACTTGGATCAAAATTCTGCTTGGCTCATATTGAAGATCATTCAATTCTAGGGGGAGGTATCGTGGGAAATTTTTCGCTAAACTTCTTCAGTAATGAGTTACAGCTAATTGTTTATAAAAAAAATGTTAAAAATTCTCTACAATTTATAAACAAATAGGTATAACTCATTACTGAAAAGGTTTAGCGAAAAATTTCCCACGATACCTCCCCCTAGAATTGAATGATCTTCAATATGAGCCAAACAGAATTTTGATCCAAGTAGCCCAGATCTGGGAACTCAGGCTTTTATGACCCAAAAATTTAAAAATTTAACAGGTCGTATTTGTTTAAACAAATAAACATTTTTAACTTTTTTTTTTATATTCTTGTACTAAATACTGTAAAGCATTGATTCTTTCATTAAAAAATTATTACACTGAGAAAAAAATTTTCTTGGCTTAAGAAAATCATATGCATTGAATTTTAATTTTTTGAATCTAGAGTATATAATTTTAAAACAAGAAAACCATTGTTAATTGAAAGAAATATTTTTTTCGTTTAAGTAAATATATTCATTGAATTTTGATTTCATTCAAACAAACATATGTTTCTTGGAAGAAACGAATATTTTTTTGCCGCTAGAAACTGCATAGATTATTACAAAAACTTTCAGTGTTTTGAATCAAAAAAATATATTCAAAAAAATATTTTCTAAATTCAAGGAAGCGTTTTTTTGGATCATGAAATTTAATTTTTGATCCAAAGCAAATAGTTTTCAAAAAAATATTATCTCATGCCAAAATTATAAAACTTTATTTTAAAAAACTGCTTTATTTCGTTCAAATAATTACATTTTATTCGTTCAAAAAAATGTACTTTTTTTTCAAGAAACAATTTTTTTAATAAAATATATTTTTTTTGCTGAATTAACTATAATCTCCATTCATTTATATAAAAATTATTCTGCAAAAAGTAATTTGTAGATATCTTTATAAGCGAAACTTAATTCAATGCAAAAAAATTGATCAGCTAATGAAAAAATAGAAGTTTTTGCGAAAAAGATTAATATTTTAGATAATTAGAGCAAACAACATTTTTCAAGTTTTTGAAAAAATATTTTTTTCCTTCCTAAACTCAGCTTGAAAAAAAAATAATTATTTTTATGACATTAAGAATTCACTCATATGTTTATTACCACCTGCTAATTCCATCTGGCTTTGAATAAAAATTTTTTTTTTATTTCTTTTTAAAAACTTGATGCATTATTTTATGTTTTTGAATCTGCTTTATCGATAATTTTTTCGTTACATAGTCTTTGAAAATTAACTTCTATATTTAGTAAGATGCTGCCGTGGTCCATTGGATTGGTTACGATGCGTATAGTTCTGCACAGTCAAAGCAATTTGGGTTCGATTCCGGGTATGACAAAATTTAAAATTTAATTTGATAAAAAAAAAAAAAAAATAATAAAAAAATAAAAAAATGAAATAATTAAAAAAAAAAAAATAAGTAAATGAAAAAATAATTAAAAAAAATATATATAAATCAATAATAATAATTTATAAAAATAAGATTAATAATAAAAAAATTAAAAAATTATAAAAAAAAAAAAACGAGGAAAAAAAAATTTTTTGCATTTTGCAAAAAAAAAAAATTTTTTTACTGACAATTTCGATCGAAAAAATTATTTCATAGATTCAAAAATTTATTTATTTCACATAACTAATTATTTGATTATACCAAAAACTCATGATGTTGTCGCTAAACAACTGTTTATTGTTTCTAAGAAATATTTCTTTCTCCCAAAACATTATTTTTTTAAATAGAGAAAATATGTTTTTAACTCAATGCGTAAGATTTCATTGAGTCAAAAAGACGTATCTTAGGCACTATTGAAAATAATAATTTTCTTGAAACAAAGCAAATTTTTTTGAATGTAGTAATTTTTTTTCTCAGTGTATAAATAAATATATGGTTAAAATATTTTAGTTACAAATATGCTGCGCAAAAAACACCCTGTGGTGGACAGAGCGTCGTTAAGGGATTTTTTATTAGTTACTTCAGTAGGAATCTTCTTTTAATTCTTATCCTAGAAATCATATTCAACATTTAAAATTGGTTATTGGGTCCGTAACTGTGACTGATAATAAAAGATTCGTTTCAATGCTATAATTGGACAAAATATAATTTATCTTTGAACAAATTTTACTCAAAAAACCAAGAGTATAACCATACATTTTCAAAACATATTTCAGGAAAATGATGTTCGTGAAAATCAGAACACATTGGAATCAGAATACAGTGAAGACTCGATAAGTAAGGACATTAGCAATTTTACTTTAACAGGAAATGATTTTGCTTCTTTATACAATTATGCTGATAAATCGGAAATTAAGATGATTTTTGACTTAAATGTTTTATTAAGAAATGAAAATGGTACTTGGAATAGTAAAAATGCAGAAAAAATTATGGATTTTGCCAAAGGCCATGAAATGAAAATCGATTGGCAAATGGGAAATGGTAAATTCAATCAAAATATTCGGGCTAAATTAATACAGTATCTAAAAATTTATTTATATTTTAGAGCCCAATTCATTTTTTCACGTTTTTAATGTATCAGTTTCTGCTGAGAGTTTAGCAAAAGATTATTGTTACTTGCGTTCTTTACTGAATCAAAAGGGATACGAGCAAAGTATTTTAGTTGGACCTGAAGCAAATCATATTGGCGACGAGTTACATTCAGGTGAAACTTACGTAAAAGATTTTTTAAATTCAGCGGCCGATTGTATAGAAGCAGTAACTTGGCATCAGTATTATTTAAATGGTCGAGAAGCAACAGTTCAAGATTTCTTAAATCCGAAGACATTTAATCGCCTGCCACTACAAATAGAAACTATGAAAAACATTTTGAATAGTAACCAACGTGATATAAATATGTGGCTTTGTAAGTATAAGTTTTTAAAAAACTTAAAAACAATTTTCGTATGATAATTTGGTATATTTTGAAATTATTTATAGCTGAAACAAGTTCTGCATTTGGTGGTGGAGCACCAAACTTATCTGATAGATTCGTATCTACTTTTTTATGGATTGATAAATTAGGCTACAGTGCAAAAGCTAAAGTAGACGTTGTTATTAGACAGTCTTTATTTGGCAATCACTATGCTATGATTGGACCTGATCTAGAACCTAATCCAGATTGGTGGATTTCAGTTTTATTTAAAAAATTTATCTCTGAAAAAGTTTTGGAATTAAATGCTCAAAATAATTTTGATAAAATTCGACTTTACGCTCATTGTAGTCCAGAAAAAGAACGTTTGAATGATACTGAGACACCAGTAACTATTTACGGAGTCAATTTGAATCCAGATTATTCAAAAATAAGTATTTCAGGACCAACAAAAAATTCCAAAATGTTTTCCTATTTCCTAACTTCAAATGACTTGCAATCGAGGTAAAGAGTAGTTTTTTTACTAAAATAAAAATTATTTTCATTGAAAAAAAATAGCAAGCCAACTTATCAAATAATTTTTCTTTCTGTTAAATATGAGATTCAAAGTTTTAGATTCATATAACTGCAAATTAATTCTTAGAATGTTTACTAATATTTTAATCATTTTAATAAAAAGTTTAATTTAATCAAATATTTTTTTAACAGGCAAATAATGATGAATGGAAATATTTTAAAACTCAAAAATAATGGAAGTTTACCAGTTTTTAAACCAAAAGTGCTTGATATTAACAAACCAATTTCTTTGCCTCCATATTCAGTTATATTCTTAGTTATTCACAATGTATTAATTCCAGAATGTGTTGATTTATAACAATAACTGAAAGAAATTACAAAAAATAGACAAAAATTTTGTCATATCAAATTTATTTATTTTTATAAAAATGACTTATGAAAAGTAGTATTACTTATTACAAAAAAAAAATATATAATTCATATAAATAAATAAATTAAAAAATAAAACGTCTTAATTTATTATTCGATTGTTGATTGTGGTGCAGAACCTACACCTAAGAAAAGTTTAAAATACCATTTAATAATCCATAAACAAAAAGCTGATACATATTTATCAACGGTATCTGCTACTAAAAAATGATAATATCTAAATCTATTAAAATAATATTTCGCAGTTTGCCAAGTGCTTAATTTTTCAACATTTGTATTTGATATTTCACTTTTATTTTGTTCTTCTTCTTTTAAAGTTTCTATATTTTCTGTAACTAAAATTTTTTATAATAAAAAAAAATGCTTGGTAAAATAAAATTATGTATAAATTTTGATACCTTTTCTATGAGTTAAATTATTTTCACTGACATCCTCAGACATCTTTACGTTACCTTGAAATTTAAATATAAATTTATTAATTTTTTATCATGCTTTTAATTTTTTGTATAAAATATAACCAAAACGAATATTAGGTTATCTTAAATAAACGTTTTTTATTGAATAAATTAAATATTTAATTTTTTTGTCACAAATTTTAAAATAAATGGAATATTACGACCTATGGTCAGAAATATTATAGTCAGGTGACCGAAAATGCACGTAAATGCGAGCATACGATTTGAGCATTCTTTTTTTATGGCCAAGGGTTGCATATGATTATTCTCTATCACTGACTCGAAAACACGTCTTTATCGAAAGTATAGATTAATGGTTATTAAAAGTTATTATTTTCTAGTGGCTTCTTGCCATTGACGAAGAAAACTCGGTCCTTGAAAAGCGATATCTCTTAGCCATTGAAAAAAATGTCTCAAAAAGCAGTTTACTTTACTTCATTTTGGGGTGATTTTCTTGTGATCTAGGCTTTTTTTTTTTATTTTTCTGGCCATAGGACCTAATAATATACTATAATATTAATTAATATTAATAAATCGATTTTTGAGGTTTAAAAACCTATTTTTATTGTCAAAATCCGTATGGACTTTTTTTAACCCATGTTCAAGTTAAATTAAGATTGTTCAGTTTATTTACATTTAAAATAAAAAAAAATTTTTTAAATATTAAAGAAAGTTTTATACATATTTAAAAAAAATAAATTTAACTATTTATGCATAAAAAATACAAACTGTAATTAAAATATGTTAATATCGTATTTAAAAAAAAAAATTTTATAATAATAAATTTCCTAGTAATTTACTTAACATTATTAATTATTATATAATGATAAAAATCAATAATTTTTTCTAATAAAATCCACATAAAACTATATTACCTAGTTGAAAGATAATTGATATGAAAATTATAACTTAATTTTTTTAGTAATCATGTGAGATACGTGTTTGACGATTTAGTTAATTTTAAAATCATATTATTAAAATTTATATCTTGGATAAAGATCTTAAAATTTTTGACATACAATAATTAATCTAAACAAAATATCATTTATTAATGTTAACAGCTGTTAAGGAAAATTTGAACTTCTAATCAAATTTAAAACAAATTATATATTATAAATATGAATAAAATGATTGATAAATTTTAATGAAAATAAGTAAAATTAATGGTTATTTTTTTGATTAAAATCTATTTTAATACTAACTTTTTTTAATTTTACAGTATTCGTGGCACACTAAAAATCTAACACTCCACGTACTATTAAACTTTTAGATAAAAAAAGTATATGTTATTACTCCCACTACATTTGTATTAAAAAATGTTATCAATAAATTTAACCGCGTACTTGAAAAAAAAACAACAAAAATGACGTAATTTTTTTTTATAATGCATTTGTTAATTTTTTTGCAAAAGAAAATAAAAATAGGTATTTTTATAAAAAGATTTTTTTTTTTACAATGTTTTTCATGACATAATATTATCGTCAATTGTTCATATGTACATGATATGTGTACTGAAAATTTTTCTATATTCTTATTAAAAAAGTTTTTTTTTTCCTATTTTTTTATAAGGAAATGAATTTTTTTAAAAAAAAGAAAATTTCACTTTAATGTGTATGTTATGATAATTGATGGGAATATTATACGTTAAAGAAAAAAATAATAATTTTTTTTTATAATTATAATTTTTTTTATTTTTTATGTATTAATATATCTACTTTACTTTCTACTGATTAATTCAATTAGCTACTGTTGTTACTTTTTTTATGACATTTTTGAAAAAAATATAAAATTTTTAAGATGTCATAAAGAATTGCAGTTATTACCAGGTTATTACTTAAGACGGACAAAAATGATGCAAACAATATAAAGTGCAAGATGCTTAACTTATTTAAAAATTTACACAGTTAAATTGCTTTTTTTTAATTTTCAAGAAGAATGATTTATAGTAATACATCATAATAGCCAAAAAATGTACAAAATAAAACTAGTAAGCCCAGTTTATAGTTTTTTCAGTTGATCATGGGTTAAAATATGCAAAAAAATGAAGGTTATAAATATCTAGATTTATAAGAAGTGTCGGAAAAATCCACCCCCTCTTCTGCAGTATTTTTAATTTTTTGCAAAAGGGAACTTAACCAATATTTTGTCCTGAAAAATCTTTAGTTTTCTATGCCTTTTTCAGAATTCAATTAAAAAAAAAATTTCCCCAATTCTATAACTTTTTTGCACTTTTATTTGTTAAAGAAAAATGTTAGAGAAGTCACTTTTTGGTTTAGAAAAGATTAAAAAATAAAATTTAGTACTTTTTTTTTTGTAAGAAAATCGTTTGTTAAGAGCTGACAATAACACCCATTGGTACCTAAAAAATTAAAAAAGATGGAGTACCATATTAGGCAAAAATTTTTCCTTGTTATTTTGTGAGAAGATGGGTCTTACCAGTTCCTCTATCACAACAAAAGCTCGCTTTTCACCGGACGAGCACAATAAATACTTTTTGTCCACTCAATAGTTTTGATCCCTCTCTGCAACTTAATAAGCCACCCGTAGAACCTAATCGCCAACCTTTTAAATTCACCAACATTACGTTAGATAATTTAAATTGGGCATTTAAACAATTCTCCACTAAATCTAAAGGGCCTGATGGTATTTCATTAGAAGCTCTTAAACTTTGTCTACCATCTCTTTCGAAAGTTTTTGCATCACTTTTCAATAAGTCGATAATCCTCAAAAACTTTCCGTCTGCCTGGAAATATAGCCATATAATTTCTGTAAATAAAATAACCAATCCCCTCTTATTAAGTAATTATCGCCCGGTATCTCTTTTATCAATCTTATCAAAAATTTTTAAGAAAATAATCCATAATCAATTATTACAATATCTAATTAAGCATAAAGTTCTCGACAATTTTCAATCAGGTTTTCAAAAACTCCACAGCGCCCAAGCTCTTTTGACAAACTTAGTTGATGATATTTGTAGGGGTTACCATGATGGGAATCTCAATATCCTACTAATGTTTGACCTAGATTTAGAAATCTACCTTCAAATTCCCAAGAAAAATTATAATCTATCTACTTCTCTCCTTCAAAATGATCTAAGAAACATTTAAATCTGGGCCTCTCAAAATAATTTCCATTTTAATAAAGAAAAAACTAACTTCATAAACTTTGGTAAGAATTGTCAGGAGCTCTACACTAACAAAACCACATTCTATTTTAGCGGTAAACACATTCCAATATCCAAATCAGTCAAAAATCTTGGCCTTTTCCGTGATTCAGATATGAACTGGCTCAAACAAATCAATCATATGTCCAAATCAATAAATTATGTACTGTATAGACTCAGATATTTCAAAAACCTCATTTCCCCTTTACTTCGCAGACACCTAGTCTGTTCACTAATCTTCCCTCTCTTTAATCACGGTGCTTTTCCAATGGGTAACCTGCTAGGATATCAATACGACTGTTTACAGAAACTGCAGAATGCTACAGTTAGATACGTTGAACATATCAAATTTCCTAACAGAACATCACCTGCTAGACTAAGACTAGGTTGGCTTAATGCCAGGTTACGTCAGAAATATTTGAATGCCATATACATCTATAACATTCTCAGTAATTGTCTCCCTGTATACTTAAAGGACAAAATCAATGTCTTTGTGCCTGCTCAAAATTCTCGCCCTCATTTACGTCATGCTCTAAATTTAATAATTCCCCTCGTGTTCACATGCTGAATTTCTGAAATACCCTTCCTGAACCCATTCGTTTAGCTCCTTCTATCGACTCCTTGAAACACAACCTCTACCACTACCTATTACAGAATGACTCTTCTATTTCTCTATAACACTATTTAATTTCCCATAAAATAGTTTCAACTTCCCTTGGTCCCACCCCTGATTACTTCCTATTCCTTAGTTCTCATAAATCCTTAACCTCAAATTCATAATCATTCTCTTCAACCCAAAATTTCTAAATCCGCATTTTAAGCTCTCTTATTATCCTTCTTTTGATTTAATCTTCTTTTTACTTTCATTTTTCCACTTTTTTTGTAAATATTTATATCTGAATTAATTTTAATTAATTGTCAATAGCTTAAATTTAAATTTTCATTTTTTTACTTTATATATAGTATATTAAATTATCTTATTGTTTTATTTTAATCACAATTTGTAAATACCGTGCTCTAAAATAATAGCATAAAATGTGTGAAATTTCAAATAGAATACATAACAATCATATCAATACGAACAGTCAAAATGAGTCAAATAATTAAAAAGTCAAAATAAGTAAAATAAATAAATCAATCAATTTATTAGTCAAATCATACAATATATAAATAATATATGTCAAGTAAGATCTGAGGTGAAAATTTTTTGTCTGACACTCCTCTTAAAACGATTTTAGGAATTTATGTCACGTATACATGGGGGAATACTGTTCCAAAAGTGTGCAAATATAACTTGAAAAGAGTTAATGCCTCAATCAGTCGTAATGTAAAAAGGATTATCCAAGTCCTTACAAAGACCATGGGATTGGATACAAAGACCACCTGATCATGAGCTAGCTTTTCCAAGACTTTCGATAGGAAACATAACAATGCAACAGGGCGAAAGTCGCAAGACAATGATAGTATAGATATTTTTTTTAAGGTTTATAATAGGTGATTTTTTCTGCGGCAAAAATACCTTTCAAAAGAGAGGTATTAGATAATTTGGTAAGATGAGCGGCAATAGTTGGTAATGCCTTAGCTATAATGCTTTTCGAATATCATCGTCACCTTTCGCTTGTGATCTAAAATGGGAAACGGCCAGAATAACGTCGTAAATAGAAACTGCGTGAAAGACAAAACCTTCTGGGAAGGAATTATTAACTATGTTTAGAGATACAGTTGGATCTTCTGAGTGGGAAATTGAGATGTTAGAAAAGTGTAACTTAAACTCATCAAGGGAAACCCCATGAAGAGCATCACTTAATTCAGGAATAAGCCCAAGACTTCTCATTTCCTTCCAAAAGTTCTTGCCATCATCAAGAGTGTCACAAATACGATTTTGCATGTAAGCACAGCGAGCTACTTCAGAACGTTCCTCATGTAAGTTAGCAGAAATTCTTTAAAAAGCTAATTAGAGCCAGTTCTGTGATATCGTCTACAAGTAACGTCTCGTTTAGATTTAAATAGACGTAATTCTGTATTTAGCCAGGGATAATTGATTCTATGTGGCTTTAACGGTTTATCAGGTGCCAACATAACAATTGTACTACTTATGTGATGTGTAATAACTGAGAGACCTTGCTCAGTGTCAAATTCATCGTCAGAAGATGAGAATAGGGTCCAGTCAAGTTTACGTAACTGTGAGTTTAGATCATGTGGTGTGATGTTGTTAAATGCCTTGTATGTTATTGGTACGTTAGGTGGTTCAGGATAAAACATGTCAATAGTGACAGATATGATGTCATGACGATTAGCATAGTTAGAAGAGGTTTTGTCAAAACTTAAAATAGTATCACATTCGTCAATTAGAATAATGTCATATCCATGTGTCATTTTTCCATCATTCATATGATGTGAGGCACCTGAGCCAACTAGTTTAAAGGATATGTCAGTAATAAGATTATTTACAAACTTGGTGTCATTTGTGTCTAGCATGTTGGCGTTCCAGTCATGATTGATGCAAGATTTCATATAACTTTACGAAAAAAAAATCTATACAAATTAAAAAATATTGATAAATATAACCAGAAAATGAGTAAATTTTACTAAAAATTATATTGGATTTAGTAAACAAAATCTTTATTTAGGTTATATTTACTAATTTTTTGTAAACATGTATGCTTTTAACTTTTAATTAAAAATAAATAACAATTCCTGGAATGAAAGGATGTGCAAATTTAAGTAACCCTAAAATATGTTTCTAAATGCATTCAAAATCCAATGTCATAGTTTAGCAATAAATTCCAATTTTGTTAAAGCACTTTTCTCTGAAATCTGTAAAAACTTAAAAATGATTGTAATATTTAAATCCATTATAAATCTAATTATAATATTAAATAAATAATAAAATATTTCAAGGACCTTTTTTTCATTATTTTAAATAACCATAACAATATTGCAATAAAATAATAAGTACATTTAAAAAATAAATTTATATTAAATAATTTTTAATAGATACTTACGTATTAAAAATAATAAATATATTTAAAATATAAGTAAATTGATAATAATTATTTAAAATATGTAAAATTCTTAACTTTATTTTATTTTATTTTATTTTTTGTACTTACACAATTTATGTATATGGAATATTCTTTCTTAATATTAGACAGTTGTATCTAGAAAATTTACAAATTTAAATGAAAATAAAACAGTACTAATTAAACTTGTAGGTGTTTATGTATCCCATAAGATTTACTACTGTGAAACTTGATAATAGCTTTAATATTGGTATAATCTAATCTGAAATTACTTTTATTCTATATTTCAACTTTTAGACTAAAAGTGGAAAATAAAACTGTTCTTATTAGCCTAAATATTATTCTTAAAAAATTAAACAGACAAATTTTACAGAACATAAAAAATTTGGAAAATATCATTTGCTCTAGTTGAATACTAGAAAAAAATTACAGATCTCGTAAAACGTTCAAATTAAAGAAGAACGATCCATATAAAAATATAAATAATCATTAATATAGACAGATATATAACTTTTATTTTAAAAATATTTCACTTTTCTGAACTAGTTTTTTTCATTCCTACATATAATGTAATTTATCTGGAATGTTACAAATATTATATATCATATCCTTTTCAAACTTTTTTTTGACTTTATAATGGTTACTTAATTGAATATTACATATAATTAATCTATTTAAAAAAAGATAAATTATATATTATATAAAAATTTATAAATTTAATTAATATACATATGTACATAAAGTATTTTTAAAAAAATTTTTTTTTTTTTGGAATCAAAATATTTACATGAAAATAAAATTAATTTTAAAATTCAAAAAATTATTCATCGTTATTTTATAACGTAACGTGTTATAGTATAGATAATTTATTGTTTCATAATCATAATAATAGATTATCCTTTTATAACAATAAACGAGCTTCGTGGTTTAAATTCTTTTCACTTTCTATTAACAACTTTCTATTTTTTTTTCCTTTACTTTGACCTTGATTTTGACATAATGCGTACAATAAATTACAATGATGGTTTAAGTTTTACATCTTTTTATGTAATCCACGATGTAATCATGTTTATTCTATTATTTTTAAGATTTATATAGTGTAGGTCAAGATTTTAAAATATTGATAGGGAGATTTTTTTTTTTTAATTTGATCAAAGGATAGACTTAATATGCTTGCCAAAAATTTGTACAAAAAAAGTGCAAAATGTACTTTTATGCCACCAAATTCATTGTTCATAATTGTACATCCAGCGTGGACAGTGGGTGAATATTATATTTATTGAACTCCTGTATCAATAAAAATAAGTCTTGCGTATGAATAGAAAACTAATAATTACTTTTATCACACTTTTCGAGCTATGAAAGAAAATAAAGTTTAAGGTACGACCACCTATGGAGAGTTTTTGATACACTATATGAAAAAATTTCTTATATTCGTGTTAAAACAAAGGATAGATATTTAAATCAGTAGAAAAAAAAATTAATAAAAACAGAGAATTTCTTTCAAAAATTATTTAATTTTTTCATGGTGCATCAAAAACTCTCCATAGTCGGTCGCACCTTAAATTTTATTTTCATTCATAGCTCAAAAACAATGGGAAAAGTAATTATTAAATTTCTATACATAAAAATTATTTATTTTTATTGATACTACTATCAGAAAAAGATGTGTACAGACATCAAATTCGAAAATTAAGATCTAAAACAAATATTCTATCGGGAGAAAAAAAAATCGCGTCCAACGGCCCCGGGTAGTGAAAGAGTCAAAGAACCCATGGTTAAATTTTGATTAAAAAATATTTATTTTTAGTGTAATTATAGTGATTTGAAAATGACCATGAAAAGTGTTTCGTTTTTCGCCCACTTTTTTGCCACTTTTTTGGACATAACACTTGTCTTAATTAACTTAGAAACTTGAGCTTCTGTATAGGAGTAAAAGAAACAATTTTCTATAAAAAAAATTTTATCTGGATTTTTTGTGACCATTTTTGTGAAAGTTATTCAATAAATTCGGGAGGTGCATATCTTTGTACGTGTAGCAATACGATGCAAAACAAAAAATTTTTATTTTCAATTTTTTATATGTTTCAATTAATTTAATGTTTTCACATAAAAATAATTTTTAATCAACTTAGATTCTCGTCTTCAAGATTTTTTTCTTTTGATTCCAAGTTAAAATAAAGAAACACAAAATTTAAATAAGTCAAAAGACAGTTAAAAATTTGAAATGACAAAAACTTAATTTTTAATAAGTAAAAAGTAATACTAATAAAACCAGGATGTTACTTTGCAATTTTTACAATTATTTGCAAAAACAAAGCCAATAAGCATATATGCACCAAGTGTCTCAATAAACGACTGTATAAACTTCAAAGCTATAATTATGCTGAATCATATAAATATTTATTAAATTTTTTTTATTATGATATCTAATTAAAGGTAAAAACTGATCTATATATTTAATAATTAGATGCATGAGTCTTAAAAAATATTTATAATTTTTCGATTAAAACTTAAAGATAAGAAAAAATAAAAAATTATTAACAAACTTTTTATATACGCGTATAAGTACATTCCAAAGATAATAAACAATATTTCTTTGATACATTCACATTCAAAAAATCTAAGGTTAAATCTATAATGTTGTTGTGTAGTACAAATGCTTGTAAAACGTACATCTATTATACACTTTTTTATTATTTTTGCTCTATGCAATTAAAAAAATTCTTGCATTATTTCAAAAAATATTAAAATTTTGATAAACAATTTTTTTTTTTATAGAAAAAATATTATTAATAAATTAAAAATTTATTATTCTTTTACAAAAATTAGATCCTTAAATTATAATAATTACATGGGTAATAAAAAATTTTTTATGAGTGCAGAAAAAAAAAATTGTGTCAAATAAAATTCCAAGTATTCTCATAAAGGTATAACAAGTTGATATCAATTTTACTGAATAATAAATTTATTTATGTCTTATAATAAAAGGCAGGCGCCTTTAAAAAATCAAAAGGTGTATGAAATATACCTACATTATTAAAAAAAAAAAAAAAAATATGCCGTTAGTAGTAGTAGTTGCAGATAATGCAAAAATAGATAGTGAAAGTCCTTTATAAGAAATATCCAACTGTATAAGCAGGGGATGTCTTGAAAAGAGGTAGGAGTCACAAAGAAGGGAAAACTGGGGGTATCCATGTTAAGGTATATGAGTGCCTCAGTTTCACCAACAACTGCTATTCTTGTCATAAAGTTTTACTTATAAACATTTAATTACGAATTCAAATTATTTAAATTATTAAGTGAAAAAAAGGTGTAAAATTATACAAGAATTTTTATTTTACTCAACGACAAATTTTTATAAATCAAGATGCGCTATCTCGGAACGGTACGTAATTTAATAAAAATGTGTGTTTGAAATTCGTGAAAAATTGTGATGGATTTTATTTCTATTAGTATTTATCATAGTGTGACAGGATTTTATTATGTAATTAACTTGATTGCATTTTATCCTATTGAAATTAATATTTAGGATTTTATTCAGAATACAAAAGTCTAAAAATATTCAAATGAAAAAGTGTAATTAACTTTAGATTCAAGTTTTACACTTAAGAATTTAAAAATTGAAATTACGAAATATTTTTGAGACAAAAGAAAATAATCTTAATTTCGAATTATAAATTATTATTTCTTGTGCAGCTAAAAAAATTAATTTGCGACATAATTATTCTGTTAAATTGCTCTGCTTGATTTTTGAACTAATTTTTCTTATAAATAATGGTAAAATATCAAAAACAAATGCTAAATTTGACGTGACTTATGATGAACTTCTGAGTTTTGGAAACTTTTGGATAAAATTTGAATTTTTTTAGTTTTAGCTAAAATTTTTTTAATTAATATTTCAGTAATTACTTGAAAATTCAAGCTGTGCAATTTTACAGTTTTTTTTAATTGTAACAAATAAAATATAAAAATTTTACCAATTTATCATAATTTTGACTTAGAAAAATGATTTTTACAGTGTATATTAAAAATTTATTTATTTTTGAACACTTTAAATCCTAAAATTACGCAAAATCGATGAGACAAATTATGTAGAATAATTTTTATAAAGAGGTTATTCAAAAAATAAGTAAATCAATTTTTTTCATTTTTGACCTACCCAACTACCCTTTATTAACACTTAAATTCAACCAAAAATATGAAAAAATTAAAAACAACTTCTGGTCTGTAACATAAATACTGATTTAATTAACTTATTAAAAACGAAACTACAAAACGAAAAAGATAAAAAATAGAAATTGAATTTATCATTAAAAAAGAAATAAGGAAAAGTAAATATGTATTTATTAGTTAATCGAATAAAAAATACATAATACGTAATCGATACACATAAAGAAAAAAAAAATTGTGTAATAATGTAAATAAATAATTATAACATAATATCTAACACCAAATTAATAATTATTTATTTCAACAAAAAATTATTGACAAATGCGAAAAAATAGGTGTAATAATAATTTATGCGTAACAAAAAAATATATAATTAAAAAAAATTTTTAATTTCTTAACTTGAAATTTTTATTAAAACGTGTGTGTGTGTGTAAATCAGGAAGCGCAACGTATTATTAATGAGAGAGATATATAGAACCGCAAGCTTCGATTAATTTATTAAATCGCTCTTTTACTCTCTATTGAACTGTATTTTTTTTTTGTTCCGGTAAAAGTATCTTATTAAATATTACGGAAGAATACATGTAAATAATTTTGTTTTTTTCTCTCTTTTTCAATAAAATCTCTATTTTATTAATTCAAATAAAAAAAAATAATTTGTTTTTGCGTGTATGAACTAATTTATTTTTTTATACATTTTTTTTTCGCAATAAAATAATAAAGAAAAATTAACAATGTGTAAAGAAAAAGTTTTATTGTTATCGATAGGAATTTATAATTTATTAATGAAAAATGTAATAACGTTTAAGTATTACTTTATGAAATATTTGCAAATATTTTTTTTTTTTACTTTCTTACATTTTTATTGACTAATAGATTTTGTAACAATTTTATTCTTGCTCTATATAAGTTACTGGAACCTCGATTATCCGGGTTAGGGTTGACTAATACCGATCCGGATTACTGAAAATTTGGTTAAAATGGAGAAATGAATGAGTGTGTATAGAAATTTTGTAAACTTGGTTTAGATGATCTAAATTTTATTGCCTAATAAATTAACACCTACGTAACTATTAGAAGAATTTAAAAAAAAATTTAATTTATATTGCTTGACCAAATTGCTTATCCAGTTGAAACATAATCCTTAAATTGAGCTTCCTAATGAATTTGTTTAAGGTTTTGTTAATAAAACTGATTTTTAAATTTACTATTTTAGCCCAGAATTATTTATATAATTTTCGACCACTTACAATTATTTGAAGTCCAATCAGAGCAATTTATCAGTAAAGATTTTTAAACAAAAACTTAGCTAAAAAACATAAATTTATATCTAAATAGTGTGTACATGTCGTCTTCGTTTTTATTTATACTACTTTCACTAAAAAAAAATTAAATTTATTATAAAAAATAAGCCAATCAGTAACCAACGACATCCAATAAATTTTATTTAATATACGTAAATCAACTAATTGCAATTGTTAAGTAATACATTAAAAAGTATCCTATTACGTGAATTTTTTATTTAATTTACCTCTATCTATTTTTTAATGTTAATGAAAAAAAAGAAAATTTAAATAAAAAAAAAAAAGTTGTAAATTTTAATTGGAAGAAGTAGTTTATTTTAGAAATTACATTACATCGTTCAAAAATACTTATAAGGTTTTTACTTTTAATCTCTAAGTCACATAAAATCATTAAAGTCCTAAAAAAGTTTTCATTTTATTTTTATTTAAAAGAAAAAATGTGTGTAATTGCTATATTATGTGAAACGTGTTTACTTTTATTTAACAGTGAATCTTTTTTAATAAACATTGCTTTTACTTTAGAATTTTTTATATTACTTAATACCTTTAATGATTATGCAAAAAATTATCAAGGTTAAATTAACCTTAATTATAGAAAAAAAACAAAAGATGATAAAAAAAAAAATTAAATTAGTTTAATCAGTTAACCTATTTTTTTTAGAAAAAATAATCTCAAAATTTTAAAGTTAAGTAAACATGTTTAGAGATATTTGTCCAAATGGTAATTTCGGTACATTGTTATCTTTGTGGAAAATATTATGGCCACCAGAAATATTATTTAATGTTGTACAATTGATATTTTTTTATTTTATTGGTAAAACGATACGTGAATTTTTTTTTGATGAATTTGATAGAGCACGTGATGAATATATGGATCAATGTAATTTAAAGTTACATAATTTGAATGATAATAAATTACCAAATGAGCCATATTTTTTAAATCCTAAGTATCAAAAATTAAATCAAAATTTACAAGCTGAACAATCTAGACAAATTTCAAATAATCAAAATAATTTATCAACAACTGATTCTAAAAGAAATTCAAATATTGAAGATGAGGCTAACCAAAGTAATAAGGATTTAAATGTAAATAATGATTTACCAGCTGAACAATCTAAAAGAACTTCTAAAATTCCAAGTATTAATAATGAGTTACCAGTTGAACAATCTAAAAGAAACTCTAAAATTTCAGGTGTAAATAAAGATTTACCTGCTGAACAATCTAACAGAAACTCAAAAGTTCAAAATGAATTACCAGCTGAACAATCTAAAAGAAATTCTAAAATTTCAGATGTAAATAAAGATTCACCTGCTGAACAATCTAAACGAAATTCTAAAATTTCGAGTGCAACTAACAATGTACCAATTGAACAATCTAAAAAAAGCTCAAAAGTTCAAAATGATTCACCAGCTGAACAACCTAAACGAAATTCTAAAATTCCAAGTATAAAAAGTGATGCTAAATCTACTAAATCTGGCCGCGAATCTAAGCATTCAAGTGTAACTAAGGATAAACCAATTGAACAACCTGCCAATAATCAAGAATCAAAAAATGAAACTGATGAAAAAGATTTAAATTTAAAAAAACAGCCCTCAAATAGTTCTTCAAAATGCAGTTTATTCTAAAACAAAATTTTGTTAAAATTCGTAAAAATAAAAAAAATTACACTGTAAAAAAATAAATAACAGAATATATTGTAACAAAAAAGTATTTAATTTTTCGTTTAATAAATGTTTTAATTGTCTTTCCTTTTATGATGCACGTAAAATACAAAACTTTAAATATAAGATGAGGCATTTAAATTCTTTTAACCTTATTATATAAATTTTTCTAACCTATCTTAAATACTTAATTAAAAAAAAATGATTTTTTAAAAATATTTTCTATATTTACAGCTCATAGTGGGCTTGGTAATGATATCATTGGCTAGGAGCCAACGTTATCAAGCAGTTTTACCAGAGGATGGCCAATATTTCAGTGAATTATATGAATACGAACCAGAAAGTCGGCCAGTTCAACCAACAGCGCGTAGTTATGGTTCAACTCCAGCAGAAAGACAAGCAACAGGGCAAAAACAACCACCAGTAGCAATTTTAAAACAAATAAACAGACACAATGAAGATGGTTCTTACACGTATGGTTTTGAAGGAGCTGATGGTTCTTTTAAAATTGAAACAAAATCTCCAAATGGCGATGTTAAGGGAAAATATGGATTCGTTGACGATGGCGGAAAAGTTCGTGTAGTTGAGTATGGTGCTGATAAATTTGGATTCCAGCCATCTGGTGACGGAATCACCGTAGCCCCACCAACTTTAGTAGATGAAACAACAGGAAAAGATGCTTTAAATGATAACTATGATAATTATCAACAACAACCAGCACCAAGACCAATTCCAGCAGCTGCACCAAGACCTTTAGCTGCACCTAGGGGACAACCAGCTTATCAACCACAATACCAAACCGCACATCCTCACACACAAGCAATATATGCTAAGCCATCCTTAAATAAACAAGCCCTTTTTGAATCAATTGGCAGACCATCTTTAGCAGCTTTACAATCACAATTAATACAACCATCGTATTCGTATGCTGACCAACCAGCTTACAAAACTGGACCAGTACAATTCAATCCAGCACCAGTACAAGAAGCAAGGCCACAACCACAACCTAGAGGAGGACCAAGTCCAGCTCATGGACTTTTAGATCAATTAGCAAGAGATTATGCTTTACCACAAAATGCAGCAGCGCCGTTGCACGATATTAGTTTTGGATATTATTAGATTTTTACAAGTTTTATTTTTTAAATTATGTTAGTTTTTTTTTTTTTTATATAAGACCAAAAACACGATTTCGTGTAATGAGATTATTATTTTTGTAATATTATTATTATTTTTATTATTATTAATATTATTATTATTTATATTAAAATTCTAGTTTTTTTTATTAAATTTATGCTACACAATATCTGACAACTGGGGTTAATCAAGAAAAAGAATAAAAAAAATTTTTAAATGATGCAAAATTACAAAGTTCTTTGTAATAAATAAGGATTGTTTTTTTATACATTGTTTCGTGCTGAATGGTTATAAATATATAAATAAAGGAACGGTGCGAAATTATAGTTGGACTTTCACTCTCTCGGGACAAGTCGAGTGCAATTGCGTTACTGTATATACGATCGACTCGTTTTAAGATTGATTATATTTTACCGATGGAATCTCAATACCCTAGACGGACGATGATGTAATGAAAAACTATGTAATTACTAATATAATGGGTATAAGATTTAAATGTAATAGTATTTTTATGTTTATTTCTTTTTTTTTAATAAATAAAAGTACATTGTAAAGCATAACTTTTTTTATGATTAGAAATCGTTGAAATTAATGAAAATTTATAGAATAAGAGAATTTAGTGCCAAAAATAAGTTTGAAAATTTTATTGTAAATTCGAAATATTTTGGAACTGCAGTGTTGAGACCCAGTAAATAAAAAATTATCAAGCATAAATTTAAGGAAAAAAAAATTTTCCAATTAATAATTTTACATAAGTCAATGAGCTTGTCTATTTTTTTTTTTGTACATGTTGTTATAAAATATGTAAATTGTAATAATAATGAAAGAGAAAGTCACATACTCTTTTTTTATATGCTATTACATAAATATATATAAGTTTTTATCGGAAATGATATAGGGAAAAAAAATATATAAAAAAAATTAATTTATGTATCATGTGATTTGTTGATAAAATTATCAAATTTTCATTAATATTTATTAATTTTAAGCTTTAAATGTAAGAGATAAATAAAAAATCGTTAATTTATACTAACCATTTTTTGTAATTTTAAGTAATTTGAATGTCAACGATTTATTGTTGGTGTTTTAACGTTTTATTCACGTACATTTTTTATATTTAAGTTTTTTTTTTTGAATAAATATATTTTTATTGATTATTGAATATGAAAATATACTTTGGAGAAATAAAATTACAAATTTTACTGAATTTTTGAATTTTTGTATACTTTTTTTTGTTGTTAAACTTAAAAATTATAATAGATATTAGTAGAAAATTTACTAAAAGTTTGATATCATTGAATTTTCCTTGATTCTTTTCATTTTTGTATTTAAAAAAATTTTCTACCAAAAACAAAAATTTGAATATTCTGTACTAATTCTGATGTTTCTTTTAGCTTGATAGAATAAGAAATTAAAAAATAAAATAAAAAACGAACAGGATTAGAAAATTTTGTATCATCATTTTTTACCAAATACAAAGTCTTAGCACATTGATTGACAATATGAAAAGAAAAAGATTATTTCTTAAAATTTAATTTTTCAATGCAGAATCACAAATTAACAAAAAATTTGAAAACAGGAATATAAAATTTTAGAGGAAACTATTGGGTCCAAATTTCGCTTTCTTATTACACAACGTATTACATATTTTTTAAAATGGTTATAAATATTTTTTACGGTTTAAGTCATTGGAATTTATAAAAAGGTAATAATTTAAATATTAAACTCAATCATATTTCAATTAATTATTATATACACGCGGAATAGATTTTACAATATGAGAAAGGAGTCAGGGCGTGGTCTAATTTTTTTATTTTAAATAAAAATCAAGTTACAGGTAATGCCATGCATTTGCAACGCACATTAAATTATACGGACTTGAAAAAAAAACTTTCTATGCAGAAAAGACATGTTTCTACGTATATATAGCCCTGACAATTATATTTTTTTTATATTTTCTTTTTTCATCAAAGTTACTGATAAGAAAATAAAAGAATGGAAAAATCTATAACAATATAAACAATTGTACCTATTTAATCAATATTATATACTTGGGTACTAATAAATTATCCTAGTGGTTGAACAAAAAAATTTCATATTTTACAATTATTTATTAAAATGAGTAGCCATTTAGCAACAAATGAGATTCCTAAAGTTATAGATCATTTTAATGACCTCTGAGAATTGCCAACGAGTAAATGAAAATAACATTGTGATCATAACAACCCGACGAAATGTCTAGAGATCTCTAGAGATCTCCTATTTTGTAAAGTCGTCGTAACATTGAGTCCTGCGTTTCTAGCCTCAGAAGACGCGTTATTAAGGGTTACGTATTAACAAGGGGAGATCGAAATATTTGGGATGCCAAATTAAAATCTATAGTTATGGATTTACTTCTGTTTATCCCTACCCTGTTGAATACAATCTTTGCATATCCACCAATGTATAAAGGAATGAGTCTAAATAGTAAAAATTTGGAAAAGTAGCAGATTTCCATAAAAGTAGCATAGGATAAGCGTGATTTAAAAAAATAAATTCTTAAATTTGGACATGCCGCCGTTCATTGCTTAAAGTGGGCTTAATAGATTTACAGAGTTGAAAAGGCAAATGAGAATAAATAAATACTCCCGTTTCCATGAAATTCTTGATAGTTGACCAGCATGAAGTGTGGCTGATATGCTGGAGATGTATGGTGCGCTGATTGATGGTATTGCACGTTGCTTATTTGTCGCTGTGGTCTCGTCGAACTCTACTTTGAGCAAGGGAACGTTATTTATTTGGTTCTCTAGGATCACTTGTTTACCTAGTTTCCATAAGCCATCGATGTCTTTGAATTTCATGATTGTGAATAGAAAGCTTCCCGACGAATTTTCGATAGATCTCTTTAGATCTCTAGAGATCTCTAGAGATCAAAAGAGATCTCCGGAGATCTCTAGAGATCTAAATAGATCGAAAAATTGGGGAGATCTAAAGAGATCTCCGGAGATCACTTTTGATCTCTAGAGAGATTAAATATTTATCTCTAAAGAGATCTTGAGAGATCTGCGGAATGAAAAAAAAAATTAGGAAAATTTTTAAATGTCATTTAAAATCATTAAATGAAGGTATTAAAGGATAATTTGATTTTTTTTATGCCTTTTGAATAATTTCAAGGAAATAGGACCTGGACAATGAATAAAAAATGTCAAAGTACTTAAATATGTATAATTTTATTAACAACATATTATTTAAAGTTTTTGGTATTTAATAGGTATTTAACATCTTTCAGTTTTAAATTTGAACTGTTTTTTCACTCTTTTTTTCAACATTTTAATAAAGATAAAAAACTTGAAATTTTTAATTTCATCAAAATGACAAAAAAAACCGTATGGTGGGGTGTTTTCTACAATAAAAAATGTCTACGAATTTCCTATCCGGACCTTCTATCCAGCTACTTTAAGCATTTGCTGTCAATATTTTCATATTTTCAATATTGTCTTGATTTTTATAATGGATTTCCTTAAAATTATGACCCTGAAAAACGACAAAACTCGATTTTTCTCATATAAGGCGTAGTCGAATTTCTGGGGGAAAAATATACAAGAGCCTCTTATAAATAATATTCAGAAAAACATATTTTGAAAACTGATAACCTTTTATAATGGATTTCCTCAAAATTGGGACCCTGAAACACGACAAAAATCGATTTTTCTCATATAAGAAGTGGTCAAAAGCTAAATGGTAAAAAATAAATGGTTTGATCGGATTTCTGGGGAAAAAATACATAAGTTCCTTTAGTAAATAATATTCTGAAAAATTTATTTTGTAAACTATTATACTTTTATGATTGATTCCCTTAAAATTGGGACACCAAAACATGACAAAAGTCGATTTTTCTCATATAAGAAGTGGTAAAAAGCTAAAATAAATAAATGGTTTCATAGGATTTATGGGAAAAAAGTATACAAGACCTTCTTTTAAATAATAATCAGAAAAACTTATTTTGAAAACTGCTAACTTTTTATAATAGATTTCCTTAAAATTGGGACCCCAAACCAATAAAATCGATTTTTCTCCTATAAAACGTGGTCAAAAGCTAAAATAAATGGTTCCATCGAATTCTTAGGGAAGAAATAGACAAGTCCCTCTTGTAAATAATACACAGAAAAATTTATTCAGAAAACTACAAAACTTTTAAAATTGGTCCCCTTGAAATTTGGACCCTAAAAGGCAACGAAAATCGATTTTTCTCCTATAAAACGTGGTCAAAAACTAAAATAAATGGTTTCATCGGATTGCTGGGGAAAAAATACTGAAATATATCAATTGGAACATAATTTTAAACGTAATTTTAATCCACTCCCGAATAGAATCTAAGTTTGGAAGCCGTACCCGGGGAATTTTATTTTATTTCTGTCCAGATCTGATGAAGTCTGAATACCCAGATCTGATCAGATACGGATTTTGGCATTATATAGTTATATTTTCTTATATCTAAACGCATGCAATTTTCGAAAAAAAAAAAAAAAAAAATAGCTCGAGCAGAGGATCGAACGCGAATTTTCAACTTACTAGTCTTGAACTTTACCGCTAGACCACCGCGGCTTCGTTGTTTAAGGTTCATTATTCTTGTATAAGTACAAAAAATTATTTTTTATTTATACCAAGTAACATAAATAAATACATTAATTTTTTTTGTATTCAAATACTGAAAATTAAATGAAATGAAATTTTAAAAATACTATTTCATTTTTTTATTACAATTTTTTCTTATTTCCTATTAAAGCCGTAAATATATTTTAAAAAACATTATGGAAATATTTCTGACAATTATTAAAACTTATTCATTATTTATAAAAATTTCAAGTAACTCTTTCAGAAAAATAAACGACAAATTACCTAATAATAGTTTTTCATTCCTACCGGACAACTATTAAGATTAAATTTCCAGAAGTGAAATCAAAAACTAAAGTACTTAGAAAAATAATTTTTATTTACACTTCTTATAGTCAGCAATTAGAATTATTTCTGAAAGTTACAAGTAAAAATCTTATTTAGAAAAAAAGTTATGAAGAGTTAAAGTTAAATTTCATTGCTAACGGACAACTATTTTTGAGATTAAAAGTCCAGAAGTGAAAACCAAAACTAAAATACTTAGTAAAATAATTTTTATTTACACTTCTTATAGTTAACAATTAGAAATATTCCTGAAAGTTACAAGTAAAAATCTTATTTAGAAAAAAAGTTATGAAGAGTTAAAGTTAAATTTCATTGCTAACGGACAACTATTTTTGAGATTAAAAGTCCAGAAGTGAAATCAAAAACTAAAATACTTAGAAAATTAATTTATATTTACTCTTTTAATAGCCAACAATTAGAACTATTTCTGAAAATGTCAAGTCTTTATCTCAACTGGAAAAAAAAATTCCTTGTTTAGTATATCTTTGAAATTCAATTTTTTATTTACCGAGGAAAACTTGAAAAATGAAAGATTTTAAACTATATAGAAATAATTTTTCTTCTAGTTGAGAGGAAGACTTATAATTTTCAGAAATAGTTCTAATTGTTGGCTATAAAAAGAATAAATACAAATCATTTTTCTAAGTATTTTAGTTTTTGATTTCACTTCTGGATATTTAATCTCAAAAATAGTTGTCCGTTAGCAATGAAATTTAACTTTAACTATTCATAATTTTTTTTCTATATAATATTTTGACTTGTAACTTTCAGAAATAATTCTAATAGTTAACTATAAGAAGTGTAAATAAAAATAATTTTTCTAAGTATTTTAGTTTTTGATTTCACTTCTAGATATTTAATCTCAAAAATAGTTGTCCGTTAGCAATGAAATTTAACTTTAACTCTTATAGCTTTTTTTCTAAATAAGATTTTTACTTGTAACTTTCAGGAATAATTCTAATTGTTGACTATAAGAAGTGTAAATAAAAATTATTTTTCTAAGTATTTTAGTTTTTCATTTCACTTCTGGACTTTTAATCTCAAAAATAGTTGCCCTGCTGGAATGAAATTTAACTTTAACTCTTCATAACTTTTTTTCTAAATAAGATTTTTACTTGTAACTTTCAGGAATAATTCTAATTGTTGACTATAAGAAGTGTAAATAAAAGTTATTTTTCTAAGTACTTTAGTTTTTGATTTCACTTCTAAAAATTTAATCTCAAAAATAGCTATCCGCAGAGATGAAATTTTACTCTAAAGATTTTAATTTAAAACTTTTTAAAGAAATGAATAATTTAATTTTAATGATTTAAATTATGGATATTTGATTATTTTTCTTTAAAAATATACCTTTTGTACCATTTTTTTTTTTTAATTTAAAAATTTTTAATTTAGATTAGAAAAAAATTTTAATTATTGTAAATTAAATAAATAAATATTATAATAATTTTTTTTAATTGTAATTTTCTAGCTCAAATTAATTCAAATAAATTTTTTTTGATATTAGATAATATGACTCAACGCTAATAAATTTGTCCTGATATAGTTGTATTATGTTCTTACCCATATAAAAGTAAGAGTCAATCTCAGCAGATACGGTTTCGTGATTACATTTTTTTTCAGATATACCCAGATCGTGCCAAAATCCAGTTTAGTACATACTACAACGTATCACTCCATACTTGCTCAGTTTTGCCTTAATTAACTTATGCTTGATCTGATCACATTTTAAATCTATTTAGATCTGGGCAAATCATTTTTATAATTCCCCGGGTACTTAAAAGTCTGGCCCAGATCCGGCTTCCATATCTCGCCATACTTCGACAATATATCGTTTAATCAACTAAATTTATTTAACTGAAACTTTGTTATTTTACTAAAGAAACTTTTTTTTTTTAATTTTAAACACTTTTCATGATAAAATTTATAAAATATTAAATTTTTATTAAAGAAAAAAAAAAGACGTAAAGTATAAACAAATATGCTTGTATTATAACCTAAAAAATAATGTATACAATTTTATAAAATAAATAACAATCTTAAAATTATTTATCCATAACACAAGCAGAAACAATAAAAATACACGTTTTTACAAATGAATATTACTTAATTTAATAAAATATAATTAAATTTTTATCACCCATGTTGTTTATTTATATTTGTTTTATACGCTAAGTTCGGAATTATAATAAATGCTGATCTGGCCCTGGTCCGGGTTCCATACCTGGCCGG
Source organism: Anagrus nilaparvatae (assembly GCA_022575985.1). NCBI lineage: Eukaryota > Metazoa > Arthropoda > Insecta > Hymenoptera > Mymaridae > Anagrus > Anagrus nilaparvatae. Next base: position 200,596 of record JAKSXM010000282.1, read on the forward strand.
ATCTGGAAAGTATGGCTTCCGAACCGGACCGGAGCAGCCCATACTTGCAGATTCTATTCGGGCTGGAAAAACTGAAAGTTTTGAGAAAATCCCAATTTTAAGGAGGCCAAAAAAAAACTTTCGAGAGCTATCGTGGGCTCAAAAATCGATATTTTGGTTTAAATCCAACGAGAAACTTATTTTTTTTACTTATATTTTAAAGTTCTGCAGGCGCGTTAGGAATCCCGGATACTTCGAAAAAAAAAAAGCCAGTCTTATAAAAAAATTCAAATCATCATTATTCAAATTATGAAAATATTGACAGCAAACGCTTAAAGTAGCTAGATAGAAGGTCCGGATAGAAAATTCGTAGACATTTTTTGTGTAGAAAAGACCCTAACATACAGTTTTTTTTGTCATTTTGATCGCATAATAAAACGCTTTCAGGTCACCGTGAGTTATATGAAATTATAAATGAAATTATAAAATTTTTATTTTTTTTAGTAAATAAAATAAAAATGTGATAAAATTAAAAAAAAAATGTTTATTTTAGTTATTATATTGTTTTTATAATTGTAAATCAAGTTTAAATTAAAAATTTCAAGTTTTTTATCTTTATTAAAATGTTGAAAAAAAGAGTGAAAAAACAGTTCAAATTTAAAACTGAAAGATGTTAAATACCTATTAAATACCAAAAACTTTAAATAATATCCCGACGAATTTTCGATAGATCTCTTTAGATCTCCAGAGATCAAACGAGATCTCTAGAGATCTCTAGAGATCAAAAGAGATCTCCGGAGATCTCTAGAGATCTAAATAGATCGAAAAATTGGGGAGATCTAAAGAGATCTCCGGAGATCACTTTTGATCTCTAGAGATCTCTAGAGATCCATTTTGATCTCTGGAGATCTAAAGAGATCTTGAGAGATCTGCGGAATGAAAAAAAAAATTAGGAAAATTTTTAAATGTCATTTAAAATCATTAAATGAAGGTATTAAAGGATAATTTGATTTTTTTTATGCCTTTTGAATAATTTCAAGGAAATAGGACCTGGTCAATGAATAAAAAATGTCAAAGTACTTAAATATGTATAATTTTATTAACAACATATTATTTAAAGTTTATGGTATTTAATAGGTATTTAACATCTTTCAGTTTTAAATTTCAACTGTTTTTTCACTCTTTTTTTCAACATTTTAATAAAGATAAAAAACTTGAAATTTTTAATTTCATCAAAATGACAAAAAAACCGTATGGTGGGGTGTTAAAAATGTCTACGAATTTCCTATCCGGACCTTCTATCCAGCTACTTTCAGCATTTGCTGTCAATATTTTCATATTTTCAATATTGTCTTGATTTTTATAATGGATTTCCTTAAAATTATGACCCTGAAAAACGACAAAACTCGATTTTTCTCATATAAGGCGTAGTCGAATTTCTGGGGGAAAAATATACAAGAGCCTCTTGTAAATAATATTCAAAAAAACATATTTTGAAAACTGATAACCTTTTATAATGGATTTCCTCAAAATTGGGACCCTGAAACACGACAAAAATCGACTTTTCTCATATCAGAAGTGGTCAAAAGCTAAATGGTAAAAAATAAATGGTTTGATCGGATTTCTGGGGAAAAAATGCATAAGTTCCTTAAGTAAATAATATTCAGAAAAATTTATTTTGTAAACTATTATACTTTTATGATTGATTCCCTTAAAATTGGGACACCAAAACAAGACAAAAGTCGATTTTTCTCATATAAGAAGTGGTCAAAAGCTAAAATAAATAAATGATTTCATAGGATTTATGGGAAAATAGTATACAAGACCTTCTTTTAAATAATAATCAGAAAAACTTATTTTGAAAACTGCTAACTTTTTATAATAGATTTCCTTAAAATTGGGACCCTAAAAACCAATAAAATCGATTTTTCTCCTATAAAGCGTGGTCAAAAGCTAAAATAAATGGTTCCATCGAATTCTTAGGGAAGAAATAGTCAAGTCCCTCTTGTTAATAATACACAGAAAAATTTATTCAGAAAACTACAAAACTTTTAAAATTGGTCCCCTTGAAATTTGGACCCTAAAAGGCAACGAAAATCGATTTTTCTCCTATAAAACGTGGTCAAAAAATAAAATAAATGGTTTCATCGGATTGCTAGGGAAAAAATACTGAAATATATCAATTGGAACATAATTTTAAACGTAATTTTAATCCACTGGAAAAACTGAAAGTTTTGAGAAAATCCCAATTTTAAGGAGGCCAAAAAAAAACTTCCGAGAGCTATCGTGGGCTCAAAAATCGATATTTTGGTCTAAATCCAACGAGAAACTTATTTTTTTTACTTATATTTTAGAGTTCTGCAGGCGCGTTAGGAATCCCGGATACTTCGAAAAAAAAGCCAGTCTTATAAAAAAATTCAAATCATCATTATTCAAATTATGAAAATATTGACAGCAAACGCTTAAAGTAGTTAGATAGAAGGTCCGGATAGAAAATTCGTAGACATTTTTTAGTGTAGAAAAGACCCTAACATACAGTTTTTTTTGTCATTTTGATCGCATAATAAAACGCTTCCAGGTCACCGTGAGTTATATGAAATTATAAATGAAATTATAAAATTTTTATTTTTTTTAGTAAATAAAATAAAAATGTGATAAAATTAAAAAAAAAAATGTTTATTTTAGTTATTATATTGTTTTTATAATTGTAAATCAAGTTTAAATTAAAAATTTCAAGTTTTTTATCTTTATTAAAATGTTGAAAAAAAGAGTGAAAAAACAGTTGAAATTTAAAACTGAAAGATGTTAAATACCTATTAAATACCATAAACTTTAAATAATATGTTGTTAATAAAATTATACATATTTAAGTACTTTGACATTTTTTATTCATTGACCAGGTCCTATTTCCTTGAAATTATTCAAAAGGCATAAAAAAAATCAAATTATCCTTTAATACCTTCATTTAATGATTTTAAATGACATTTAAAAATTTTCCTAATTTTTTTTTTCATTCCGCAGATCTCTCAAGATCTCTTTAGATCTCCAGAGATCAAAATGGATCTCTAGAGATCTCTAGAGATCAAAAGTGATCTCCGGAGATCTCTTTAGATCTCCCCAATTTTTCGATCTATTTAGATCTCTAGAGATCTCCGGAGATCTCTTTTGATCTCTGGAGATCTAAAGAGATCTATCGAAAATTCGTCGGGATGTTGTTAATAAAATTATACATATTTAAGTACTTTGACATTTTTTATTCATTGTCCAGGTCCTATTTCCTTGAAATTATTCAAAAAGCATAAAAAAAATCAAATTATCCTTTAATACCTTCATTTAATGATTTTAAATGACATTTAAAAATTTTCCTAATTTTTTTTTTCATTCCGCAGATCTCTCAAGATCTCTTTAGATCTCCAGAGATCAAAATGGATCTCTGGAGATCTCTAGAGATCAAAAGTGATCTCCGGAGATCTCTTTAGATCTCCCCAATTTTTCGATCTATTTAGATCTCTAGAGATCTCCGGAGATCTCTTTTGATCTCTAGAGATCTCTAGAGATCTCTTTTGATCTCTGGAGATCTAAAGAGATCTATCGAAAATTCGTCGGGTTGTATAGTACTCCTCTTCCCCTAAATTTAATATCCATTCATACGTCATATTCATCTATCACAAAGTTTATATATTTATAACGCGGAATTTGTTTTATTCAGTATGTATGTGGGCATATCCATTACTTTTCATACAAAAGTGTGCGCACCCATGACTCCGATCGGGCTCGTAGATATAAGACTCTGAAAATGTGTAATAATTGGACCAATATTGGCCAATAAATGGTTAAGGGGTCAGAAAAAATTTTTTCTTCGTCAGTATTCGAATAGCCAGGGAAAAATGAGCTCATTTAAAAAAAAAAAAATTTTATTTTTGACCGACAAATAAGCAAGCTATCATCATTTTAATATTTTTAAAAAAATTTTCCAAAAAGCCCAGTTTTAGGGTCATTATACAGTATTCTAACTTTAAATAACGATAACTCGCTTATTTGTCGATCAAAAATAAATTTTTTTTTTTTAAATCGTCGAATTTTTTCCTGGCTATTTGAATATTTACAACAAAGAAACTTTTTATATGCAAAAATTATTTTTTTGGGGCAAAAACTACCCTAATACATTGACAAACTAAAGTAAGTTCTAAAGTAATAAAAATTTGAGCCCGATCGGAGTAATGAGTGCGCACACTTTTGTATGAAAAGTAATAGATATGCCCATATATATAAATGGGCGATTATTTCTCAAGCCGGCCTGCCCCTTCTTTCCAAAAATGACGGCAACTTAAAAAGATTTTGGTTTTCTTAAATTGAATGGAAAAGGGTCTAGTTTTTTATTCTCATTGGCTTTTTCAACTCTGTAAATATACTGTGCCCATTTTAGGTACTGAACGATAGCATGTCAAAATTTAAAAATCAGAAAAATTGAAATAATATTAGATTAATGGTTATTTTTTTGAAAAAACAGTTTTCGGGTATTAATTCTCTTAAATAAATGGGTCAAAATTTGTTTTAGAATCACCTTTTAAATTGCTAAATTCAAAACTACTCGATGAAATCCATTGTTATTTGGTACATTTATTATGTCGGTAGTTCTTAGGTATTTTTACCCAAGTCTGAGGTCGATGTCTTGGCTTTAAAAAATACCAATTGTACTGTGTTTGGTATTTAAAAATATGGTTACCGGACAATTTTTAAGGCTCTAGGTGGCTTGGTTGCGATTTGGCAGCTGTTTTTCCAATTTTAATTTTTTTCGAATTCTCAGCCACCCGTTTGCTTTTTATTTTCTGGATGCCCTAAATAAACCTAAAAAATATTTTCTATATAAAGGTAGGTAGTAAAAATTCCCGCCCAATCCGAATCTTACCATATTTTTTCGGAAAAACCTCAGGAAAAACCGGAAAATCGGAAAAACTAAAGGAAACTGGAAAATACAAATTTCTCAAAAAGCGTCACTTTTTTTTTTTTTATTTTTTTTACATATGTTTTCCCATACTTTTCATGCTGATAAACTCTTTTTTTGACATATTTGCCTTTTAAGCACTTAAAAATCAATTTTAGACTAAAATAAATGATTTTGAAAATTGTTCATTTTCTGAATTTTCCAATTTTCTTGCTTTTCCTGATAGAAAATGAAAAATATGACTTGACTTTCAGATTCCTCAGGAAATTTTACATTGAAAACCTTCCTGAATAAAATTTTAGAGGCCTATTTGACGCTGTAAAAAAAAGAAAAACAAAGTAACCTGCTAAAATCAAAAAACCTGCTAAAAGCAAACGGGTGGCTGAGAATTCGAAAAAAATCAAAATTGGAAAAACAGCTGCCAATTCGCAACCAAGCCACCTAGAGCCTTAAAAATTGTCCAGTAACCATATTTTTACATACCAAACACAGTACAATTGGTATTTTTTAAAGCCAAGACATCGACCTCAGACTTGGGTAAAATACCTAAGAACTACCGATGTATCAAAAGACTAAAATTTTGTACTAAAACTTTTTTATTTGGAATATGTAAGTTCAGAGATATCTACAGTCAAAGTTGACGTTTTTTAAAAACTACATAGCACCCACAAAACTTTTTAAGGAATCAACCAATTACCACGCAATTGGTCTCATTTTCTTCGTTTTAATAAAAGCTTTAAACAATTTTTCTGATTTTAAAATTTAGACATTTCACCGTTCAATGCCTAAAGTGGGCACAGTAGATTTACAGAGTTGAAAACGCTAATAAGAAAAAAGGCCAATTTCCAGACAATTTGAGAAAATCAAAATCTTTTTCAAAGTTGCCACCATTTTTGGACAGAGAGGGATGGCAGGCTTGAGAAATAATCGCCCATATATTTTTGAATACCGTCCCGCGCACTTTTGAACTGTACTGGCCAAGTATGGGCCGAAGTACGGGCGACGTTCAGCCGCGGGGTATCAAATTAATTGTGATCGATCTTCTAAGAATATCTCTAACTCCGAAAACAACAAAAAATAGAAAATTTTTCTTATTTTTTCATAACTGGCTTCTTAAAACTTAAGTATGAAGATTTGAGTTTCCTTAAATTTCACATGCTTTTTTTCGATATGTATACACAGGGGCGTAGCCAGAAATTGGTTTTGGAGGGGGCGATTTAAAATTTTTGGTCAGGCGCCCCAAAAATAGTCTTACGGCGCCCTAAAATTTTTTTTAAATTAGCACAAAACTAACACATTCCACAATTGTTCATTTCTGGAGGATTTTTGTCCAAGTTTGCTCTTAATTTAGCCTTTATTCAATGGTGTATAGTATATGTATATTAGAGTGGACCTAAAATTGCAGTTTTAAAAAAAACTTGGCTTCCCGGGTTTTTTCGTGAAATTTTGGTCATAAAAAGTCCCCAGCTCCAAGGATTTTGCTTTTACTTTTCAAAAAAGCATGCCTTTAAGCACCTCAATTTTCCCATTTAAATAAAATGGGAATTTTGACTTTCCAGCTTTCTAATTTTTTACAGCGCTTGCAGAATGTTTTGAAAAGCTGGTATTCGATGGAAAGTACTATTTAAACATATAAAAAACGATACCCAACCTCAAGTAGCTAAAAAAAATATTTCTAAAGCGGCTTTACCGGTAATAAACGTAAAAAAATGCTCCATTTAAATTACATGAAGCTATGCTATTTTAATGGGGATTTTTTTTACATTTATTACCCATAAAATCGATTTAAAAATATTTTTTTGGCTACTTAAGGTTGGGTAACGTTTTTTATATATTTAAATAGTACTTTCCATCGATTAGCAGCTTTTCAAAACATTTTGCAAGCTTTGTAAAAAATTAGAAAGCTGAAAAGTAACAATTCCCATATTATTTAAATTGGAAAATTGAGATGCTTACAGGCACACTTTTTTTAAATAAATCCAAACAATATACTTCCAAGATTACGAAAAAAAAATCTAACTTAAAAATCATAGCTGCGTCCTAAACTCATAAATTTTTTTTTTAATGCTAAAAATTTAATCAATTTAATGCTATGATAAAGCAATTAAAATAATACTACTATTATGAACATGTATATTATATCCCTTTTCTGGTCAATTTCAACTACAATTTTATTACTTCACAACATATCAAAATCTATTTCTGAGAACAAGCACATATAAATAACATCCGCCATATGACAAATAAAATTTAAAAAAAAAAATTTTGAAACAATTTCTATTTACTAGACATTAAATTTTTTTTGTGGGATCATAATATACCATCTAAAATAATTTTTTTTTTTTTTGTTTGTTAATCTTCCTAAATCTTGGACCCTGATTATAAAAAGATATCAAAGTTTTATAATATTTAAAATATTTTTCATAATAAATTAAACGCAAGTATCGCAAATACGAATTTTGCGCCCTTATATATTTGGCGCCCCAGGCCTTTGGAGGGGGCGATCGCCCCCTTTGCCCCCCCCTGGCTACGCCCCTGAATACATTATTTACAGATAATATTTAAATTAATAACATGGTTTTTAAGGCACGTATTTTTCAAAATAAGCATTTATTTATAAGTTATTTCATACCAAGTCATGTATTACATGGTTTTCAGATCAAGTCCCAAAGTGGAGCTTATTTTTGGCACAATTTTTTGTACTCATGAAATGTCAAATCCTTCTCTAAGTGCACATCTATCAAAATTAGACCAGAATTACGTTTTTAGGGCAATACTCATTTTTTGTATTAATTTTTTAGTAATTTATTACCAAAACCAAATAGAAGAGTATTAAAAACAGTTTCTGGTAAAAATTTCCCACTGAATTTTAATTTGACATAGATTTTTGAAAATTTGGCTTCCAAACTTTTTTTTCCTAAACTAGTAGATATTAAAATACTCGGTAATGATGCATAAATACGCAACATTTTAATGAACCTTGTATTTGACAGAAGAATTTGAGCTCAATAAACTGGTAATGAATTTTTCAACAATATGGATTAATTTTTTTTTTTGCAGAGTATTGGTTTTACTATATTAAAATCATGAGTTTTGAGAAGTAAATTGGAGCTTTTGATCGATATAGAATTAATTACTTTGTTTCAAAATTTAGGTGAACGATAAAAATTATTCTACAAGAAAATGTAATTACCGTATTGGAGCCAGTTTTCGAACGTATTGGTTTTCGATCAAATACACACAAATTAGCTTTTATATAAAAAAGTATGCATAATTTATCTAAAACCGAGTTTTATTATGAAACTATAAGCCCTAAAGAACTGATTTTTACCTTGCCGATGTTAAAAAACAATTTAAATTAATAAAAAAAATAAAAAAAATTCTCTCTTGTATAACCTTAGGAGATTTTTCTCATCGTTTTCACCAAATCTCGTGTGTTATTAAAATCGAGTTTTAGGGATACCTACTCTATGCCGAACACTAAAAATGCTTTTAATTACGCTGTGAAGCTTTAATGAATGAAGGGAAAGGGTTATATTCACTTATTTATTGCAAAATTATTTTAAATAAGTATATCGATAATCGATTCCTAACTTTTTTACACAAAACAGGTTTTCGATATTTTCAATAATATTACACATTTTTTTTGTAATAATAATAAATTTTTAATAATAATACACTAAATTTGTCATAATTACATTTTTTATACTATATTTTACACCAATTGACAAAATATTTACTAAATTTTCACATAAAAACACAATTTTAAGTATTTATATACTTATGCATCACTTTGATTTAACACCATAAACTTGCAATCAACGCTTCGATTTTTATAAAAAATACGTAGAAACACTTTAAAATTGGAAAAAAATCTTTATTATAATATTAAAAATGTATAAAAATTATATTCTAACACTTGTTTCATAAAATTAATGCTTTTTTTTACTTTTAAATACACAAATAAATAAAGAGTTGAATAAACGCTTGGTGTTTATAATAAAGTTGCGCGCCAACTGAAATATTTTAAAACCGGGTTGCATACACACGGCGCGGCGTCTATTTTATTTCCTTAGGTTTTAAAAACATTATATCAATTATTATCTTTCGTTAATTAAAATTAAAAAACAAATTTTAATAAATAAATGTTTAAAATACATGATTATACAAGTGTGTAGTTCATCTGTTGTTTACTATATTTTATTCTTATTATAGGTATTTTATATTAAAAAAACAAGAAAAAAGAAGTGAAAAGGGAGTTAAGAAATAGGTATAGTTGTACCTATAAAAATTCTATTAAAACGCGCACGATTTTAACTTAGTTTTAGCGATTTTTAAATTATCGAAAATTAATTCGATCAAAATTATACTATTATCAAAAATAGAATTTGCATTATCGAAATTACCTTACCTTGCACACTTGTAATAAATGTAAATTATTCATTACCCATCAATAAGTTTGATATTTTTTTAATTGGGATAATAAAATATAGGATTTCCTTGATCAAATGCAACAATATTTAACTCCAAATATTAATTTTAAAGTATATTTTTCAATAAATAAAGATACAGCTAGGTATAAGAAAGTGACTTCTGATCGAAAACCGGCTCCTATACGGTATTTGCCATTGAATTTTTAAAATATTTATTTTTTGGATAAATTTGGGAGTTATTTTTTTCAGGAGAAATAATTCTATTTGTTTCAAAAACAAATTAGAACCACCCTAGTTAAAAGAAACCATTGAAAACGATAGAAACTCAATAGTTTCGAATCGTAATTTTTCACTTGGAAATTTACAATTGAAAACGATAGAGAAAAAATTAAATAATATAACTCCAATCGTTTTGAATAGTATACAGAAAGATAATTAGATATTATTGGCTATATTATCAATCGTTACCAATGGTAATAGAAATTATTTTTTAATTATGACTAAAAATTCAATGGTTTTCAATCGTGAAGTCAAAAATATACCCAAAATTAGCTAAAATTTTCAATCGTTATCAATCGGAAAGTAAAAACATTGTAAAAATAAGCTAAAAAATTCTATCGTTTTCAACGGGAGAGTTATTTTTATCAATAATCTGGGTCAAAATTTCTATCGTTTTCAATCGTAAAGCATAAAATATTGCAAAACTTAGCTAAAAAACTCTATCGTTTTCAATGGGAAAGTTATTTTTATCAAAAATCTAGCTCAAAATTTCTATCGTTTTCAATCGGAAAGCAAAAAATAATGCAAAGCTAAGCTTAAAAATTCAATCGTTTTCAATGGTAAACTTATTTTTATCAAAAATCTAGCTCGAAATTTCTATCGTTTTCAATCGGAAAGCATAAAATATTGCAAATTTTAGCTAAAAAACTCTATCGTTTTCAATAGGAAAGTTATTTTTATCAAAAATCTAGCTCGAAATTTCTATCGTTTTCAATCGGAAAGCAAAAAATAATGCAAAGCTAAGCTTAAAAATTCAATCGTTTTCAATGGTAAACTTATTTTTATCAAAAATCTAGCTCGAAATTTCTATCGTTTTCAATCGGAAAGCATAAAATATTGCAAATTTTGGCTAAAAAACTCTATCGTTTTCAATGGGAAAGTTATTTTTATCAAAAATCTAACTCAAAATTTCTATCGTTTTCAATCGGAAAGCAAAAAATAATGCAAAGCTAAGCTTAAAAATTCAATCGTTTTCAATGGTAAACTTATTTTTATCAAAAATCTAGCTCGAAATTTCTATCGTTTTCAATCGGAAAGCTTAAAATATTGCAAATTTTAGCTAAAAAACTCTATCGTTTTCAATGGTAAACTTATTTTTATCAAAAATCTAGCTCGAAATTTCTATCGTTTTCAATCGGAAAGCATAAAATATTGTAAAAATAAGCTAAAAAATTCTATCGTTTTCAATGGGAAAGTTATTTTTATTAAAAATCTAGCTCGAAATTTCTATCGTTTTCAATCGGAAAGCATAAAATATTGTAAAAATAAGCTAAAAAATTCTATCGTTTTCAATCGGAATGCAAAAAATAATGCAAAGCTAAGCTTAAACATTCAATCGTTTTCAATGGTAAACTTATTTTTATCAAAAATCTAGCTGGAAATTTCTATCGTTTTCAAACGGAAAGCATAAAATATTGTAAAAATAAGCTAAAAAATTCAATCGTTTTCAATGGGAAAGTTATTTTTATCAAAAATCAGGCTCGAAATTTCTATCGTTTTCAATCGGAAAGCATAAAATATTGCAAAGCTTAGCTAAAAAACTATCGTTTTTGTACTCCAGTCAAAATACGGGAGGGGGGGGGTTTATTTTCACTGGCGAACACGAGATTTGCTCTACTATAGGTTTTTTGGGTCGCTGAACACGAAAACCGGGGTCATTTGACAGAGAAATTGGGGCTTCACCCTTAAATTTGCAAAAACTACCCCAAAAAGGGGTTTTTTTTACATATTTGCAATTTGAGCGCTCAGATTGGCACCATACGGGCTTTTTCATAAATAATCAATATTTCACCCCTAAATTAGCTAAAACTACCCCCCCCCAAGGGGGTGTTTTTGCTATTTTCGCACTTTGACCATCCAGGATATGTTCATATGGATATTTCGGGTCGCTGATCAAGAATTTTGACTTATTTTTCATAAATAATCAATATTTCACCCCTATATTGGCTAAAACTCCCCCCCAAGGGGGTGTATTGCTATTTTAGCACTTTGAGCATCCAGGATGTGTTCATATAGGTTTTTTGGGTCGCTAATCAAGAGTTTCGACTCCTTTTTCACAAATAATCAATATTTCACCCCTAAATTGGCTAAAACTCCCCCCCCCCCCAAGGGGGTGTTTTGCTATTTTCGCACTTTGAGCATCCAGGATATGTTCATATGGATTTTTCGGGTCGCTGATCAAGAATTTTGACTTATTTTTCATAAATAATCAATATTTCACCCCTAAATTGGCTAAAACTCCCCCCAAGGGGGTGTATTGCTATTTTAGCACTTTGAGCATCCAGGATGTGTTCATATAGGTTTTTTGGGTCGCTAATCAAGAGTTTCGACTGCTTTTTCACAAATAATCAATATTTCACCCCTAAATTGGCTAAAAATCCCCCCCCCAAGGGGGTGTATTGCTATTTTAGCACTTTGAGCATCCAGGATGTGTTCATATAGGTTTTTTGGGTCGCTAATCAAGAGTTTCGACTGCTTTTTTCATAAATAATCAATATTTCACCCCTAAATTAGCTAAAACTACCCCCCCCCCAAGGGGGTGTTTTTGCTATTTTCGCACTTTGACCATCCAGGATATGTTCATATGGATTTTTCGGGTCGCTAATCAAGAGTTTCGACTCCTTTTTCACAAATAATCAATATTTCACCACTAAATTGGCTAAAAATCCCCCCCCCCCAAGGGGGGTGTTTTGCTATTTTAGCACTTTGAGCATCCAGGATGTGTTCATATAGGTTTTTTGGGTCGCTAATCAAGAGTTTCGACTCCTTTTTCACAAATAATCAATATTTCACCCCTAAATTGGCTAAAAATCCCCCCCCCAAGGGGGTGTATTGCTATTTTAGCACTTTGAGCATCCAGGATGTGTTCATATAGGTTTTTTGGGTCGCTAATCAAGAGTTTCGACTGCTTTTTTATAAATAATCAATATTTCACCCCTAAATTAGCTAAAACTACCCCCCCCCCCCCCAAGAGGGTGTTTTTGCTATTTTCGCACTTTGACCATCCAGGATATGTTCATATGGATTTTTCGGGTCGCTGATCAAGAATTTTGACTTATTTTTCATAAATAATCAATATTTCACCCCTATATTGGCTAAAAGTCCCCCCCAAGGGGGTGTATTGCTATTTTAGCACTTTGAGCATCCAGGATGTGTTCATATAGGTTTTTTTGGGTCGCTAATCAAGAGTTTCGACTGCTTTTTTATAAATAATCAATATTTCACCCCTAAATTAGCTAAAACTACCCCCCCCCCCCAAGAGGGTGTTTTTGCTATTTTCGCACTTTGACCATCCAGGATATGTTCATATGGATTTTTCGGGTCGCTGATCAAGAATTTTGACTTATTTTTCATAAATAATCAATATTTCACCCCTATATTGGCTAAAAGTCCCCCCCAAGGGGGTGTATTGCTATTTTAGCACTTTGAGCATCCAGGATGTGTTCATATAGGTTTTTTGGGTCGCTAATCAAGAGTTTCGATTTCATTTTCACAAATAATCAATATTTCATCCCAAAATTGGCTAAAACTCCCCCCCCCCCCAAGGGGGTGTTTTGCTATTTTCGCACTTTGAGCATCCAGGATATGTTCATATGGATTTTTCGGGTCGCTGATCAAGAATTTTGACTTATTTTTCATAAATAATCAATATTTCACCCCTAAATTGGCTAAAACTCCCCCCAAGGGGGTGTATTGCTATTTTAGCACTTTGAGCATCCAGGATGTGTTCATATAGGTTTTTTGGGTCGCTAATCAAGAGTTTCGATTTCATTTTCACAAATAATCAATATTTCATCCCAAAATTGGCTAAAACTCCCCCCCCCCCAAGGGGGTGTTTTGCTATTTTCGCACTTTGAGCATCCAGGATATGTTCATATGGATTTTTCGGGTCGCTGATCAAGAATTTTGACTTATTTTTCATAAATAATCAATATTTCACCCCTAAATTGGCTAAAACTCCCCCCAAGGGGGTGTATTGCTATTTTCGCACTTTGACCATCCAGGATATGTTCATATGGATTTTTCGGGTCGCTGATCAAGAATTTTGACTTATTTTTCATAAATAATCAATATCTCACCCCTAAATTGGCTAAAAATCCCCCCCCCCCAGGGGGTGTATTGCTATTTTAGCACTTTGAGCATCCAGGATGTGTTCATATAGGTTTTTTGGGTCGCTAATCAAGAGTTTCGACTGCTTTTTCATAAATAATCAATATTTCACCCCTAAATTAGCTAAAACTACCCCCCCCCAAGGGGGTGTTTTTGCTATTTTCGCACTTTGACCATCCAGGATATGTTCATATGGATTTTTCGGGTCGCTAATCAAGAGTTTCGACTCCTTTTTCACAAATAATCAATATTTCACCACTAAATTGGCTAAAAATCCCCCCCCCCCCCAAGGGGGTGTTTTGCTATTTTACCACTTTGAGCATCCAGGATGTGTTCATATAGGTTTTTTGGGTCGCTAATCAAGAGTTTCGACTCCTTTTTCACAAATAATCAATATTTCACCCCTAAATTGGCTAAAAATCCCCCCCCAACGGGGTGTATTGCTATTTTAGCACTTTGACCATCTTCACTCTATTTAATTAAAAAAAATGTCTATATTAAGTTTAATTATAAATATTAAATTATACACTCAAAACCTTAGTGTGTCAATTTGAGCAAGTTTTTAATCATTAAATATTAAATCGCATTTGTTACACAAAAGGAACGAGTAAAACATAAAAATTACACACTAATAAACATTTAAGTGAAAGTTTAATCAAAAGTAGTGTGTAAATTGATATATTTAATACGTAATATATATTAAATAAGTTAAATAATAAAATTTAATCAAAAGTAGTAATTAAACTAATGATTTTAAATTATTACCAAAAATAAAGATTTGTTTATAACCTATAATAGGTTATAAGTAAAAAAACTCAAATAATATAAATTTGAAATTAAAATAAACTTAAAATTAACATAAAAATTAATAATAAATTAATACACAATAAAAAAAATAAACTTTTAAAATAAAATGTAACGTATTAGCAGAAGCAAATTAGAATAGCTATATAATAAAACCAAAAACCTAATATTAACCGGTTGAAAAGATTACTGTTCTTTCTACTTCTTATTGGCGAATACTAAACTGTATTTTAATTTAAAGCCAGCATTTGAAGAGGATCTAGCTTATGTAAACATAAAAGTTTATTGTGAATTCATGGATATGGTAGATTACCAAGTTCTGGATGTTTGTACGAGTAAGAATCATGAGCCATGAGTAAACCCTGTTTGAATAATTGAAAATTATTTGATAAAGCAACTACAAACTAGAATATATAATCAAATTTGGACCTAAAAAAATATAAAATCCATGTAATTAGTATTTTACAAGTACAGTTCCATTGATGCGTTCTCAAAAAGCCTTGGAAAGCAATTACTGGATTTGATATGCAGTTTGGGTCCAAATTTTATAAAATTCTAATATAAATCTACTTTATCAAGTAGATTTCATTTATTTAAATAGGCTTAATGCATTGCTTCTGATTCTTACACATAAAAACATCCAGAATTTTAGAAAGAGCCACTATGATGAATTCCCAAAAAAACTGTACAAGTGATTACTGTTTTTTTTACTTCTTTATTGGTGAATACCAAATTGAATATTCATTTAGAATCAGCTTGTAAAGAGGGTCTAACTTATATAAACATAAAAGTTTATTGGAAATTCATCGATATAGCTTATTACCAAGTTCTGGATGTTTGTACGAGTAAGAATCATGAGCCATGAATACACCCTGTTTGCATAATTGAAAATTATTTGATAAAGAAACTACAAAATAATATAGTTATCAAAATTGGACCTATTAAAACATAAAATCCACTTAATTAGTATTTTAAAAGCATAGTTTCATTTATGCGCTCTCAACAAGCTTTGGAAAGTAATTACTACGTACTTCTACCAAAAAAAAAAAATTAAAAAAAAAGGTTTTAAGAGTGTATCTGAGGGTTTTAGGGTGTGCAAAAACCGAATCTGAAACTCAAATTTCGAAATTCCAAATGGCGGACTCATAATTGGCCAATTATTGAAAAAATTTATTATAACACATAAACATTTATAAACTGCATTACGCACATAAAGAATCAGGATTGTATACTCATATTTCTGTGACAAGATCAGACTTAGACCATGCACTGATAATCAACAATGCTGTTGAAGCATCATCTATAAGGTATCTTCCTTTTAGTTGATCAGTAAAGGCTGCGTTTGAAAAAAGGCGTTATACAGCTACGGACGTAGCCTGCAGTGACAGCTTATCTCTAGTCATTGCTTCCAGTTCGAAGTATGCTTTTTCATGTATAAGTTACATACACGTTAGACGTTATACCTACAATAACCTACCCACACGTTAGATCTTAAACCTATAATAACCTACCTACAGGATAATCGTTGAACCTATTTTAACCTACCTATACGTTAGACTTTAAACCTACTATAACCTACCTACACGTTAGACTTTAAACCTATAATAACCTACCTACACGTTAGAAGTTAAACCTACAATAACCTACCTACACGTTAGATCTCACACCTAAAATAACCTACCTACAGCATAGTCGTTGAACCTATTTTAACCTACCTACACGTTAGACTTTGAACCTGCAATAACCTACATACACGTTAAACGTTAAACCTACAATAACCTACCTACTCGTTAGACGTTAAACCTAAAATAACCTAATTACACGTAAGACGTTAAACCTACTATAACCTACCTACACGTTATACCTTAAACCTATAATAACCTACCTACAGTATAGTCGTTGAACCTATTCTAACCTACCTACACGTTAGACGTTAAACCTACTATAACCTACCTACACGTTAGACCTTAAACCTATAATAACCTACCTACAGGATAGTCGTTGAACCTATTATAACCTACCTACACGTTAGACGTTAAACCTACTATAACCTACCTACACGTTAGACTTTAATCCTACAGTAACTTACCTACAAGTTAGAGTTTAAACCTACTATAACCTACCTACACGTTAGACTTTAAACCTAAAATAACCTACCTACACGTTAGACGTTAAACCTACAATAACCTACCTACACGTTAGATCTCACACCTAAAATAACCTACCTACAGCATAGTCGTTGAACCTATTTTAACCTACCTACACGTTAGACCTTAAACCTACAATAACCTACCTACACGTTAGACCTTAAACCTACAGTAGCCTACTTACACGTTAGACGATAAACCTACTATAACCTACCTACACATTAGACTTTGAACCTGCAATAACCTACATACACGTTAAACGTTAAACCTACTATAACCTACCTACTCATTAGACGTTAAACCAAAAATAACCTACTTACACGTTAGACGTTAAACCTACTATAACCTACCTACACGTTAGACTTTAAACCATTAATAACCTACCTACCGTATAGTTGTTGAACCTATTATAACCTACCTACACGTTAGACGTTAAACCTACTATAACCTACCTACACGTTAGAGCTTAAACCTATAATAACCTACCTACAGGATAGTCGTTGAACCTATTATAACCTACCTACACGTTAGACGTTAAACCTACTATAACCTACCTACACGTTAGACTTTAATCCTACAGTAACCTACCTACAAGTTAGAGTTTAAACCTACTATAACCTAGGTAGGTTATAGTAGGTTTCACGTGTGACAAGTAGGTAAATTATTGCAGGAATAACGTCCAACGTGAAGATAGGTTAGAGTAGGTTTAACGTCTAACGTGTAGGTAGGTTATTGCAGGTTTAAAGTCTAACGTGTAGGTAGGTTATTGTAGGTTTAAAGTCTAACGTGTAGGTAGGTTATAGTAGATTTAACGTCTAACGTGTAGGTAGGTTATTTTAGGTATAAGATCTAATGTGTAGGTAGGTTATTGTAAGATTAAAGTCTTACGTGTAGGTAGGTTATAGTAGGTTTAACGTCTAACGTGTTGGTAGGTTATAGTAGATTTAACGTCTAACGTTTAGGTAGGTTATTTTAGGTTTAAGATCTAACGTGTAGGAAGGTTATTGTAAGATAAAAGTCTTACGTGTAGGTAGGTTATAGTAGGTTTTACGTCTAACGTGTAAGTAGGTTATTTTAGGTTTGACGTCTAACATGTAGGTAGGTTATTGTAGGTTTAACGTTTAACGTGTATGTAGGTTATTGCAGGTTCAAAGTCTAACGTGTAGGTAGGTTATAGTAGGTTTAACGCCTAACGTGTAAGTAGGCTACTGTAGGTTTAAGGTCTAACGTGTAGGTAGGTTAAAATAGGTTCAACGACTATCCGGTAGGTAGGTTATTTTAGGTGTTAGATCTAACGTGTAGGTAGGTTATTGTAGGTTTAACGTCTAACGTGTAGGTAGGTTATTGTAGGTTTAAAGTCTAACGTGTAGGTAGGTTATATTAGGTTTAAAGTCTAACGTGTAGGTAGGTTATTTTAGGTTTAAGATTTAACGTGTAGGTAGGTTATTGTAAGATTAAAGTCTTACGTGTAGGTAGGTTATAGTAGGTTTAACGTCTAACGTGTAAGTAGGTTATTTTAGGTATAACGTCTAAATTGTAGGTAGGTTATTGTAGGTTTAACGTTTAACGTGCATGTAGGTTATTGCGGGTTCAAAGTCTAACGTGTAGGTAGGTTATAGTAGGTTTAGCGCCTAACGTGTAAGTAGGCTACTGTAGGTTTAAGGTCTAACGTGTAGGTAGGTTAAAATAGGTTCAACGACTATCCTGTAGGTAGGTTATTATAGGTTTAAAGTCTAATGTGTAGGTAGGTTATAGTAGGTTTAAACTCTAACTTGTAGGTAGGTTACTGTAGGTTTAAAGACTAACGTGTAGGTAGGTTATAGTAGGTTTAACGTCTAACGTGTAGGTAGGTTATAATAGGTTAAACGACTATCCTGTAGGTAGGTTATTATAGGTTTAAAGTCTAATGTGTAGGTAGGTTATAGTAGGTTTAAACTCTAACTTGTAGGTAGGTTACTGTAGGTTTAAAGACTAACGTGTAGGTAGGTTATAGTAGGTTTAACGTCTAACGTGTAAGTAGGTTATTTTAGGTTTAACGTCTAACGTGTTGGTAGGTTAGTAGGTTGGTAGGTAAGTAGGTTATTTTAGGTTTAACGTCTAACGAGTAGGTAGGTTATTGTAGGTTTAACGTTTAACGTGTATGTAGGTTATTGCAGGTTCAAAGTCTAATGTGTAGGTAGGTTATAATATGTTTAACGTCTAACGTGTAAGTAGGCTACTGTAGGTTTAAGGTCTAACGTGTAGGTAGGTTATTGTAGGTTTAAGGTCTAACGTGTAGGTAGGTTAAAATAGGTTCAACGACTATGCTGTAGGTAGGTTATTTTAGGTGTGAGATCTAACGTGTAGATAGGTTATTGTTGGTTTAACGTCTAACGTGTAGGTAGGTTATTATAGGTTTAAAGTCTAACGTGTAGGTAGGTTATAGTAGGTTTAAAGTCTAACGTATAGGTAGGTTAAAATAGGTTCAACGATTATCCTGTAGGTAGGTTATTGTAGGTTTAAGATCTAACGTGTGGGTAGGTTATTGTAGGTATAACGTCTAACGTGTAGGTAACTTATACATGAACAAGCATACTTCGAACTGGAAGCAATGACTAGAGATAAGCTGTCACTGCAGGCTACGTCAAGCTGTATAACGCCTTTTTTCAAACGCAGCCTTAACTGATCAACTAAAAAGAAGATACCTTAAAGATGATGCTTCAACAGCATTGTTGATTATCAGTGCATGGTCTAAGTCTGATCTTGTCACAGAAATATGAGTATACAATCCTGATTCTTTATGTGCGTAATGCAGTTTATGAATGTTTATGTGTTATAATAAATTTTTTCAATAATTGGCCAATTATGAGTCTGCCATTATGAATTTCGAAATTTTAGTTCCAGATTCAGTTTTAGCACTCCCGAAAACCCCAGGATACTTTTTTTAAAACTTTTGTTTCCATTTTTAAAAATATCTAAAATTGGTCAATGTTGAGTCCGCCATTTGGAATTTCGAAATTTGAGTTGCAGATTCGGTTTTTGCACACCCTAAAACCCTCAGATACACTCTTAGGGGTGAAATATTGATTATTTGTGAAAAAGAAGTCGAAACTTTTGATTAGCGACCCAAAAAACCTATATGAACACATCCTGGATGCTCAAAGTGCTAAAATAGCAATACACCCCCTTGGGGGAGGAGTTTTAGCCAATTTAGGGATGAAATATTGATTATTTATGAAAAAGGAGTCAAAATTCTTGATAAGCGACCCGAAAAATC
>JAKSXM010000262.1:0-135890 GCA_022575985.1 Anagrus nilaparvatae
TGCATGTTTTATTTTGACTCACGCATAAAGAGCATCAAACTTAGACTCCGTAAAAGAGCGGTCGCAGAATTATTAGGAAACTATGAAGAATGTAAAGCATCGAGGGTTTAAAATAATCTTTTTTTTTATTGTACAATCTTTGAATAGAAGACATTTACGCACGAAACCGCGTTCAGCTGTATTTTAATTTTACCACAGAGTGAATCGGTCTAATTTCTTT
Organism: Anagrus nilaparvatae; assembly: GCA_022575985.1. Classification (NCBI taxonomy): domain Eukaryota; kingdom Metazoa; phylum Arthropoda; class Insecta; order Hymenoptera; family Mymaridae; genus Anagrus; species Anagrus nilaparvatae. The sequence goes on from JAKSXM010000262.1 coordinate 221, forward strand.
TGCTTTGCCTCCAGAATTGTGCCAAGATAAAAAATTTATAACCAGTTTGTATAACTACACAACCAACGAGCATGGAACATGTTTACTCATAATAGTAATAAGTCCAAAAACCGAAATTACAATTATAAATCCTGAAATATATACTACCCTAAGTCCATAAACTTAAAAAAGTATTCTAAGTTGTTGTTGTTATAAGGGCCAAAAAAACTTTCCACAGAAAGTGAAGATGTTTTGGTCTTGGCTATCTCTGAAAAGAAATTCAGCTGTCATACTCACATGCGCTGTTTACCATACCCATCCCCGTAACTAATTTAAAATAATTATTAATATTTTCCATAAAAAAGAGTAGAAACCTGCCATGTTGAATCTCCTTCATTGATTTATTCGATTCTTATATTCTTAATCAAAGACTTCGAAAACCGCCGGGGGGAAAAATTCAAGCTCTTTAAAAGAAAAGTGGTGTTGTTATTCAAAATTTTATGTGTAGTGGTTCTGGGGCAAGGGGGGTGGGAGTTATTAGGGATTGAGAATGCTAAATATGATAATTTTGTGCCCATTGATTAACCTTAGCAGATTATCTATGGGCTTTTAATAAAATATTTTCATTTTTTTCCTCAGAACTTAAGAGAGCAATTGGGCAGCTTTTCTGGAAGTTCTTTTTTTTTGTGTATTTTAAATTCTGGAGTAAATGCAAAAAAAATAGACCATTTTGCCCTGAGGTGAAATTGATACACACTCAGCGACTATTGGTATTGTGGCAGCACCAACGTTCAAAATACAATAGACTAGTCTATTGTTCTTTTGAACGTTGGTGCTGCCACAATACCAATAGTCGCTGAGTGCAGTTAAACCCAATTTTGAGCGTAAATATCTTCTAAATTATATCTCTTCGCTCAATAAAATAAAGAATGGTCCAGGTTATACTTATACGTAAATTACCATTTGAGGCCAATCCGTATTTTGTAAACGATATAGTGTATCCTTTTTTATAATTGGCCAAGTTTGTATAAAATTTTTCTTCATCAAAAGCGAGAAATATTTGCTTTAAATTCAAAGGTGTAATTTTACTTTTTTTAAATACTTCAAATCCCCATCACGATTTATTAAATGTTTAAGTTTTGGCAGTAAACTTTCTAATCCTGTAGTAAAAACAAAATATCTGTTGCGATGTTTGCTACGGATTTACTTTGCATATACAGTAAAAACCAGGTATTCGCGGGCTTTTGTATTCGCGGATTCGCGGTTTTTATAATAATACCATGCTTCAATATTCACGGTATATGAGCAATTATTTTAAAAGTGATACTTAATTCGAGCCTGGAATCGTAAATTTTTTTTTGAGGGCACATCGATATGACCCGTGTTTTCAGATAGTTTGAACCTTCAGAAAACCGAAAAAAACGTGAACAAGAAATCGGCGATAGGTGCCAAAAAGATTTTTTCACTTTTATGTCAAAAACCGTGTTTTTCGTATCTGAGCTACCCTAAATTTTCAAAATAACTTTTTAGGTAAATAAAATTTTAAGAAATAGATGAAAAAATCTGATTTCCAGGAAAAAATCACTCCAGAAGAAAAAAAAACTTTTCTTTTTACGATGAAATTTAGCCAAGTTATCGTCAATTTAAGATTTTGCTCAAATTCGTCTTAAAAAATATTGAGATTTTATTGAAAAAAGCCTGTTTCTTGAACTTTAAACATGCATTACTCGCTTGATTTTCATCGTAAAATAATAATTTTTTTTTTTAAATCGATTAATTTTTTCCTGGCAATTCAATTCTTTAATAAAAAAAATCATTTTTATTGACCAAATTTCAATTTTTAGGTCAAAAGCCTTTGAAAACTGTAAGTAGCAGGATTTACTTAACACAGTTTTTGATCTAAAAATTAAAATTTTGTCAATAAAAATAATTTTTTTCTTAAAGAAATGAATTGACAGGAAAAAATTAATCGATTTAAAAAAAAAAATAATTATTTTACAATGAAAATCAAGCGAATAATGCATGTTTAAGGTTCAGAAACAGGCTTTTTTCAATAAAATCTCAATATTTTTTAAGACGAATTTGAGCAAAATCTTAAATTGACGATAACTTGGCTAAATTTCATCGTAAAAAGATAAGTTTTTTTTTCTTCTGGAGTGATTTTTTCCTGGCAATCAGATTTTCTTATCTATTTTAAAAAAGTTTATTTACCTAAAAAGTTATTTTAAAAATTTAGGGTAGCTCAGATACGAAAAACACTTTTTTTGACATAAAAGTGAAAAAATCTTTTTGGCACCTATCGCCGATTTCTTGTTCACGATTTTTTTTCGGTTTTTTTCTGAAGGTTCAAACTATCTGAAAACACGGGTCATATCGAGGTGCCCTCAAAAAAAAAATTTACGATTCCAGGCTCGAATTAAGTATCACTTTTAAAATAATTGCTCATATGCTTCGCGAATTCGTGGTTTTTCAGTAAAAATTTTTTTTAATATACAGGTACTTATACAGGTACTTATACAGGTCTGGTGCTTATAGTTAAAGACCATTGTTAAATTTAAAATTTCTACAAGATTCATTAGAAAGCAATTTCGAATCATTGCTTAATGATAATTACCGCTTTCAATTTTTTAGTCCCTAATATTTTTAAGAACTTAAATCCTCCGTGAATAATTTTCTTTGAATACATATATTCACGAATGCATGCTACAAGAAATGAAAGTTATCTTGAAGCTCTTCTAATGATCAGGAGAACAGGAAAAAAGTAGAGTTAAGCAGATTCGCATAAACTGTATTAGTGGTTAATTTCTCAGCAGTTATTGGTTTGAAACTTGAATTAAAATAATCCAAACGAAATCAAAATTTGTGAATCAATTTTATAATCAGAAACATTAACATAAAATTATCATATCAATTTATTTGGGGAAAAATTTAGAACATAAAAAATTTTTTTCAGTGAATCGATGCTAAATAATGTCCTAAATATTATATTCAAAGGTTTTTAAAATCAGAAACTATAAAAAAGTCTTGATTAATTTATTAGTTCAAAAATGAATGGAATTTTAAGCGCTAATATCTCCATCTGCAGTCAATAAATTTCCAAATTTTTGTTTTTGAATTCTAAGGGACATATAACTTCTTTGGCTATAAAAATTAAACATTCCAGAAGCATCGGTTTACAGAAATCTTAAATCGAAAAATTCTATTTTTATCCACCTGATTCAACTTTAAATTTAATAATATATTTTGAAAAAGAAAATGTCTGAAATTTACGAAAATTTGTCTATAGGAATATCTGGGGAGTCAGGGAATTTGGTATGTAAAATTTTGTCGAAACACTAAAAAAGTACTGGAAAATTAAAAAAAAATAGTCTGGAAAGTCAGGGAAAGTCAGGGAATTTTAAAATTTCAGTTCCGTGGCCACCCTGATTTAGCATTCTCACTCCCTAATAACTCTCACCGCCCCCCTGCTCCAGCACCGCTACACGCATAAAATTTTGAATAGCAAGAACACTTTTCATTAAAATAGTTTGAATTTTTCACCCCGGGGGTTTTCGAAGTTTTTGATTAAGAATTTAATATCAAAAATGAAAAAATCACTAAATAGATTCAATATGGCGTGGATTACTCCAGTTAAAACGCGGTTTAGGGTGTATTTTCTACTGCCGGCATGAGATTTGCTCTACTATATATTTTTTGGGTCGCTGATCACGAAAATCGGGATATTTTCCGGGAGATATTGTCGGAACAACCTTAAATTTGCAAAAACTACCCCCAAAAAGGGTTTTTTGATATATTAGCAAGCTGAGTTTCTAGAGTTAGCCAAGAATTGGCCTAAGAGGGTTTTTTGGGTCGCTGAACAAGAATTTGAGGTAGTTTTTTTATAAATAATCAATATTTCACCCCTAAAAGGGGTGTTTTTGCTATTTCCCGCAATTTGAGCGATCAAATTAAGTCCTTCAGAGTTTTTTGGGTCGCTGATCAAGAATTTGGGGGAATTTTTTTTTGAATAATTAATATTTCACCCTCAAATTTGCAAAAACAACCCCTAAAAGGGCATTTCCGCACTTTGAGCGAGCAAAAAACCCTGAAGGACTTAATTTGGTCGCTCAAAGTGCAGAAATAGCAAAAATACCCCTTTTAGGGGTTGTTTTTGCTAATTTAAGGGTGAGACTCTGTGGTAAAATTAATACAGCTAAATCCGGTTTCGTAGGTAAAAGTCTTCTATTCAAAGATTGTAATTATATTATTTACGAACCCTTGATGCTTTAAATTCTTCATAGTTTCCTAATATTTATGCGAGCGCTCATTTACAAAGACTCGCTGCTGCTCTTGATTTATGTGCATCAAAAAGGTCGCATAAGGCTCACACACAAACTCATGGGCACGAGCAAAAAGCACACGAGCACGAGGAGAAGTGGTATATGGAAGGAGTTAGTATGAAGGGGCTAAAGAGGATAAAGTAAAAATATTACCCCCACTTTGTTCAATATTGCTCGTGCTCGTGTGCTTTTTTGCTCGTGCCCATGAGTTTGTGTGTAGGCCTATAGATACCAGGAAAGTAAGAAATTTAAATAGTAAGTTTTAAAGTCAAAATATATTTTGAAGAAAAAATTCAATAACATAAAATACTCTATTTGCGGGTATATTTAATAAAAAAAATTATTTTGATATAGTATGTTTAAAAAAAATAATAGCAACAAAATTTTTTTAAAAAAGTAAAAACTAATTTAGATTAGTTGAGATCGTACTATTTTTGCAAAATCGAGAAACTAATTAGTTATTATTGTTAATAACAATTAGAGACCCTGGATTACCAGAGACTGCCAGATAGGTAGACTGTTTTTGAGATTGGTCCGCCATTTGCAATGCCAACAATCTATTTTAAATGAGGAAATTTTTTTCGACCGCCATCTTAGCTGGAAAATTACAGAGCCATTTATAAGTAATCAAGGGTCTCTAATAACAATTAAGAAATTTTTTTTTTTTTATATTTGATTTCGATATCATGACCGATATATATTTTTGTATGGATTTCCAAAAAAAAATAATTAAAATTACGAATTTTTATTTTTTAATTTTAATTGATTCTAACTCAATAAAAATTTCATTATTCGCGGTTCTTGTATTCGGCGTTTCAATTGTACTTTTTCATTAAAAGCGAAAAGTATATAATTGTCATAAAGAGGGTACAGCCTTGATATTACTTCAGTAAAAATCCAAACGGGTAAGGGGAGCAAAGGTTTTTCTGTTTGACCCAAAATAAATACCTTCTCAGGAAAATCTTTTTTTCCGTCAAAAATCATTTTTTATACACCAATATATTCCTTTTGAGGCAATAGAAAATCAGTTTCGGGCTTTGAGGGGAGGTTATCCTTACTATGGGTTCATTTGAAAGCTGATCACAAATTTTTGGGTCTCGAAGGTTACCTTTTTTGGGATGTTTTTGCAATATTACAGAAAAATAGCTAAGTTGACTTATTAATTGTTTTTTTGGTCGATTAATAAGGATATCAAGGATTTTCTTAAAAAATAAATGTTGAATTGATGATTTTTCTTTCAAAATAGTTGGCATATTTATTTTTTCGATATTCTTAGAAAAGTATCAAAAACCTTGAGCAAAATTTATGATTTCATAGCTAATATTTTTATTTCACTTTTGAAGCTGCAATTTTTAGTAAGTAGGGACCCTGACATTCGTGATCAGCGACCCAAAAAACCAAATCTGCATACTGAAAGCGTGGAAATAAGGATAAAATAATAATTAAAAAAAAAAGTTCCCGAAATTCGCGATCAACGACCCAAAACCCCATATGCACTAAATATAGGTAGTTAAAGTTTGAATACATCAAAAATACACCTTTTTAGGGTAGTTTTTGCAAAAATCGGGCTTTTTGCTTCCTGGGGTCTCAAAACGTGTTTATATGCTAAAAATCAAAATTTCACCCATCACAAAAAAATTAAATTTTCTTACCGACTGAAACCTTGGTAATCTTTTTTAATAATTAAATTATTGTAAAACAGGTTTAGTACTTACTGTTTTGGTACAAAAATAGTATTTTATGTTTAATTTGATGATTTTAGTCTAATTTATATGTCCAGGGTAAATTATAATACAATATAACATTTTCGTGAAAATTTCTTTTTTTTTTATTTTTTTAAAATATTTTTAATAACTTATTATAATAAACAAAATTTTGACATAAATAATCAATTACTAAATAATAAATTATTATTTTGGAAAAACTTATAGTTTTAAACATTTCAAACAAAATGAAATTAAAATACCAAAATTACAACCCATTTTTTTAAGCACAAGTCTAATTATTTAACACAGAAAATTGATCACAAAAAAATTTGGCAAAGTGTTTTCAATTTATGACACAGACACAATAACTTTTAGACACAAAAACTTTTTGTCTAAAATTAGTGTTTCATGTGTTGAAAACACTGTGTTCAATTTTTTGATGCTTAAAAATGAGTTCTAATTTTGTCGTCAATTTTTTTGTGTTCAACAAAATTTTGCGTTAAGGCTATCATTTTTTTTTTCTAATTTATTATTCCGATTCGCGGCCCGAAAGCACGTATATGCCGGACTCGCAGCGCAAAGTCGCGACTCCTCCCCACGCGCAGCCGCAGAAAAATTTTTTTTCTTGTCAGCGGCCAGAAAGCACGTATTTTCCGGCCGCTACGCGACCGGAGAAGACGCGTTTTCTCGCCACTGACGAAGAAAAATCGTATACGACCCTTGTCCATAAATAAAGAATGGTCCAAATCGCAGTTTACCAACCTCGGCTTCGTCTCGGATGGTAATTTACGTGCGATTTGGACCATTCTTTACTTTTCTGGACACGGGATCGTAATATACTATATGGCTCTTACGAGTTCTCAAAATTTTTGTACGAGCTCCTTGTTACCAAAAGTTTTTATCTCGTCTATTTTCCATTACTTTTTTTTTGCGAGATGTGAAAATTTAATGTCAGATAAATAAGTGCTCATTATTTTAAATACCATTTTTATAGGGCCTTTTTACGAAAAAAATTAAAGCAAAAGAGACGAGTAAAAAACTAAAAACTAGGACCTTATATAAAAATTTTTGATACCTATAAAATCCGTTTTAGTGCTCCTTAAATTTCTTACTTTCCTGACATGTAAGGGAGCTTAATGTTTCATTTTGACACATGATTAAGAGAATCAAACTAAGACTCTCTAAAAAAAAAAAGCGGGTCGCAGAATTATCAGGAAATTATGAAGAATTTAAAGAATCAAGGGTTCAAAAATAATCGTTTTTTTTAATGTACAATCTTTGAATACAAGACCTTTATGCACGAAACATGGTTTAGCTGTATTAATTTTACTACGCAGAGTGAATCGGTCTAATTTTTTTTGCTTTTGCTCCAGAATCGTGCCAACATAAAACTCGTTTGTGACTAGCAGAATTTTTTTTCTTCTAAAACGATTTCAAATTACTTGAAACGTAAAGAAAATTTAAAAAAACAATTTTTTCTTTTTTTTTTTTTAAAAATGTCTCAAGATTCATCATACCGAAACACGCATATTCCAAGTAAGCGGGGAAAACATTTTATTTAAATTTTCTTTACATTACAAGTCATTTGCAATAGTTTGACGAAATACAAAAAATTCGCTAACTAAAAGTGGAATCCAGCATGTGGCAAAGGGAAATAATCCTCTTTCTTAGAAAATAAATATTTCTTAAAAAAGAAATTTGAATCAGCGATACAATTACAGTAAACCTAAATGATAGTCACTTCTTTAAATTTTTAAATTCCTAATATTTTTAAGACTTTAAATCCTCCGTGACTAATTTTTTTGGTATATTAATGCATATAATATACCACATTATATAAAAAATGTCAAAAGAAATATTCTCCTATTTTTGAAAGTTATCTTGATTCTCTTCTAATAATCAGGAGAACAGAAAAGAAATAGAGTTATACTGAATCATATAAACTGTATTAGCGCTTAATTTCTTTGCAGTTATTGGCTCGAAACTTGAATTAAAATATTTAAAAACAAGTCAAAATCTGTGAATCAATTATAAAAACAGAAACATTAACATAAAATTATCATATTTAGCATTCTTACTCCCTAATAATTTCTACTCCCCCCCTGCCCCAGCACCACTGCACATAAAATTTTTATTAAAATAAAAAATAATAAAACTTTTTATTACAATAGCTTGAATGTGAATTACGATTTTCCTAGTTCAATTTGAAATTATAGATTGTTAATCATTTACCTGGTTGAAAAAACCCCTGGGGAGAAAAATACAAGCTATTTTAATGAAAATAAAATTGTTGCTGTTAATCAAAATTTTGTGTTTAGGGGTGCAATAATAATAATTAATAAGTAATTAGTTATTGAAAATTAAATGATATTTGTCTTAATTACTTGCTCTTAAATTATCATCATTTTAACCCTTAGGTGGCCGGCAGGACACCCGTGTACCTTTTCGGTCTAAAATTGAAAAATTTTTATACTTAGACCCAAAATTTTTTTTCTAGCTTCTAGGCTAGCTTCAAGCAACTAATATTTTAGTGATTTCAATGGTCAGAAGTTAAAAAAAATTATTTTATGTAAGCAAAAAATGTAATTTTTAAAGGGACCTTCCCAGGGCCGGCAGGGGTACCCGTGTACCCAGATAAAAAAATATGTCTTTTATTAAATATTTGTATAAGAAAAAGGTAATAATTCATAGAATAAAGCAATATTATTATTATTTAATAATTTTAATACTTTTTTGATTCCATATTTTCCAGGTTTACTAGGTATATAATGGGTAAAACTGGTACGCCCGGGCGCGCCCCCGATATGAAAAAAGCTGCTTGTCAATAGTTAAATTGTTACTTATTGGGGCAATTTTATCACAAAAAATACCGATTGCACTGTGTTTGGTATGTAAAAATATGGTTACTGGCTAATTTTTAAGGCTCTAAGTGGCTTGGTTGTGATTTGGCAGCTGTTTTTACAATTTTGATTCTTTTTGAATTCTCAGCCAGCCGTATGCTTTTTATTTTCTGGACGCCCTAAATAAGCCTAAAAAATATTTTCTATATAAAGCTAGGTAGTAAAAATCCCCGTCCAATCCGAATCTGACCATATTTTTTCGGAAAACTTCAGGAAAACCCGGAAAATTGGAAAAACTAAAGGAAACTTTCAAATACAAAGTTCTCAAAAAGCGTAACTTTTTTTTATTCATTTTTTTTTTGTTACTTTGTTTTTGTTTCTTTTGCAGCGTCAATGAGGCCTATAAAATTTTACACAGGAGATTATCAACGTAAAATTTCCCGAGGAATGCGAAAATAAAGTCAGATTTTGGATTTTCTATCAGGAAATGCGAGAAAATCGGAAAATTCAGAAAATGAAAAAATTTCAAAATCATTTTTTTGAGCCTAAAATTGATTTTTAAGCACTTAAAAGGCAAATGCGACAAAAAAGGAGTTTACCACCATAAAAAGTATGGGAAAACACATTTAAAAAAAATAAAAAAAATTTTTAAAAAGTGACGCTTTTTGAGAAATTTGTATTTGAAAGTTTCCTTTAGTTTTTCCGATTTTCCGGCTTTTCCTGAAGTTTTTCCTAAAAAATATGGTCAGATTCGGATTGGACGGGGATTTTTACTACCGAGCTTTATATAGAAAATATTTTTTAGGCTTACTTAGGGCGTCCAGAAAATAAAAAGCATACGGCTAGCTGAGAATTCGAAAAAAATCAAAATTGTAAAAACAGCTGCCAAATCGAAATCAAGCCACTTAGAGCCTTAAAAATTGGCCAGTAACCATATTTTTACATACCAAACACAATGCAATCAGTATTTTTTAAATTCAAGACATTGACCTCAGACTTGGGTAAAAATTGCTAAGAACTACCGAATTATATTTTATCGGTTTTATCGTTTTTAATAATCAAATATTGAGTTTCTGGTTTTGAAATAATATATATATTTTTTTAAATATTATAGTTTATGAAAACAAAAGAGTGTAAAATAAAATTTGCAACCTAATTAATTTTATTAACAAATATAAAGATGTGGGTACACGGGTACCTCTGCCAGCCCGCAGCGTAAGTAAATCCTGCCGGCCACGCAAGGGTTAATTTGATTCTAGGTTTGATTCTATTAAAAAATGTGGTTTTTTGTTGATGTGAACATCAAGGTGCTTATTTAAATTACATTTATAAGTAAACCGCTTGGTGCATTTGTTACATTCGAATTTTTTTATACCAGAGTGACTTTTTTATGGCATTGAAGAGTATCTGGTCGAACAAAATTTTTAATACATCGCAAAAATTTATATAGTTTTTGACCAGTATGAACTCGAAGATGTTTGTTTAATTCGGATTTGGCAGTAAATCTCTTATTGCACTCTTCACATTCAAATTTCTTTATACCCAAATGAATTTTGACTTATTTATAGATGCACTGCTTTACTCTAATTGTAAAGAATTATAAGTAAATAAAAGCAAAAAATAAACATAAATATACTATCAATATTGGTATTCTTTCATCATAAAAATTAAATTGAAAATTATCTAAAACTATAATTATAAAATTTTTCTAAAATATTATATGAATATAAATTAAAACTGAAAATTTTAATTTCTTTCAAAGCAAATATTGCTAAATTTATTGCTGATACGCATAGTTTATTTTTATAATTAATAAAATACATAGCTACACTGTAAATAATTTTTCCAATTAAAAAAAAAATTAATAAGGTTTTGTGGGGGGGTGAAATGGACTTAGAATATTTTTGATTTCGGCACTTAGAATAATTTGAAATGGGAGTCAAGGCCTGATCAGGCCCTAATAAGAACAAGAACTTAGAATAAATTAGGTTTATGGACTTAGGATAATTTATATTTCGGGATTTATTATAATTTCGATTCTAGGTCTTATAATAATTAGTATAAATTAAAACTGTTATAAGTGAACTTGTTCCATGATCGTTGGTCGTGTGAAAACACGAACTAAATATAAGTTTTTTTTGCTTAAAATTAGTCATTTTTTAATTTTTTATAATTTAAAATGGTTATTTATATAACTATAGAATATAAAAATATAATTTTCAACATTAAAATTGTCTTCATGTATATAAAATGGCAAAGGTCCATGGATAAACGCTGATCAAACAGCTTCATACACTGAAAAAAAAATCTGTTTGCGGCTAGCAGAATGCTATTTTTTGCTCAAACGAATGCAAATTACTTAAGAAAATTTAAAACAAACATTTTTTTTGGGTTAAAATATCCTTTCTTTAAAAAAAAAAAAAAATTTTCGCATAAACGGTATGAATATCTTAAATGAGGGAAGAAATTTTTTTTTCAATTTGCTTTGCCTTTCTGGTCATATGCAATCGTTTGAGCAAGAAAAAAAATCTGTCAACCATAAGAAAAATTCCGCTATTGATATCAGAAACCTTGTTTACGGCAAAAGGAAAAATTCAAAAAATTCCAAAATATAAGTTTCTTAAATTACTAGTTTTCTACATTTTTGAATTGCCCACAAAGTCACGTGATCAAATGATAATCTTACACAAAATTCGGATTTTTCGTAAAAGTTTATGTTGGCATATTGATGTGAAACTGGCCAAATTTTAAAGTTAAAAGTCAAGTCCGTTAAAGCTAAAGTTCAGCTATACGCCCGGTAATTGCGAATGCGTTTACTATAATTTTAAGGCTCTTTTCAACTTTACATTTACTTACAGTGTAATATAAATATGATAATCAAAATGTATTATACTTTTTCAGAAATTTTTGCAGTTTTTTTTTGAATTATGATCCATTTCATAAAATTTGTGTCTAAACTCAAGAATTAATCTAAAAACCAGATCAGAGACAGTATAATGAACAGTAAAAATTATTAAGCAAGATAAGTAATCGTGTGATAAGAAAAAATAACAAACATAAATACTTCTAAACATAAAAGCATGGATTATGTTTCATTTTTATATTGTAGAATAATAAATGGTCTTAAGAAGCATTAAAAATAAACAAATAAAATAACACCTTGTAAAAATGTCCCTGATGATTAAAACGTTTAAGTTATTATGTAAGTGTATATTTAGCTGCGTAAAAAAGGCAAAGAAAAATGAAAATTTATTACTTTTTACATTAACCATTCATATTTTACATTCAGCATGTATGCTTTTTATTTTATTATTTAACTTTACATTAGTTATGAGAAAAGATTTAAATTTTTTGTGAAACAGGAATTGTAGTTAGAGTAAGATTTTTGTTTTTAACAACAAAAAAGCTCATATGGATTTACAAATATTTTTTTGGTTTTGGTCAAAAATTAAAGATAAGTAATTTTTAGCTTTTAGATAGAAGGAATTCAATACGGGCCCAAGTTGGATTAAAAATAGCGGAATTCAGTGCTAGTGCTCACGCTAGTGCCAAAACTTTTAAGCCCTTGATACTTAATATACTATTTCAAGTTCTATTATTTCAAAATATAACATGTGTTTTATGTATATAATTATTGGTACTAAAAATTAGTTGTTTAACATTTTTCATATGCTAAGCTGCAGTGAAGGATTCCAAGCTAATAAAAATTAAATGTGTGATTTTTGGAATACTGAATATCACTTTCATTATTTCTAAAAAAAAGTTATTAATTTTATTTTTAAGCTCAGTAAATTATTGATGAGTAGGTTGAAATCAGCTAAAAGCGTGGAATTTTTAATTAGCATCTAAAAATTATTCAAGGAATATTAAGCCTTACCAAGTTAGAATCCTTTAAAAAGTATCCAAAAATATTCTAATGAGACAGAATCTTCATAGCAAAAATTCATAATTTAAGAGACCACTAAAAAAATTATTTAAATTTTTTTTACCTTACAGACTTTTAAAAACCATTTAACTTAAATATATACAAAAAATGTAAATTAACAGTTTGTGTGAAGATAAAAAACATTGTATGAGTATAAATAGTATTTCATATTAAAAAAAAAAACATCACTGAAATAAAAGGGAAAAAAAAGGTATTATATATATTTGCAACACGCACATAAATTATATTAATATTAAATACAGTTTAGTGAAAAAGACTTGAATTTCTTGAAAAGAAAAAAAAAATTTTTTAACATTATTTTATCACGTAAATATTATTAAAACCATGTATTATGTCATGAATTATACTTCTGTTTTATAATAATTTGTTGTGTAGGGCATAAAAACCCTTTAAACATTATTCATTATACTTAGATTATTACTTCAATATAAATTTCATTTTCATATAGCGTATAATTTATTTTTTTTTGAATTATTTATACTTATAGTATTTATTATAAGAATTTTAAGTACTATTAAATTATGAAAATGAAATGCCTATAAAATTTGCTTATTTTATTTCTTAATCAAAATAAAAATATATTTTAATTTTTTTCAACGACATTTTTTAGTTGGCATAAATTTACAGATTTTTTTTTAATTATTTGATTAATTATCATATCAAATTATATTTTTTTCCTGATTGGTAAGGTGTCGATCTAAAATGCATGTCGATTAAAATTCCTGTAAATATACTGAAGAAAATAGTTTATTTGTGAAAAATTTTTAAATTAACATATTTTTTCTTGAAAATTTGCGAAATATTTAATAAACTCATAATTTTATTTCCAAATTCATATTTTTCGAAAAGTAGCTGTAAACTTACAAGGAAAATTAAATTTTTTATTTTTTTTTTAATTTACTAATAACTTATAAGTAAATTTAATATTTCTATTTTTTGCAAATAAACTATTTTTTGATTTTCTACAGCAGTTAAATGCAACATGTTAATAAGCCATAACATGGAGAATATTTTAAATTACTTTAAAATCAAATATTCCAGACTTTTTATATCAAATGCATGTAGAGTAGGATTGTTTAAAAAAGAGGTCCAGTTTAAACAACAGTTTAACAATTAGGCTTGCTAATAATATTTGAAACTACTATATACAATTTTACAAAAAAGATCTTAAAATCGGTAGGGGTCCCAAGTGCTCTTTCATTTGGAAGTAGCAAAAATAGTATATTATCAGCCATTAGCAGAAAAATAAAAAACGCTGCAAAGTAATTGGCACTATGGTTCCTCATTAGCAATAACAAAATGTTCTTAATGGTCTATTTTACCTAACACGACAGTATAATGTCATAAGAAAAACTAAGAATGATCTTTGAATGATCTTTTCCTTGATACTGTTAGTTGAACTTCTCATGGAAAAAATTAGGTTTTTTACTTAAAAAAAAGATTTTTCTAAACTAGTAATAATCTTCTTTTATGATAATTATATCCGCTAGACAGTTTTTGGTGTAGCTGGTGTAGTTATATCTTGAAGACATAATTACACCAGCTACAGGAATAAAGAAAAAATTTTTGCTATGTTTAAATTGAGGAATAAAAATGATACCCAGTAAAAACGTTAATTCTAGATATTAGTAATTTCATAGAAATAAATTAATTAAGTACTACGTCCAAAAAAAAAATTATGGTATGTTTTTAATTATATTATGTAAAAAATTTTGAAAAAAAAAATTTCGAAAAATTACGTATCAGATGAAGAAATACTTTACAAACGATAATTCTAGATATCCGTACTTTCATAGGAAGAAATTAAGTACTGCGTCCTAAAATAAAAAAAAAATTTGGCGTTTTTTGTGTTTTTTGGCGACAAAAATTTTAAGAAAAAAATTTTGAAAAAATTACGTATCAGATCCAAAAAATTACTATAAACGATATTTCTAAAACTAGTACTTCCACAGAAATAAATTAAGAACTGTGTCCATAAAGAAAAAGAAAATTGGTATTTTTTGTATTTTTTGATGAAAAAAATTTTGAGAAAAAAATTTTCAAAAAATAAATTAATATGATTCGAGATATAGAGTAAAAACGATACTTCTAGATATCAGTACTTTCATGGAAAAAAATGAGGTACTACGTGCAAAAAAAAAAAATATGATATTTTTTAAATTATTTTATGTAAAAAATTTAGAAAAATTACGTATTTGATGGAGAAATGCTTTACAAACGATAATTCTAGATACTCGTACTTTCATAGGAAAAAATTAAGTAGTATTACGTCCTAAAATAAAAAAAATTTTGGCGTTTTTTGTATTTTTTGGCGACAAAAATTTTGAAAAAATTAAGTATCAGGTCCAAAAAATTACTATAAACGATATTTCTAAAACTAGTACTTCCACAGAAATAAATTAAGTACTGCATCCATAAAGAAAAAAAAAATTGTTATTTTTTGTATTTTTTGGTGAAAAAAATTTTGAGAAAAAAATTTTCAAAAAATTAGTCATCAGATTCGAGATATCGAGTAAAAATCATACTTTCAAATATAAGTACTTTCATGGAAATAATGAGGTATTACATCCAAATTAAAAAAAAAAAGGAGTTTTAGATTTTTTGATGAAAAAATTTTTGAAAAAACACACTCACACACAGACTTTTTTTAAAAACCGGTTTTTTAGCTTCCTGAGGTCCCAAAACGTGCTTATGTGCCAAAAAATCAAAAATCAAAATTTGATTCATCACAATGGTTCCTCTATGAGGAATCAAAATAGCCTAGATGATAAATAAATTAAGTTGCGATCTGAAATCATAATTAACTTTAACAATAATAATTAATAATAATAGGTTACTTTAAAAAAATGTTTTCTTTAAAAAACGAAAAATCGGGTAAAATTCAGTTAGACGAGCAGCTTAGACTTGTTTGACAATTGATTTGGTTACATAAAATCATGACAAAAATGCTGATAAATCAGATTTTGTCGTCATATTTTCAAGACTTTTCGCTCGTTCAAGCTAAGTGTGAATGGGAAGTAATTACAATATTCCAATTTTGTAAGGCGTCATTATTGCCCTTAGTAGAGAAAAAACATTCTCAAGCTCGTGTTAGAAATATTTATTATACCAAATGCGATTAAAGTCTCTCGGATCTAAGCGCCTTGAGGCTATAATCCGTCCCATTTTTCAAAATACAAATCATATTTCTGATACCCGATTAAGAATATATTATTCTTTATCAGGGATGAGAAACAAGTTATTGTCGACCACTAAATAAAAAAAAAATTCATTTGGTTTCTGACCAATAACAAGAAATAGTATAACACGACCCTTTGATCAGAAAAATAAAGTATGGCTCGACTTCACCTTTGAATGATAAATTAGCTGCGATTTCAGTCATTCTCCATTGACCGATGTGCCGAATTTTCCATGTAGGCACAGTGACACGGCCTGCAGGCGCCCACAAATTATGCCATCAAAAAGGCCCTCCATAAAAATTTTTTAATACTGAAAACCTAACTTCATTTTCTAAAAATGATAATCAAACAAATTTAGGAGTCTTCAAATTTTAAATTATAAGAGCAAATAAATAACATGTTGAATGGTTTTATAATCAGTAAAATAGGAAAGTTAAATATGAAATAAAAACTACCGGATATTATGGTTTACTCGATGGTTTCTCAATATTAGGGTTAAATTTTGGGATCTAAGGAAGTTGGGTCCTAAATATTTGAAACTATTTAGCGCATCAAAAAACTTATGTCACATATAGCAAATCATAAAAAAGTGCATACATCTAACTTATACGGCTTCTAGACCGTATTGGCGTCAGAAATATATTTACTTTAGGGATGATATTTTCACTGAACTGTAAAATATTTTAAAAAAATTCATTTAAATTATTATTTTAATATTCTTCTTGGCATATAATAATAATAATATTGCAAGATAATAAATATAAAACTCAAGAGCGCGTAAGTATGCATATGAATACATGTATATTTATGTGTATACATAATGATATACGAATGCTCTAGGTTTTCCGTGCACGCATGACAGCAAATCGTGAATTCGAACGGTTTAGCTCAGGACAATAACCCGCGGGGGCGCGCGAATAAAGCAAAGAAAAGGAAGAAAAACAAGAAAATAAAAAAAAATGTAAAATGTATAACCGAGCCAATGTGTGTATGTGGAAATGCACTATATGCTTATGCACATACGTAATCTATGAAAAGGGGTAAGAGACGAAAGAGGATTGAATAATTTCGTTATTTTAATACTTGCCTTCTTCCTTGTCTTCGGACTGGTACTGACCACGCCTTCAGTCGTCGCTGTTCAGATTAATCTTCTTCGTCCTTGCCATAATTATTCATATGTAATATATCATTTTGTACATACATTACGTATACTTGTATTGGTGTTAGCTATATTAAGAAAATGAACACATTCGCAATTATACTGTTAATAGCAATGTACAAGGAAAGAGGCGTCAAGTCTGAATATCTAGCATATTTATTAGTATATTGAATTAATGGTTATTTTTTAAAAAATTTTCGAAATTCCTATTTTCCACAAATGGTTAGATCCAAATAGTGAGAAATAAGCAGAGCCTATATTTAACTCGTAAGTAGCTCGTTTCACCCTTTTGAGTCTATTTTAATCGTCACGAATTCATTTTAAACTCAGAAAATCATTTTTGTTTCGAGAGATGCATATTTACAGCAAGAATTTATTGTAGTCTTATGAGGCCTACTTTATTCTTTAAAAATCATTTTTCAGCTCCTAAATCTATTTTAGCTAAGGACTGATCAGAATCTTTTTTGTATTTCTAAAAACCATTTTAACTAATTATGGCCTAATCATAGATAGCTGGATTTTTTATTACTAAATTGTAAAAAAAAACCTTTTTTTATTCTCAAAAGTTTTAAGAAAGGTTGCACTGTAAAAAAAAAACTTCCTTATATTAACAAAAAAATTGGAGCATTTTAGAAACTTACTAGATTTTCAAAAAAATTTGTAAATATTCGATAAAAATTTACTAAATTTAGCATATTAACAAAAAATTGGAGTATTCTCGATTTTTTTTTTGTGAATTCGCAAATTCAATTCAAAATTGATAATTGACTACTTTTTTCGAAAATTTACAAAAAATATTTACTAATTTACGAAAAATAGTTGTGAACAAAAAAAAATCGAGAATTTTCGAATTTTTATTAATATTCCAAAGTTAGTAAAACGATTTTTATCGAATATTTACTAATTTTTCAAAAATGCTCTAATTTTTTTGGTAATATAAAGAAGTTACTTTTTACAGTGTGCATTTTTCCGAATTTGATAAAAGTTTTTACATTCAAAACCTTTAATAGGGGTAAAAATGGGTTTAATGATGAACTTTTACCTTTTTTAAAATTTATTCTGGATTTTTAACAATAAGAACTTTCTACATTATTTTTTTAAATAAATTTGATCCCTAAATAAGATCTAATTTTCCAATGCTGACTCTTTAGAGGAATTATCCCAATAAGTAATAAAAATATATTTTGAATTTTTTACTTTTCCTTTTGATTTTTTACATCTACCCTTTTAGTACCTCTTGAGCTAGAATTAAAAACTTATGGATAATGCATATGCATATATACATAATAATCTTATATAATAACATAAATATTATAATAATCTTCTTATAATCTTTTTGTAAGGGAACGATTGAATTTTATCATTTAAAATTGTGAATTTAAAAAAAAATTTTAAGTAAAATTTAAACGAAAACTTCGAATTATAGAGGAAAAAGTTCGAATTATAGAAGAAATTTTTACATGTATAAGCATATAGGAAATTCAAGCGGCAAAAAGAAAACTTCGAATTATCGAGGATTTCGAATTATAGAGGTTCGATTTATCGAGGTTCCACTGTAATAGTTTTGAGATACAGGGTCAAATTTATTAAAAAAAAAATAAGTAGAAAGTTTTTATTGGTAAAAGTCTAGAATAAATTTAAAAAAAGGCAAAAATTCATATTTAAACCTATTAAAAGGGTTATATGTAAAAACTATTGTCAAATTCAAAAAAAGCAACCATTTTTAACCCTAGTAAAGTTTGGAGAATAAAAAAAAAGTTTTCTTTTAACGAATTAGGTATCAAAAGTCCGGCTATGTACGATTAGTCAATAATGGATTAACATGGGACATGGAAGCTAGGCCAAATTTTAAGAATTTTAGGAGGGGATAAAGTATGGAAATAATAATAAAATGTTTCCCCTTGCCTTCTTATAATTCGGAACAGCTGACCTATAAAGTTACCCAATTTATTTCTATATAGGAGTACTAGTTTTAGGTACCACGATTATAGAAATTTTTTGGATTTGTTACTTAATTTTTTCAAAATTTTTTTCTCAAAATTAAAAAAAAAATAAAACTGCAATATTTTTTTTTTTTATGTATTACCTTATTTAATTCTATGAAAGTAGTAATATCTGAAAATATGGTTTTTACTCGATACCTCGAATCGGAAACTTAATTTTTCGAAAATATTTTTCTCAAAACTTTTTCATAAAAAAATAAAAACAGCAATATTTTTTTCCTTTATGAAAGTAGTACCTCATATTTTTCTGTGAGACTACTAGTTTTAGAAATATTTTTTATAGTCAATTTTTTGGATCTGTAAATTAATTTTTTGAAATTTAAAAAAAAAAATGTTTTACATAAAAAAATAAAAATAATAGCAATATTTTTTCTTTTTGGACGTATCTTAATTTTTTTCTATGAAAGTACTAATATTTAGAATTATCGATTTTACTCGGTAAAATAGTCGATTAAAAATATTTTGTTATTGTTAATGAGGAACCATAGTGCCAATTACTTGGCAGCGTTTTTTTAAAGTAAGATTAAAATTTTGTATAAATTTAGAAATTAAAAAAAAAGAAGTTTACAATAATAAATTTACCTAAAAAAAGGGCAAAGGATTTGAAAATACGTTAAATTCATCAAGTCCCATTTTTAAACAAAATTTAAGTAAATATTTTAATTTTGCCCTTTAAAGGTCAGGAAAAGGCAAAATATGGTCCTGATTATTTTAATACATATTTTTTATTAATACTCTATTAGAAATATACATTTTTTAACACTTAAGTTACTTTTTTTAACGTTATTTACAATTTTACTTTTTTTTTATCACTTTTTGGCCCTTATTTGCCCATAAAATGGCCAATTTTCGTATTGAACGTCAAACGGGTTTAGCGGATAAAGTTTCTAGGCATCATTATGAACATTTTTCTAGTATTTGCAG
This sequence comes from Anagrus nilaparvatae, assembly GCA_022575985.1. Taxonomy (NCBI): domain Eukaryota; kingdom Metazoa; phylum Arthropoda; class Insecta; order Hymenoptera; family Mymaridae; genus Anagrus; species Anagrus nilaparvatae. The sequence continues at coordinate 20,276 of JAKSXM010000262.1, forward strand.
TGGCGAATACAGGGGGGGGGGTCAAAGGGGTCAATTGACCCCCCCTCAGCGGTCAATTTTACCTTTTTTTAGCTAATTTTACGTTACATAATTAACGCGAAGTACCATTTTGACCTTCCCAAAAAATTTTAAGGACCTTTTTTAGAAAATTTTTTGTAATTTGATTCAAATGACCCCCCCCCCAAAAAATTTTCTAGATCCGCATCTGATTTGGCATCAAAATCTATATTTATAAAAAAATTCCTGAATCCCAGAGTTTTTACTGCTTCATTGCTTACACTATAATATAAAAATATCATTTCTAATATTTTAAGTTCATGAAAATCAAAAAAAAGTAAAAAAAAAAAATAAAAATATTTGTTTATTAAGAGTTTCAGAAGAAAAATTATGATTATTTTTATTGATGAATATTTTATTTTTTTTATAAAAATTAATAAAAATTTAAAATATTATAAAATTACGAAAATAAAATTTTTTTTTTTTAACTTTGGAGTTTAATATTTCTGATACAAAATGGTCAATTCCCTTTAAATTTTAAAATGATATTCTAATACTATTCATTAACTTTAAAATGAATTTTCGTTCACATCTGACGTCTCGTTTAGAAGCATTTACAAAAAAAGACGATATAAATTTCAATGTATTTTCACGCATCTATTTCTATCCTAACAATGTATAAGAATTGAACTTTGGAGTTTAATAACTCGTAAACTGGTGAATTATCTTAATTTTTTAACAGCAGATGTATTTTCATGTTATTAATCCCCTACTAAAATTATATTCAATTCTGACGTCAAGGCATTTACCGAACAACAACCTATAAATTGAATTGTTTTTTTTTTAATATAAAACTTAGATTTCAAGTATTACTTAGTAATTTTTTAATTTAGCAATAAATTTACTTATTGGTACACAAGACCATCCTTTTATTTCTTTTCTTTTTAAATCATAATAATTTTAACGAGGCTAAGCTTACAAGATTTCGGATATTTGCGCCCTCGGTACCTGCCCAGTTCCCCGGTACGCGTAGCGCCTTTATAATAATTAGGACGTATTTTAAGACTACTTAAAACTTATAATAAATTAATAAAAAATAAAATATAAATAACGGGTAATTTTTCCCAAAAAAAAAATAATAAAAAATAAACCAAGCCGTAAGAAACCTCTAACTTCTTTTTATATTTTGTATGTATATTCACAAATAAAAAATATTTCCCAAACAGAATCATAAATAAATTTTACTTTATTTGAATATGAATAAAATAATTAATAACGTTTTAAACAGATGTTAGCCCTGAAAAGGGCCGATTGGTATGTACTATTTGTTTTTTTTAAGCTTATGCACGTTCTCCTCGAATACGTCTTGCCAATTGGATATCCTTAGGCATGATGGTGACTCGCTTAGCGTAGAAAGCGCAAAGATTGGTATCTTCAAAAAGACCTACAAGATAGGCCTCACTGGCTTCTTGAAGAGCCATGACAGCTGAGCTTTGGAAACGCAAGTCAGTTTTGAAATCTTGAGCGATTTCTCTGACTAAACGTTGGAAAGGCAATTTTCTGATTAATAATTCCGTGCTCTTTTGGTAACGACGGATTTCTCTGAGTGCGACGGTTCCAGGCCTGTAACGATGAGGTTTCTTAACACCACCAGTTGCAGGTGCACTCTTACGAGCTGCCTTAGTTGCAAGTTGTTTTCGTGGAACCTTACCTCCAGTTGCTTTACGAGCAGTCTGCTTAGTACGTGCCATCTTGACGTTCAACACTCAACAGCGAATGAGCCCGAAACCAGAAATAGCGTGTATTTTAAAGACTCGCTTTACGTGATTCAAGCATTCTGATTGGTTGTTAAATTTAGGTGGGATCGATCGTTGAAAAAAGTATATATACTCCGCTAGCAACCATCGATTTTTTATTCTGCTCTTGCCCTCTGCTACATGAGTTCTTGCATAGCTGCGCATTACTTACTGCGCAACTCCGCAAGTGTTAAACGGTTGATTGTAGAATGTGTCTAAGTTTGAAAAAATGATTAGACGTGGAAAAGGAAGAAAAGGTTTAGGAAAGGGAGTTAGTAATATCCAAGGTATCACAAAACCCGCCATCCGTCGTCTTGCTCACAGAGATGGTTTAAACGTATCTACGAACTTATCTATTAGAAGAAATATACGAAGAAACCCGAGGAGTATTAAAAGTTTTCCTCAAGAACGTCAATTGTGACGCCATTACATACACTAAACACGCCAATAGGAAAACAGTCACTACTATGGAATATAGATTATTATTATTAATAATAGATTAGTCTATGCTCCGTATTTTATATGGTTTGATGTTTTTATTTTAAAGCTTTAAAAAAAAAATCATTCAATCGGCCCTTTTCAGGGCCATCATATTTGTCTTACGTATTACAAAAATTCATGAGTAATCCTGTGCTGCCATTAAGGTATTAGGATAGTGATACGCCATTTTGTTGGTATTTTTTTTCGATTTCTGAATTATCGGCGCTACATACATATGTAAAATCGTATATGTATTAGTATAATACTAGGTTATTTACATACTTTTTATTTAATTATTTAATAATTATGCAATGAAACAAGTAAAACAAATTGGAAATATAATCTTTGAGCTTTTATTTACCATATATTTAAGTTTCATTAATCTGTGTTATCGCAATCATACTTTTCAAAAGCTCCAAAGATGATTTTCCATAAGAGCAATGTTAAACTACCTACACCTTTTTCTTGATTAAATAATAATTAGGCAACCAAAGTTGTAAAAGAAAGTTTATTTCATTTTTTAAAGACTTTATCTTTATATTTTATAAGTTTCATTCATTTCTGTTATCATAAATTTTCACTATCCTAATACCTTAAGAATGTTGGATAAACTTTGAAGCCAAATTTTCAACAACCCTTATGGTATTAAGCACTAATTTTTTGTTCACCTAAAAATCTCGAGGTAAATTTATTCTCGTGTTGATCGATTGAACGTTACGATGGCACCTAAAGCAAGTGGAAAGGCTCAGAAAAATATTAACAAAGGTGGTGGACAAGAAGAAGAAACGCAAGAGGAAAGAATCTTACGCTATTTACATTTACATAGTATTCAAGCAAGTACATCCCGATACCGGAGTTTCCAGCAAAGCTATGTCAATAATGAATTCTTTGGTCAATGATATTTTCGTGCTGAAGCTTCCCGATTAGCTCATTGTAACAAGAGATCAACCATCACTTCTCGGGAAATTCAAACCACTGTTAGATTTCTTTTGCCTATGGAGACCTCGCTAAACAGGCTATCAGCGAAGGTACTAAGGCTGTCACTAAATATACCAGTTCCAAATAAACTGATATCTAACTTTTTTATGCAATTACATTACTTATTACTATAATTACATTACATTAACTTTTTATGCAAATACTTTAGAATAAATTATCTAATAACATTTGTTATTTACTGCAAATTTTTAGAATTCAAGTATACTGTAATCTTTGCGCTATTTTTAAAAATAGTACTAGTTTTATTTTCATTTTTTTTGTGTGACTAATTTGGAACCCGAAAACTGCTCAAAGACTCGTCAAACGTCTTTATTTGTATGCTATTTTACAGTTTACGTTATGTATTTGAATAATTTTTTTTGACAAAATAGCATTTTTAAAATAATTTTAATTTTAATTTTTTTTTTTTTTTTAATTTTTAATAACATTTTTACCTTAATTTCAAAATTTTAAAATTTTTTATTAAAAACTATTGCTTAAAAACAATTTAAAATAAAAAACACTTAAATTTTGATTGATATTTAAGAAAGAACCACCAATTTTAATATTATTAGGTTCTGGCCTTCTCCGAAATTTTTCGGATCCTCCCGAAAATATTTTCTAGTATTTTTTATGAATTATCATATGCGTTACGTGACCAATTTTTTACCACCAGGAAAAATTTTTATAAGAACAGTATGTATTAATTGCAAGCAAGATCAAAAACTACATTTTGTCTATATTCTACATCTTTCATTTTTTAAACTCCTAATTTTTATTTTTAAATTAATTTTAAATTAAACTTTAATTTTTAAAAACTTCTTACTGGATTATGTTAATTAAAAAACAAAAATTATCAAATAAGAGAAAAATATTTAAAAGACTATGCATGATAAGATTTTTTCTAATTTTAAATATGAATGGCCAAACAGGTTTATTATTCAAAAAGTAAGATCCAACAGTGTTACCATAACAATAGGCAAGAATATAATCTAAATGTGCTCTTCATAAAACATTATTTGTTTAACAAAGATTTAATTAATATTCTGTCTAAAATATTTCTTACAACTTCTGTGGCTCTGATACAATGATCTAGTTCCAAACCAAAAGATAATTATTGAACAATGGAAGAACAATAAAACTGATGATTCCCTTTAAATATAATTTTTATCAAGAATGAGATCTTTTGAATTCAAATTAGTCAAGGAAGATTTATTTCCTAAACTGTATTAGGAGGAAATAAATAATAAATAGCAGTAAAAATAAAAATTTTTTTAAACCTGATGATTATCATATTTTATCAAGTGACAAGTTCGAACAAATACTTTGGTTTTACTTTTCATATTAAAATTTTATTTAAAATTATATGTAATTAAATAAAAGTATGAATTACATTCAGACTTTTTTAAAAAGTAACTTATGTGACTCTTTTACATAAGTGTATTTTTGAAACCTTAATTGATAAATAATGAAAGAACAATGAAGTTGATTATTATACAGCATTTTCGAATATTCAAATATTGTTCTTTTTGAATCAAATTTGTAATGGATAAATTATGTCTAAATAAATTATTAGAAACCCAGAAATAAAATGAAGCTTAGAAAAATGAAAATATGCATAATATTTTGAATTTTTAATGCCTCATTATTAAAAAAGATCTTATGGTAAAATTTAAAATTTTTAAAGTTGTATAAACAAAAAATTTAAAGCAATTTATTCCTAAATTACTTCTTCTAACTTCTGATACTCTGTTACATAAGTTTACTTTCAAACCAAACCAAAAGTTAATGGCTGAACAGTAAAAGAACAATCAAACTGATTATTATACTAAACAAAAATTTGAATATCTAAATATTGAAAATTTTCTTTTGTTGAAATCAAATTAGTCAAGGAGGATTTGTAGTCAAAATTTTACCAGGAACTCAGAATTAGAAGGAAGTTAAACAAGAAATGCAAACAAAAGAAATAAATTTTTTATTTATATACTTATTTGATATCAAGAATATTTACTGATATATTGATAATGCGATTTATCATTACAATAATCAAAATTTATTTATGATTTAATTATCACGGTATAATATGAGTACGGTTATAGCGTGATATAATAATAACAAAGAAGATATTACTTAATATATCTTCTTTGATAGTAATCAGATAATTTTAAAATTCCTGATATGAATGAGAACTGTTGAAAAGCGGATTAAACATAATTATAATAATATAAAATACCAAGAAAAATCCTAGGATCACAGAAAGATTTAGAAAGCGTATCTTAAAGGGGTTGATTATTCATTATTTTATTCTATTGTTAATTGTTCTTTTTTAATGAATCGAGTACTTTTAAATAAGTAGCACTCAAAATCTCTGTGTTTACCCAGCCTGATCAGTATAAATATTTTGGTTTTTCTAAAAAGAATATAATTATGATAAAGGATAAAAAACAGATATAAAATTTTAAAGATATTCTTAATTTAATTTTTTATCATAGTATTGTCGCCAGTAGGGGGCTTGCGGGTTGAGAAAGTCAAAATTTTAATAAATATCAGTAAAAATATTCTGAAAGCTATAATTATAGTCCTGTCGCCAGCAATGCTATTTAATGCCATAAAATCCTAAAATAGCATAAAAGTTCCATGGAAAAAAATGGGTGGTATTTATGTTTTTTGATCCGCTAAACACGAATCCGAGGTCTATTTTGCAAAATTAGTGGTCAATTTTTTTTTTTGAACAAATTATTGGCCAATTTTGCAATTACCTTCCTCGCAAAAAAAATTGACCTATTTGACCTACCGCAATGGTTTCCTTTATGTACGAGGAACCGCAAAAATGAAATCAATTCTAATTTGAACTAAATTTTATAAAACAACAATAGAGTTCAAAACTTACAATCGTTTAAAAAAAAATTATTTATTAGCTATTTTTGTAATTGATTTTTTTGTTTATTATTAAAATATATATTTGTATTGAATAACATTGAAAAAAAACGAATGAAATTTAACAAGGTTTTGAATTTATGCTTTATTTTTATTCTTTATATTGTATCAAAATTATATATACCTATTTGTTTTTATAAAAAAAGTACTATACTCAATATTTAAATTTTCCCTCCAAAATAACAGGTACTTAAGCGCCACGCCGCGCTTGCAAAGTTGCAAAGTAATTAGTAAGCTCTAATAAGTAATAACATAACCCCACATTTGGACACTTTGTGACTGAGTGACTTTGTTTTGATATTTGCGGATTCAATCATTCAAAGCATTTTTGAAAAAAAGTTTGTAGAAAAAGCAGTAATAATAAAAACATGGGAAAACCTCGTCGAAACCATAATAAAAAACATAACAAAAGATGTAATAAAGTTCCAGAAAACTCCAATGATGCAAACAAAAACAAAGACAGGTACTAATATCATTATTTTATAATATTTTTAGATGTAAGTAAAATTTTATTTTAAATATTTCTGAGTATTGTTAAACTTTATTATACCTTTTTTACTTTCTGTTTAATTATTCATTAGAAAATTCTTTTAATATTTTACCTATAGTATGCTTATGCATAATATCATATTTGTGCTTGCGTTAATTGTTTTCTTCATAAATATTTTCATTCCAGTAATGAAATTGTTGCTCCAGTTGAAGATCAGTATCCAGAATCATCAGATGCATTAAGGACTAACTTACAAACTTATTTTTATAATGCAGGCATTAATATTGCTAAACAAGGTTTTGTCGATGCTAAGAATAAAAAACAAACTTGCAAAACAGATATTTTAAATGATGACTGCTTGGATTATATATTTAAATATTTGTCATTAGCTGAAAGAACTAAAATTAAAAGAGTATGTAAACATTGGAAAAAGGTTTTAGACTCGTCAGAAAAATTAATGACAAAACTAGATTTGAATTCAGAATATACGCTTGTCAAGCATACTTTTTACATGAACAGAGTTAATGATTCTTTTGTAGATTTGACAAAATGGGAATTAATCAATGAAACTATTTTAATAGAAATCTTCAGGAAGTATGGGAATTATTTTACTGAAGTTGATTTATATACAATTGATAAGCGAAAAAGTAAGGAGTTTAAAAATAGAATTAATTTAGTAGATATTTGTTCACCAGCAGTAGTGCGAGCCTTGTCAGTTTATTGTACAAATTTGAAAAAAGTCTATTTGAGCTGGACAGATGATGATATTGATAAGGAAGTGAAATATCTTTTTTTCCAAAATTCTGGTATACAAACTTTTTTACTTAATTCTGAAATGAAAGGTGAATGTTTACTTAGTCTACCATCAAATACATTAGAAGAATTAATTTTGACTAACTGCCTTAATATTGAAAGTAAATACTTAGCAGAAGCTATTTCTAAATTAAAAAGATTGAAAATTTTACAGTTAAAATATTTAAACATGGATGCTAAGACAGCTAAAGCAATAGCCAATTGTTCAACTTTAAAATCTTTATCATTTAGATATGGTTCAGTAGAAGCTTTCTCAAAATTAAATTCAATTGGTACATTGAACAAACTTGAAGAAATAAGTTTTAGAGACCTGAAACCATTTAAAAATGATACTTTGAAACTTATTGGAAAATTATGTGTTGGACTTAAAAAAGTAGAAATTATTGATTGCAATTATGTTACCGATGATGGTATAAAAGCTCTTTCACTCCTTCCAAAATTAGAAACATTAATTTTAGTAGGACAAGTAGATGTTACAGATAATTCAATTAAATCATTTAGTACGCTTAAAGAATTTCACTGCAAATTTTGTTTGGCAATTAATTATGAAGGATTATGTTCAATGATTAAATCATGTAAAAATCTTCAAAAACTTGATATTACTGGATGCGAAGGAATAATGAATGATTTTATTGATTTAGCATTTGAATTAGTTAAGAAGAAAAATAAAATTTTAAAAATAAATGCTTTAAGAACTGGTATATTCAAGAAATACATTGACCAAAATGTAATGGATGATTCATCACCTTTGAAAATCTATTTTGTTGAAAAATTCAATTTATTGTAACTATAAAATATTTTAAATTTAATCATTTTTTAAATTGTATTTTTTTAATTTGTAATTTCTAAATCGTGTATAAAACATTTTTTTATAATTTTATATTAATAATAGTTTTTACAAACAGCAATAACTGTATTTAAAAAACTTTTAAAATTTTTTATTTATATGTTTAAACATTTGTATAACCAAGTTTTTTGTCTGTATTTTATAAACAAATTAAAATTAAACTTAATAATGTATGCTTTATATTGCTTTGCATGGTAATAAAGTTTGTTATGCATAAATTCATTATTTTTCTTACCTTTTTATAAATTTATTAATAAATAAATTAAAAACTAAATAAATTATACAGGAATGCTAATCTAATATTTATTATTATATTTTGTATGATTCTTTTTATGTGTTTATTTAATTATTTTATTTAATTAATCTATTGTTCACAAATAAAAAAATAAATCCGGAGATAATGATTAAATTAATATATGGGCGATTATTTCTCAAGCCGGCCACCCCCCTCTGTCCAAAAATGTTGGTAACTTAAAAAGATTTCGGTTTTCTCAAATTGACTGGAAAAGGGTCTAGTTTTTTATTCTCATTGACCTTTTCAACTCTGTAAATCTACTGTGCCCATTTTAAGCACTAAACGGTAGCATGTCCAAATTTTAAAATCAGAAAAATTGAAATAAAAGTAGATTAGCGGTACGTTTAAAAAAATTTTTTTTCTTAAAAGTTGTTTATTAAAGCAAAGAAAATGAGATCACTTGCGTGGTAATTGGTTGATTCCTTAAAATATTATGTAGGTGCTATGTAATGTTTAAAAAACGTCAACTTTGACTGTTGATATCTCTGAACCTACATATCTAAAATAAAAAAGTTTTAGTGCAAAATGGTAGTATTTTGATACATAATAAGTGTGCCGAATGGCAGGGGATTTGATCGAGTAGTTTTGGATTTAGCAATTTTCGGATATTAATTATCTTAAAAAAATGGGTCAAAATTTGTTTCAGAATCACCCTTTAAATTGCATTCCGACCCTGGATTCGTTCTTAGCACATTGAAAAACATAAGATATGATACATTAGCTTTCAAATTGCAGGATTTCTTTCTTTGCCATTTTTGACCAATAAAAATGTCCGTACAGCCTAATTACGGGCATTTGGAACTTTGACCCCATTGAGACTTTTACTCAAGGATACAAAGGATTAGATACAAGGGATTATTTTATTCATTTATTCCTCAATTTAAAAATAGTAAAATTTTTTTCATTTTTGTTATAACCGGTGTAATTATGTTTTTAAGATATAATTACGTCAGCTACACCAAAAACTGTATAGAAGAAATAATTATCATAAAATAAGATTATGTACTGTTGTAGAAAAATCTTCTTTTTTTTATGTATAAAACCTAATTTTTCTTGACATTATAATTTATTAGGTAAAATAGACCATTAGGACCATTTGGTTATTGCTAATGAGAAACCATAGTGTCAATTACTTAGCAGCTTTTTTTAATTCTTATTAAATTCTTGTGATCTTTTCATGTTTCAGAAATTATTTTTTTGGGCGTTTTCTTTTTTAAAGATTACTTATTTTGTCATTCCAGATGTAAAAATTGGCACAGAATTTTCTATACTCTAAGTCTAGGTAGGTAAAATGAGCCAAAAGTTTTAGACCATAGCGTGAGCACATACTACTCGAACCAAATGATGCTACCAAAAATTTTGCATCCTTGATACTTAATATATTATTTTGTCCCAAAAAAAATTTTTTTTTCTCCAACTTTTCTTTAGTTTTTATGTCGAAATCCCGATAACGACAACCAAAAATTCAGGTAGCAGCAACCGGATTTTTTTAGTGTATTATTTCTGGTAGAAATGCTCATAATAAAATTAAAATTATATAAAAATCTTGTTATTCTAATTTTCACTATGCACCAAAATTTTTATTTGGTGAAGAAATTTAGAAAATTTATTGAAACAAATTTTAAAATAAAAAATATTTTTCAAGACAGTTTTTGTAACTGACTAAAACTGACTATATTATATATTTGAAAATTCGTTTGTGTGTTTATTATTAAAATTAGTAATTAAAATTGTCAAATGCCATATAAATTAAAAAAAAGTCATTAAAAAATGGACTTATAAATGCGCATGGAAAATTAAATACTATTAATCAAAGAAGTAATATGTAATCTTAAATTGTAAAATACTAATGTCGCGATGTTAGTTTCTCGCGTAAATTACAAAGAAAGAGTCTGTTTGCATCGGTCGGTGGCACTGATGATGATCGGCCAAGGTCGCGGCCAAGAACGAATGCCGACATTTCTCTATACCTCCTTTTGCATTCTTTTACAAGATATTTACTATGGTTATATTTACTATATTATATAGGATGTTATTTTCCCCACTAAAGAGAAATAACATCGAAGAAAAGCAAGGTCGTACATAAGAAACTGGTCCTCAAGCAATCATTAAAGGATTTCGCCAAATTACCTCCCTTCGACGTTTTAAACGTTACTTTACTTTAACTGCCAGCTTATAATTCTTTATTGGTATAATATCTTTGAATACCGACTTGTTATTGCTTTTCAGATCGATTTACATTCTATTTTAATTCACACTTCAAACTGATCAATGAATATTCAATTTGAACTTTATAGTATCTTATTATACTTGAAGTGTTATTAAACGTCTTCTTTAAATTTTTTGTTTTTACTTCGTTTTCATTTCTGTGTAATTATTTATATAACGCTAACACGCATGAGAAAATTTCTTCGATTACAGAAAATTTAATTTTTTTTTAGAATTAAAGATTTGTATCATCAAAATGTGCCTTGATTTATTTTTTTTTGCTAAAAAGTCTAGTTTCTTATTGCTCTGATGATTATAAGTAGGTAAAATTTATACGTCAAAGAAAAATTGGCGTTTTTAAGTTTCAAATTTTATAAATAAAAGATAATTGTTAGCTCAAGAATCGAGTATTTTTATTAAAATTATTAAAACTATGTTTCTGGTTTGTTTTACAAATAATTTATTTGATTTTTAGTTCTGATAATATTTTTTTTTAATAATTTATTATTTTACATTTTACTCAGCCGTGTTTTGGCCATTGCGTCAATTTAGGTTCATTTTAATAAAATTTGTTACTTTCGTTGTTACTGGAAAGTTTATATAGCATTAGGCTGTTGGCAGCCCCATGCATCAAAACCTTTAAAATTTTATGAGTTGTTTTAAACTAAAAAAAAAAATTTAGAAATAATTTTTAGAGTGCCGATCCTGAACCTATAAGTATTTTTTTTTAAGTTGGACATTTTCCACTCTAGCTTATTGCACATGTTTATTATTACATGCCCATTTTTAGGTGTTTTTATAAAGTTTCGGATTCCGGACTTGATCAAAACTTTATTTCATCAATGAACTTCATGTTTTTTGGTATGCTGATAGTAAATTTTCGGCTCCTGTATTCAAAAATTGGTAATAGTCTCTGCTATTGGCTATTTTGGTCCATTTCTGTGTAATTTTAATAAGTTTTAGATATCAACCTTAATGAAAACTTTGCTTCGCATGTTTTTTGATATGCTGCTATACCTACAATTTAACTTACATCTCATTAAATCAGTTTAAGCTTTCCAATCAAAAAATTATGGAACCAAAAAAGCAACTAATAGCTGTATTTTGCTGAATAAGCTTAGCAGTGCCTAATAATCAACTAATAATTGCACGCTAGGCATTTTTTTCAAATTTCAAGCTCATTGTCATCTTATAAACTTAAGGACTTAAGAGCGTTAGAATTTTGCCTATCGGCATCCTTGTCTTACTCATGTAAAAAAATACGGATTGCAACTTTAAATAAATAAAAAAATTTTTTCAATTATACTTAATTATTACTATTCAAAGCTTAAAAATGAATTTTATTAACTTAATTTTGGCATTAAATAAATTATTTATTATTTAAATAATATTATTTAATTATTTATTTAAAAGTATTTAATAAGTATTTATATTTAATTATAAAGAAAATAAATAAATAAAAAAATATAATAAATGACTCTACCTCAATAGCAGAATAAACGTTAATTTTTTATACATTTTTTAAAGTAAAACCATAAAAAATGACGGTCGATTGTAAATTTTAAGGTCTCTTTTTATTTATTAGGACTTTATTTATCAACTCATAAAAAAAATTCTAAGTTTTGTATTTTAAATGCTTTTTTTTCATGTTTTAAAATTCCCCATAAGAGCCTGTGTTAATTTATTTTTTATTTATTTATTTACTCAAAAACTGTGCGGTCAATTATAAAAAAAAAATACGTGTAAAATTAAATTATATTTACTTTACTTTCTCGAAGTTTTAGCTTTTTTTTTGCATTTTAATTCTACCGCTCTTAAGACCTTAACATGTAAGATATTACCCATAAAATAAGTCTCAAAACATATTTTTACACAAATACAATTAATATTATAAATTTTCACCATAGCTAACCAAATAAATGCAATGGAATTCAAAGATTGAGGACCTTAATTCCTTGTTTTGCACAATATTTCAAAAATGCAACTTGAAATATTTAAAAAATTTCTGTACAAGCGGGTAATTATTCTTAAATGTACCCAAAATACTTGTAAGATTTAATTTTGAAGCTCTAGAATAATACTTACACATGCATATAATCTGTTTTTTGTAAGTAACAGATAAAAAAACGTTAATTAGCATGAAATGTATATTGTTCGATTCTTTGTTACTGAAAAACATACAAGCTATAAGAAATGCAAATCTTGTTCTTTTCCTTAATGGGTAAATAAACTGTTGATTATAGTTTTATTTTAGCAACAATTGAGAACAATAAGCCAATTGATTTATCTTAAAAAAATTAGCAACAAACGAGATTTTTTAAATTGTTAATTTTAGTTCTGACAAAGAATTAATTGTTACTAGTGAAAAACTACTGGTAAAAAATATTATTTCAGATAAAATATTGAAAAACACTTTTCTAAGCTTCCTGGTTAAAGAAAAAGTAAAAATTTAAGTAAAAAAGATAAGATAAATGACAAAAGTACATCCTTATAGACTCCTTGAAACGATGCATTTTCAAAATGACTTCTAGAAAAAAAATATAGGCATATATACCTACTGTAAGGCGCTTTCTACAATAGCCACATACACCAATATATGTATATGTATGGATAGACATATTTGTGTATGGCCAACCTAATTTATAAATCTGTTTTACCAGCAGGTAAAAAGTCTACAAAAATTAATGTAGAAAAATAGAGGGCGCAGTTATCTGAAGGTTGGCCATACACAAATATGTCTATCCATACATATACATATATTGGTGTATGTGGCTATTGTAGAAGCTGCCTAAAAAACTTAAAGCATACATACACGTATATATGCATAGTTTTGTAAATTCATAACTGCATGCAACATCTTCACTTATATTTTATACACACATTTACAAGGAAAGAGTGACAAGATAGAAGTAAAGTATAAAATGTCTATGACCTCGCAAAAGAGATGAAGGAAGAAAAGAGGAAAAGAGACAAGTTTTTTAAAAATAAGAAAAGAAAATAGCCATTACTCAAGGAATCACGGCGGCCTCGACATCGTCTCCAGCACTAACTCCTGGTGGTCTATCTTTGTATAAAAAGTTTTACATTACAACAATTTTTTTTTTTTTATATCCTTTTTGCATTGTATGTTATACGTGTGTAAAAAGAGCACGTATGGAATCTTCTATTTTATGTATGTGTATTGTACATTACGTATATGCCTTTTTTACTTCATATGACTACATATGGGTTATTTGCAAGAAGAATGAAAAATTGTCTTAATGCAAATTTCTGTTTTATACTAAATCTAGCCTAAAGCCCTTTATTACATTCAATCATTCATAATAACACTTGTATGTTTTCTAAATGTTTTTGATGAAACTTTTTTTTACCCAAAACCTCTAACACGACTCTTCACAGAATACATAATACTGATTGTGTAGTTTTTGGTACTATGCATGCACTGTCTCGTAAGATTTGAAATTTTTGTTATTTTCATTATTTTCGCTTGTCTTAAGTGGGCTCCCACCAGGTTTCCGCCTATTAGCCTTATAGTTCTTAAGAGTATACTGCAGCACTGCCCTATAAAATAGGAATAATTAAATTTTGTATATAACTAAAAATTTGGACAAGCTATCATATCCACGAATACAGAATAGAGCCATTATACCTTTAAACCTATTTATCATCTATTTTTATCATTTTATTTATATCTTTAGTTAGGCATATGAATCTAATTCTTGAGAAAAGTTCTAGTGATTAATTTAACTTTCCGCTAGATATTATATTCATTTTCAAAAGATGAAATTTTTTTTGATTTGTTTTCCTCAGAAACCTTTAAAACCTATTTTAATTTTAAAATCCTTAAAAAAACTATGATTAACCCTCCGCTGTTTTTAATTTTTTGATTGTATTTGAACGTAGCTACAGCAAAAATTTCATTATTCGTTGAAAGTTTTACGCCAATATATTTAAATAATAAAAACATTGTTTCATGTTTCAGGTGCAAATTAGATATAAACAAGAAATATTTTAGATGTAAAATTTTCATTTATGGGAAGCTCATTTAGATTTTTCTTTTGTAACTGAGTGTACTCAACCAAATGGAATATATGTATTTACTTTATTCTTGATATAAACTATACATAAATGAACCAAGGTGTTATCAAATATTATCAAGTCCCTAAAAAAAATTATTCTGCCCATAAATTGAAATTATTCTAAATCCATTTGACACAACTCCTACACTTCACTCATTAATCTGACACGTTTGATTCATACCTCGAGACTACAACTTCCGATAAATATGTTCATTTTAAAAATGATCACTTCCAATTTAAAACGTCATAAGACTGTGTTTTAAGACATAAGTTTGTGTTTAAGGCCCTAAGGCCCACGAAGAATTAAGAGTGTTTTTTTACCTAATATCTAGAGCTTGTCAACAAAAGACGTGGTTTCTAAAAATGCTTCATTTTGTTGGTCTCTAATAAATAAAAAAATTTTTTTTTTAATGTTAGAAAACTGCTTTTTCCCTTTTATGAGAAACTTTTTCAAAAGTCCCAGCGTGGACACCATCGATCTACAACGACCACGCAGGATTAAAACTTGAAAAAAAAATTTTAAAAAGCACAGATATTTTGAACTGTTTATTAAAAATTGCAAACAATCCATATATAAACATATATCAGAAAAAAGACGACTAATTACTTTAGCTATGACGCATGAGATACATATAGAGGTTTTTCTGGATGATATCTTTTGCTGTAGGCAACTACTGATCTTAGTGTAACCTTTTTTTTTATCATTATTATTTTAATTATAATTCCATAAAGTTCAATTTTTTCTTTCTTTTTTTCTTATTTTGTTATTATTGAGTTTCTTGATTACTATATTTCTTAATCATACTCTAGGGAAGGATTATTTATTTTTAAAATTATACAAATTCTATTACTATAAATTTTCTTTATAACATGTTCATAACATAAATATATTTTTTAAGATTGGATAATTATAATTATAATTTTTTATATTATTAAATATATCAGATTATATTAATTTTTTTTAGAATCAAATTAAAATATTGATTATAAAATTACTTTAATGCAAACAAATAATTAAAAGAAAAAAAAATCAAATTAAAACAAAGTCAGCAGGGGTTTCAGGTAATTTTTTTAATATCTACAAACTTAGAGCTCTTACAAGTTTATTCTCTATATAGAAACATACATTAATGTATAGCAACTATAGCCAATTCAATTTTTAAGATTAAAAAAAATGTATACCATATTACTACTACGCAGTTTAATATTTTTACTACAATTTAGTAATATTACTATAAATTCTTGTACAAATTTTAATAATTTTACTACTAATAGTAATTTTACTATTTTGTAGTAATTTACAACAAGTGTAATTTTTGTAGTAATATTACTAAATTGTAAAAATACTAAACTATAGTAATATTGTGTACATTTTTTTTCAAAAAAATTCAACCTTAAATGTCAAAACTTAAAACCCAGAAATTTGGTAATATTATATCTTGTATCAGATTTATCGCCAAAAATTTTCATTTTAATCATACTAAAAAACTCATAATGGATTCACATAATATATACACAAATAACTTGTATGGAAAATGTTTATGCTTACTAACTATATAATCTTTTACAAACATTCTAGCTTTTTAAAGTATATCTTGTAAAATTAAATTAGTCCCTAAACTCAGATTATCCTAAGACCCTAAATGCAAATTATTTTAAGATCCTAAATGCAAATTATTCTAAGATCCTAAATGCAAATTATTCTAAGTCACTAAATATAAATTATTTTAAGTCCCTAATCCCGGATTATTCTAAGTCCCTAAATTTTAATTATTTTAAGTACCTATAAACCTGGAATATTCAAAGTCTCGAAATCGAATTTATTCTAAATCCCATTTGACCCTCCTCCCTCGATTATGACCATTTGACCTCCGTCTCACTCAATCGTGACCATTTGACCCCGTTTTCATGTTTGATCTAAGAACATTACATATAAGTAGACGCGACACACAATATATGAAAACTCATTCGAGTGCAGGTTCGAGTATTTCATCATCCTATTATAAAATTTTGCCCTTACATTTGCCGTCCAGGACCAAAGAAAAATTTATTTTTCATTACACGCTGCAAAAAAGGTCTACTTTCTTACTTTCGGGCGATCTTTTTTTCGATTTTAATGAAAAACTATGTGTTGAACACGGGAAAAAATGTAGGAAATTTTACTTTCAATGCTGTCTGCACTCGTTCGCTACGCTCACTCGTTCATACAACTGCATTGAAAGCCAAAGACTTCTTTTTTTCCCTTAAGGGAAAGCGCCCTCGTTCGATTTTTTTAAAACTCTCGACCAATAACGTTAAACTCGTCTAAAAAGATCCACCTTTAGCCCTTGTATAAAAAATAGATAGTTAGGGATGAAAAGGGTTGTGGCTCGAGAAGCTTAGCACCGAGGGACAGTGATTAATATTTGCATACAGATGCAATATTAAATATTTTTTTATGTGGAGGTGTCTGGCCCAAGGTGCGTAGCACCGAGGGACTCTTACTGGTAATCACGAACAGATCGACTATAAATATTTTTTTTTCTTGATTTTGATACTTTTTGGGTTTTTGAGACGAAAAAATAATAAAAGATAAACACAATTTCCACTTGACATCATAATACAATTGATTTTTGAAGTTTACTTCTTTTATTATTAAATTCAACATGAAATGATCTGAGAGGTTTGGCGCGCTTCAGCTTCGCTAAACCTAGTTTTTTAAAAAAGAAAAAATAGTCTAATAATCATCGAAACTTCGAAAAGTTTTTTTGCCAAAAAAAGAATTAGCAAGCCTTGTAATCCAAATTTCAGCTTTCCATCGGATGTTAATTTATGTAAAATTTGGGCCATTTTTTATTTTTCCGGCTCATATTTCTGGCTCATCTACGAAAAGTTTCCATCCACAGCTCCTATGGTAACAAAAATTAAAATTATTTTCATCCACAGACGACAAATTGGATTTTTAACTTAAAATATTTACTTTTTTTTTATTTCACTTAATTAATACTGGAATATTATATCTGTATTTTTTATTGAATGTTTGCCAAGATTATTATTTGTACCTAAAATTCTTTTAATAAATTCATTTAATTGTAATTATAATATTTGTTTTATTATTTTATAAGCAAAAGAAAAAATAAAATATATAAGCCTTGTACTTAATAATTTTTTAATTGAAACCCATAAAATTTTATTTAAATTTTTAATTAATTATAACTTAGGTTGTCACAAATACATAATTTTTGAATAAAATTAACAAGTTTTGGTCCCATGCAGCGGAATGAATGTCCAGTTTTTTTTTTAAATTGCCGCCAAGTTTAATATCAGGTTTGGTTACATTGCGATGGGCATGGAACTTTTATAGACAAAACGGACAAACGGTTATTTTTAATGTGATAAAAGCATTACATATTTGCCACGCGGATAAAAATAAAAAGTTAAAATTAATTAAAAAAATGATATGCCCGTTTGTGCATTTTTAGGACAATTAATTTAAGCCCAAGCTGACGTTTGTTCGTCCCGTATTTTCCGAGGAAAATTAATTTTTCCGAAAACCTATCACGCGGATAAAAAAACGTAATTAAACGTGATTTTTTTATTCTAAGTGAATCGGAAAAAATTATTTTTTAATGAAATCTGAAAGAAAATCGTTTGTTCGTTCGTCACCCCTACAGGAAAAGGGTTTAAATTAATTATTAATTAATATAAAAAAATAAATTAATTTTCCTAACTGATAATATAAATAAAAGAAAATACGCATGCGCAGAACTATTTTTGAGCAGTGGATTTTTTATCGAGTTACAGATTCCTAACGTGGCGACATGCCGCACTGGTTGTCGATAAAAAAGATATATTATTATATCACGCGACTCCGAAATTAAAAAAGGAAAGTTCCAAAATATTTTGCCAAAGTATTTTTAAAATATTAAATCCTGAAACATTTTTTAAAATTTTCCTAACGACCGGTACAAGAAATAATTAGGTCTATAATAAAAAGGTCTTCAAAAACTATAATGACTTAAAATTAGAAGCAATGAAAAGGATCATTAGAGTAAGTTTTTTCAATTACTTAAACAAAGTAAATATCAAATAAATAATAACTTTTTTCTATTTGAAAATGATAATAGCATATGGCAGAGATGCATCTATTGGGAGAACTTCATTTAATACTTTTGATCATTTAGTAACTGCATCGATATCTGGAGGTTTCAATGCTTATTACCGTTCTAGTGCGACTCAACATTGTTTAGTAGTAGCCTCTGGAAAAAGGCCCTTCATAGGCTTTCATTATGCGTTAGATAATTAAGTTGCATTTAAACATTAACATCATTTCCAATTTACCTTTCATCTGCAGCTATTCAGAACTGTTAGAAGCGTTTAGGCTGAAATAGATAGTTTGGAAAATCAGAGAAACAAAAAAGCAAATTCTAAAGGAGATGCTTTATTAAAGCCAGCCTTGTCGTATTCAAAAGTATCTGGTACATTGCAATCATGAAATGAATCTCAAATATATTTAAATACTCAAGGAAGTACTGATGCATCTTGGTCTCTAGGTAATGGAAAACTTTGTTACAAGAAACATGTTCCTCTGTTTTAAAGATGATGACAATGAATCACGACCATTTTATGATTCTGATTCAGAAATATATGTTTGAAAAAAATCAAAAGTTAAATTAGATTCAGATCATAAATTGCTCTTGGCAAATTCCAAGACACTTTAAAAAAGTCGTGATGCAGCTGTGGTTATGGCTGTTATGCAGTTGTATTATCATGCAGCTCCCTGAACGGAATCATTATTTGCAGCTAAAGCTTTAATTTGATTGTTAAGAAGTCATAGAGAAGTTTAAGTAGTAGTTCTTCATACCATCGCTATAGCATATCTGTCACAATAAAGGTAACATAAATTAAATTAATTTTTATCAATTAGAAAATTTATCTAATTAAATTGTTTTATTTTCAGGGAATGTTTGAGCCTTTCTTGAAATCTTTTTTTGTTAGATAATCTGATCCTACTTAAGATAAATTGTTAAATAATAAATTTAGCTAACGAAATAAATATTAATACTATTTTAAAAGAATTCCAAACTTATGTTTCCAGTAGCAATAAATAATTTTCTGCTGCTAGCATTCAAGCTATTGGCATTTGTGCAAGTAATATAGAACAAGTGACTGATACATGCATGCTTAAAAGAAAAAAATCTTTCCATCCATTACAATAATAGGCAGCAACTGATGAAGAAAATTTAGTTGGAGCAGGAAGAACAATAAGATCAAGTACTTGTGGTACTAAAAAAACTTTTAAAATGTAAGATCTACAAATCTTTTTAATGGGTTTCATACTATTTATTTTTTATTTTATTTTTATAGCAATGTTAATAAAAAAAAATACAGAAAAAAGAAAATAAGATGTCGACAAAAGCTGGATTTGTAGGAAAAGTTTTTGTTGATGATTTAACATAAGAATTTAAAAAATTATTTAAGATATTTTTATATTAAAAATTATTTATTTTGGTTTTATTTACTTCTATAGCAGAACCAAGTATTCTATTTTAACCAAGAATATTATTATTGAAGATCGAGCAGATTAGTATAACTATTGCTGTTATGGATTTGCAATTAATTTAATTTAGACATTTGTAGAATCTTGACAATGCCACCCTCACATGCATATTTTGAATTAAACATGAATTTAGTCATTTATAAAGTATTGTTAACAAGTTATATTAGATTTAAATTATTTATATACAATTAATTAAGATAAAAATTAATATTTTTATATTAATATATATTATATGTCAATTAAAAACTAGATTTTTTTTTGTAAAATGATAAAGTTGCATGTAACGAGTTTATTAATTTACTATATTTTTTTATAAGTTGGTTTGATTTGTTATATAAATTAGAATACTTATGTAAGTGTGTTTAAAAAAAAGTGTGATGTGATTTAGTATTAATCTGATTTTAAAATAATTAGCGATCATCAATTTTATTTTTTTGTCAATAAGATTATTATTACCATTTTAAATAGTTTAAATGAAATAAATGGCATTAATAATATCTAAGATTTTGGTTAAAGTTAAATTTAAATTTAAATATAAATTTTATGTGTTAAAATATTTTACAAATAAATTAGTTTTTATAAAATTTTGAGCAAAATATTTTGTTAGTTTCAGAATTTGATTTTGTAATACATATATTTCTAATCAATCAATAAATAATTTTTTTCTTCATTAGCTTATTATTTTATTATTATTATTACTTTTTTTTTTATTTTTTATATTTAAAAATCTATAAAAACTTTTTTTTATTTAAAAAAAGGTTGCACTTGGCGCGCTAACGTATAACCAATAGAATAATGTGACATTATCGGCGCGAAGAACCTAAATTTATATACATCATAACCTATTTATGTTTACTATCAGTGAGTTATACTATTGTAAAAAATAGGTATTAAATAAAAAATATTCAAGAATAAAGATTATTTAATTAATTATTTTACAAAATCGTTTCAAACAGTCTTACAATCATTAATTATAGCTACTTTGCATCTGAATTACATAAAAAAGTCTGCAGGTTCAGGTAAAAAACAATATAATAAATAGGTACAGCTAATTTTTTCTCTATTTTTGATTGAAACAATTTTTCAGATTTAAAACATTAAAGAATAAAAGGACTTTCTCATATTTAATTATTTTATAAAAATTCAACAACCTTATATACTGCATAATTAAAGATGTCTTTAAAGAAAAATGATATTTTGATAGCAGGTTACTTAACGCCAATAAAATTTACAGTACCAATTTACGAAGAAGTATGGAATAAAATTAAACCTGTAACAAAATATTACAATTCCAATAGACCGTACATTAATTTTCCGGAAAATTGGGCAGATTATATTTATTTGTCAATCTATAAGGCAAAAGGCTTACCATGTCCTTTTGCCTTTCACAATAATCATTTTTATTTAAAAGAAAATCATCCATGTCTTTTTACGTTTGAAGCCTACTGTAACGAATGTAAAAACATCTTGTGTGGTTACTGTTTTGATGTACCTGAATTCGATAAAAAAGAAACTTTAGATATAGTAATTTATACTGGTGATACAAGTAAGGTCATTCACAGCAACAAGAGGAGAAATGTCTCTAAAGATATTAGAAATATTTATAAAAAAACATTACTTTATATAAAACCTAAATTGTTTAAAGACCTTTTAGCGAATGAATTACTTTCAGAGTCAGGTACTGGAATTGAACTCTTACACAATACGTATATTTACCAAAATATGCGCCAAGAGAGTAAAGATGAAGCCATTGGGCTAGAATATTTTCCAGGGAATCCTTTAGAATCAACATTTTCCATAATGCTACATTTTTCTGATATTATTCGCAGGGTTTCTGTAAATCCTATTGTAGTTCACTATTGGACAAAAAATCAGATTTTGCTCTCTGATGAAGTAGCTGAATCAGAAGAAGGTATATACAGTGTTGACGCTTCAGGTAGATTTGTGAAAAGACTTAAAATTGTAGAAGGAAGAGCAAATGCTCATTTATTTTTATACAACGTAGTTGTAAGATTTAATAAAAAAATTTATACAGTGGCTCAAATGGTTTCTGAGAGACATGATATTATTATAATCAGTGCATGGCTTTTTTCATGGATACAAAGTTTATCAAAGCCTCCAAAGGAGTTAGTGATGGATTCTTCGCCTGCTTTACTAAATTCAGTATGTTTTGCCTTAAATGGCTACTTTTATTTTACGTATTTAGATAATTGTTTTCAAGTTGTTAAAAGTAACAATTTAGAAAATCTTCCATACTGCTTTATTCGGAGGGATAGAAACCACCTTATCAGTGTGGTGACAAAATGGGAATCATTTAAAAAACCAGAAAACCACAAAAAAAAAGATTTTTTCGTTAGGTGTATAGCATATTCTCTAGAAATATCAAACATAAAAATGCTCGAGGAATTTTTAATAGAAATATTTACTGTTTGTATGAGTAAGAGCTTAAACAGTGAGTGTAAGAAACGATTATCATCTTTAAGAGCAAAAATTGCTTCTTTTGATTATCCTCAAGAAGTAGAACATCAAGCTTTTCAACAAGATGAAAATCATACATCAGAGTTCAGTGGTAATAATAAGGAAAAGCAAGTGTTGAAAGAATATTCAATTCACAAGTATATTTGTGAATTATATGATCAAAGTGAACTTCTAATAGCTACTTCAAAAAACAATACAGTTTATGACTACCCAAATACTTATAGTTTGGACAATATAAAAGACAATTTGATTGAATTGTATACTCAATTCCCTTCTATAACAAATGTAATGTGCCCTTTTTTTAATTCTTCAAACATTGTGGCTTCATCGACAGGATCAGAAAATTATTATAGAACAATGAGGAGCGAATACTTAATGGACAGAGCTGTATCCTTACAAAGACATTTGTTAACCCACCTCATTGTCATCAATGGCTCGACAAAACAAGGTAGAGCTGCTATCAAGAAACTTAATCAACAAAAAAATTTCTCCAAAATGGAAAAATTGGCGACAAATAATTTTGTGACACTACATTCATCTTCAGGTATACTTTTAACTGCGCAATTCAACTTTTTTTTAATTATTATTGAATCTTATATATATATATATTTATATATGCATTGTAATTTTTAACTTTCTATTTTAGAAAATCAAAATGAAGAATTTGAAACTGCAGCAGTAACAAATCATTTTGATGATGCACATCAGGATGCAGTTTTAAACAATTTTATTCCGTCACATAATACTCTAGGTAACTTAAAAACTGGCTTAGTTTCTTATATCTTAATCAGAGCAAATTTTTTTTTTTTAATTTTGATCTTTTACTAGTGGATTTTTTTATTTTTTCAATGCATAGATCTATAATACCCAAAAATGAGTACAAATTTTATAGCTCTAATAACCATAATAATCAATTTGTAATTATGATTCAGTTTTTAAATTCTTTTCAATTTATCCAATTGGCCAAAGTTTTCCATGATTTAAATTATTCAAATTTGAAAATATTTTTAATATTTTAAAAAATATTAAAATCAAACTGTTTATTTAAACATTTTTTATGAAAATGATAATTTAAATAATAAAAAATATTGATCATTAAAAGAAAAAAAATTTCTCTGAGAAAATTACAAATGATTTTCTAATATTATTTTTGTTTCTATTTTTAAAATTAGTTGGGAAGGCTGCACCAATATCAGTAAAAACACCAAAAATAAAGTCCATAGAAATAGTTAATACAAATTATAATAAAAATTTGTACAAACAAAGCGAATTAAAAAAACTAAAATTGATGCAATTGGACTCAAATTACAATTGCAATAATAATTTAGAAGCGAGTAATAATCATTTTTCTAATTTAACAATAAGCAATAATTATTTACAAAAAACAAATCATGGTCCTGAGGACAGTATTTTTCCTACTTCTTCAACTAATCTTAAATTAGGATTTCCCAACCCAAATTCAAAAAATAGGTGTTGGTTAAATGCAACCATTCAAATTTTTAGATTTTTACCAATTTTAAGAGACTTTGACCAAATTAGTTTCAAGAATTGCAGTGATGTAATTGTTAGATATATAAAACTAATTAAAAAATTAAAACAGCATACTTCACCTAATGAAGCATATGAAATAATTGGGTATATAGATTTTTTTATAATTTCATTAAATTTAAATAAATAAAGCAAAAATCAAAATAATTAATGTAATTGTAAATAATTTTCAGGCATTTTAAAGAAAGTCTTAGCATATTTGATGAAGAATTCTGTACTTCTAATCAACAAGACCCTTGTGAATTTATCACTAAATTCATTGATCATTTATTTGATAATAAATATAAAAATGTAATTTTCTACGATTTTAACGAATGTTATAATAATAAACAAATCGCAAAGAGAATAAAATTTGAGGACATTTTTTTAATTGATATAACGGAACTAACAACATGTCATCTTTGCAAACACGTTTTGCCAAGGAAAAATCCTGCATCCATTTTGTTTGTGGAGATACCTAAAGATTTGAATCTACAGCAACTATATGATTTAAATTTTTTAGTTGAAAAATCATTGGAAAAACAAGAAAGAATGATTAATTGTGAGAATTGTCATATAAAATCATTACAAAGCATGCGACAAAAAATTAAGTATTTGCCGGATGTCCTTTTTATGCAAATTAAGAGATATATACAAGTAGGAATCGAATTAAGAAAAAGTGAGGTCTTGGTGAATATCCCGCAAAACATTACTTTTTGGTAATTTTTTTATTTAAATCTATATATTGAATCTATGCGGTTTGGTTGCTTGTGTTTGAAATTTCAAACCAAAGCAACCTAACCATGTACACAAAAATTTTTAATATATTTCTAATTAATAATTTTATAGTGATACTAATTACGAAGTTGTGGCTATGCTTTGTCATATAGGACCATCGTATGGAAGTGGACACTATACCAGTTATGTCAAGCAAGAAAGTGTTTGGTTTCATTACGATGATCTCAATGTAAGGGATATAAATAGCTACGAAGAGGTAAATAAGGCAGTAGCAGATAATGTCTACTTTGTTTTTTTTAAGAAGAGTCAAAACTAATTTTATTATACTCCTTATTAGAATCAAACACTGCTTTTAGCGCGTCATTAGCGAGGAAAATTCCAGGTAGAACTAGGAAGGGCCTTGCTAGCGTCGCGACCAAGCCAAGTTTGATTCTGATCAGGATGTAACAAATGATAAATTATGTTGTTGCAAGAAACTAATTTATTAAACACAAAAAAAACTGATGTTATAAAAATATTAAGTCATACAAATGAATGAAGTTTGGAAAAAGTAGGGATCTATAGTAGGCATATCCATTTTAAATTCATTTTTTTTAAATTTATATAATATGTTTTAATTTTTTATTTTTGCATGTAATAACCACAAAGTATAAATCTTTACTGTAGATTCTGCACTTACAGCGTAATAATAAGAATATCATTTGTTTCTTAAAAAAAAATTATTATAATGTGTAAAATGTTTAATTATTTAAAATAATAATTAAGTTTCTATCGAGTTTCTATTTTTCAGTTTCTGCTAATTTGAAAAAAAATAAAATTTAAGTTTTAAGTTATATGTAATTACTTATGATAAAAATGATCATTATTATCCCGACATTATTTTATAATTTTTAATAATTGTATAAAGAAAAATTATAATTGTTAAACCAAAATGTAAAAAAAATACTTGTAATAAAATTTGTTCAGAATAAAAAAAAAGGTTTTAATAATTATGTGTTTTTAAATGATGAATATTATTCTTACGCACAGTTGATATTTTTGAATTTATTTGTTTTTTAATATTTTAAATAATCAATTAATATCTAAAAACTAACCAAAATTTATTAAATAATTATATTTATTTTAACTAAAAAAAAATTTTTTTTAAATCTCAATTCAAAATAATATCAATCTATTTTTTTCTTCCTTTAATATATACAAAATATGATTCTTTTACCCTAGTAGGTACGCATGAATATTGAAAAAAAATTTTCAAAAATTTCAATACATTCAAGTGTTATAGTAATCAACTGAATCCCGTCTTACAATAAAAAAAATTTTAATTTTTACCACTTTGATATAGGTACAAATACCTTTTCAAAATATAGGTATATAATATTGTGCTTAATAATATCTTAAATCTTTAACTATACTATAATAAATATATGTTATAATAAAAATGCTGTTTCCTTTAAATAATATTTCATTTAATTTTTTTTTTTTAATAATGCGTAAATTAAAGAATTTTATAAATAAATTTTATTTATTATTAAATTTAATAAAAATTTAAATTTTCTTCCCGTATATTTGTCACAGCCCCTGCAATTAGACTACTAGTGTCTTTTATAAATCGGAGTCAGAGTGAATTTATGTTTGGATTTTGAGTAATTTTGTCAGAGAAAATTTTTTTCCTCTAATGATCAATATTTTTTATTATTTAAATTATTTATTCTTTTTTATAATAAAGCAAACAATTAAATAAACATTAAGATGCCCAGAGTTGCTACAGTAAGTGATGATAAAATTTTAGAATTTGCTAAAAAAGTTAAATTATTTAGAAGTGACGGAATACTAAAAAAAGAAAAAGAAAAAGATGATGGAGAAGAAAAAACCTCTTGGGAGATTCTTTCAGATTTCTTAAGTGGAGAAATTACAGCTCATCATTTGTATATTAAATTTAAAGAAAACAGAAAAAATATCAGAAAAAAATACTTAGATCAATTAGGCAGTGAAAATAATAATTTTGGGATTCAGACAAAAAGGAATGAGGAGGTAATTTTGGGAGAAACTGAACAAATAGAAAATTCAAAATTAAGCATAGAAGAAGTATGTAAAGAAAAAAAAGGAGTTGAGGATAAAGTCATTTTTGAAAATGACCTAATTCGTTTAGAAGAAATGAAATGCGAAGTGTCTTATTCTGAACTAATTCAAACAATATGTGGCAAGCCCTTTGAAGTAATATATTTTAGTCCAGAACAAATTCATTTGTATAAACATTTAGTGATAAAACATAATTTTACTTTGAGTTTGACTACCCTTTACACTTCATTATGTGCTAAATTTTATGAAATTGACTGTAAAAACTTATTTTTGTTCATGCTGGCTATTCAAGTAGAAGATTCTGTTGTTCCTTTAGCTCAGTGTATTACAGACAATACAAAAATTGAAATTTTAATAAATTTAATATTTGAATTTATTAAAAAATTAAATCATCAACCAAAAGAATTTGTTACAGGATACAATAAATTACTTTTAAATAGTTCATCGTTAACTTTTAATGGTGGAGTAATAGATAATTATAATTTAGATTGCTATCGTTATTTAATAGGATCAAAAGAAAATTTGCCAAAAACCTTAATTTATGTTGACCTAGTTTCATTGCTTTTTTATATTAACAATTTAGACTGTTTTAAAAACTCTATGCATCAGATTATATGCCTATTTAAAAGGTGTATTATATATCTCAGTTTTTTAAGTGACCTGGAAGATTTAAAAAGCTTTTCAAGAAAAATATTCGTTTTATCAAATTGTAGAAGTGAAAATGATTTTACAAAAACTATATACGAAGATGTATGCGAAAAAATTAATGATCCGTTTATCATAAATGTTTATGAGCATTGCCAATTATGTATAGAAGATGAAATGGTCAAAAAAAGTTTAATATTTTTAAACTTACAGGATGAAACAAAATATCCATATTATAAACCTTCTACAGTTATAAAAGATGTATTTGAGAGAGTAGAGTCTGAAGCTCAAAAATTGATAGATTCATCTGAAGAAACCAATGATGAAAACCCATTTCATAATGACAATTTTAGTAAAGATCTTAAGGAGTTGCTGGGCCAATTTCCAATTTGGACATCTATTTTAAAAAAAAGTGATTTTCAATTAAAAAATCATTTTTTATATACTTCAATAGCAAAAAAGCATACTATTGATATAGCAGAAATTTTAATAAATCATCAGAGGGTCCCAAAATTTCTGGAACATCATGCTTCTGCATTGAAGGAGTCCGAAGCAAAAGGAATGAAATATATTAATGCACACAAAATTAATCATTTATTAGAAAACAACTCATTGATAAATACAATATCATTCTGTCTGAATTTCCAAGAAGATTGGATGGGTAAAAATTCAGAAAACCAAATTAACTACGATGACGAAGAATATGTTGATAATGAGCATGAACTAATAGATAAAGATACTGACAAAGCTTATGATAGTGAGAAAGATGGAGAGCATCTGTCAGAAACTTGCAATGATATCACTGATATAATTCAAGACACTCCAGATAGTGATGAAGAATTTATGCCGGGAAAATTTTCATCCCCATTAGTTAAAAAAAGTAATTTACCTAACCAAATTGACTTTATTGAAAACCACTTTACAGAAATGGTTATTAAGTCAAATATTCGTGCTTCAAATGATGATAAGCCAGCTGCAGTGGAATCAAAAAAAAACACCATTGATAAAAATAAAAATCCAACATCCAAATACTTTACCAAATGTCCGCAATTAAAGGTTATTCATGAACAACAGAAACCAAATGTTAAAAAAATTGCCAAAGAAAAGTTTATTACCAATGGAAAAGGTAAAGCACCTAGACAAATTAATAAACAATTTTTTACCTTAGACGATACATCCTTATTTGACTCTCTCATTGAACTTCTTTCTTTTGCATATAGAAGAATAAATAATTTTGAAACATTTTGCAATGATATGGAATGTCAAAATAAATTTTGTGCATTTAAGATAGTTCTTGAATGGTGTAAAAATGGAACTTATCAATCTCTTTATGCAAAAAGAATGCTCTTATTATATCAATATGGGTCGAAAGAAAATGCTGTCATTTACATCGATCCAAATCAAAAAGAACTTTTTATATATCAAATATTATGCGAACATAATTCTATCAAATCTATAATATCTTGTGACTGCCAGCAAGAACAGGTTTTTATGCACAGCATAATATTGTTAATAGATATCACAGCTGAGAAAATTCAAAATTTAGAAATGGAAGTAATTAAATATTTAGCAAAAAATAATTCTTTTGATTGTCTTTGGTGTCATAAATCTCAAGGTTCGAATTCGGATCTTTTTGGTCCTTATTTTTTTATAGATTTGGAAACACAAAATATCGAAATACCTTTAAATCTTATACCACATTTTTTAAATATTGATTCTGATCAGTATGTAAACGTTGGAGTAACTACTTACAAATCACATAAAAATGGAAAATTTTATTTGGCTTACACAAGGTCCATATCGAATAGATGGCAAGAAATTAATTCAATTAAAAAATGTGCAAAAACAAAATTATTAACAACCACAGTAAAAGTACAAATATCTTTAATTTTGTATGTAAAAATAACAACATAATTTGTAAAAATTTAATAAACACTAATTTATTTTTAGACATAAAATTTATAAAATTTAATATTATTTTTAACTAACTATTTGAGCTTTGTACATAAAAATTATCAATCTTGTAACCGTATGTATTTTTTTAAAATAAAACAATTTTTTTTTAAAAGAAATCTCTGATATTATTAATGCTTTTAATTTCATTTAAATTATTTAGAATTTAGAATAAAATTAATAATAATCTTATCAACAAAACATTAAAATATGCATGCAACGAAAATAACACCAGATTCGATGCTTTTATTACATACATAATAAAATACAATATTTTTTTTACATTCATTTATTGAC
This sequence comes from Anagrus nilaparvatae, assembly GCA_022575985.1. Taxonomy (NCBI): domain Eukaryota; kingdom Metazoa; phylum Arthropoda; class Insecta; order Hymenoptera; family Mymaridae; genus Anagrus; species Anagrus nilaparvatae. The sequence continues at coordinate 50,452 of JAKSXM010000262.1, forward strand.
ATTATAAACCACAAATTATTGAATATTTTTTTCTTTTAAAAAACTTGTTATACTTAAAATTAATTATTAATTATTAGTTTTTGCTTTCTTTTTTTCCTTTTTACCATATAATACAAAAAGATTATTTAACATAGCTGCTACTGCTGGATGATTTTCACTTAAAGTTTTTTTACGAATAGCTAATGCATCCTTTAACAGATTTACTGCTTCTTTATATTTATTTTGATATCTGTAAATCAAAGCAAGAATATTTAACATTTTTACCACATCCGGGTGATCATGTCCAGATTTTTTTCCAAGTCATCTAAAGCTTGTTTACAAAGTGGAACAGCAACTTCATATCTTCCTTGACTTGCATACTGTATAACTAAATTATGAAGAGCTCTAAGGCGAGCTGGAATTTCATATCCAGCAGTAACTTTTGCAAACTGGGATGGAGGAGTTGGTGACATCGCTATAATTTAATTAAAAATTTATATTACGTGTTTGTAAACAAAAATTAATTAATACTCTAATGTAAAAGTAGTTTAAAATTTTTCTAACGATAAAATATCAATTAGAAAAAGGTAAAGATGACTTGAAAAAGCATTCAACCCATTCACCATTGAGTGGAAAAAAATACACTTACTGTTTATAACTTCTGTTTCGTTATCTGAAAAAAGATCTACTACAGGATCTTCTTTTGGACGATCTTTAGTATTTTCATCATCTACAGGTGGGTCCGGATCATATTGTCTCATACTGGCTATAAATTCTAAATAACATTTTTAGGCTTGAATTTGAGCTAACTGAAAATTAATGTTATTAAATACTAGATCATAACCTATATTCTAATAAATAAGAAAACATACTGCTTGTTCACTAGCTTCTGTTGTATTTCAGCAAGTTCATCTCTTAACCAAGCATTTTCTTGGCAAAGCCTTCTAACTTGTGTACGAAATTTCTGTTTTTATGCTTCAATCATTTGCAAAAGACTAGCTTGAGCAAGCATCACTTGCGCTTCACCAAGTCCAAGTTCAATCATCACAATATTTTTAGATAAAAGGTCAGCTTTTTCTCTAGCTGCAGGTGCATCTTGTGATTGTAAGCCCTGAAGTAAACCTGCATGCTCAAATAATGATTCCTCGATGCAGTTACTAAATGATCAAAAGTATTAAATGAAGTTCTCCCAATAGATGCATCTCTGCCATAAGCTATTATCATTTTCAAATAGAAAAAAGTTATTATTTATTTGATATTTACTTTGTTTAAGTAATTGAAAAAACTTACTCTAATGATCCTTTTCATTGCTTCTAATTTTAAGTCATTATAGTTTTTGAAGACCTTTTTATTATAGACCTAATTATTTCTTGTACCGGTCGTTAGGAAAATTTTAAAAAATGTTTCAGGATTTAATATTTTAAAAATACTTTGGCAAAATATTTTGGAACTTTCCTTTTTTAATTTCGGAGTCGCGTGATATAATAATATATCTTTTTTATCGACAACCAGTGCGGCATGTCGCCACGTTAGGAATCTGTAACTCGATAAAAAATCCACTGCTCAAAAATAGTTCTGCGCATGCGTATTTTCTTTTATTTATATTATCAGTTAGGAAAATTAATTTATTTTTTTATATTAATTAATAATTAATTTAAACCCTTTTCCTGTAGGGGTGACGAACGAACAAACGATTTTCTTTCAGATTTCATTAAAAAATAATTTTTTCCGATTCACTTAGAATAAAAAAATCACGTTTAATTACGTTTTTTTATCCGCGTGATAGGTTTTCGGAAAAATTAATTTTCCTCGGAAAATACGGGACGAACAAACGTCAGCTTGGGCTTAAATTAATTGTCCTAAAAATGCACAAACGGGCATATCATTTTTTTAATTAATTTTAACTTTTTATTTTTATCCGCGTGGCAAATATGTAATGCTGATAAATGATCAATTGATCAGTTGAATCAGTTCATTTTTATAAAAAAAAAAAGTAAAAATAAGTGTCTTAAATTTGCATGCGGTTTTGTATGAGAAGAATTATTTAAGAAGAGGATATTTAATTTATATCAAGAACTTCATTTCAATGTTTATGTTTTCTAAAGATAATATATATTGTATTAATTGTATAGGTTAACTTAATTTTTGATTCCCAAATTAGAAATTCAAGAAATTGCAGATGTTATTTTATTTCGTTAATTTCATAATCTGACGTGATCTGAAATATAATCAAAATCTGTCAAAATGCTTCCATCAGTAAATAAAAATAAAAGGGATGAGAACACAAAATATCCAAATATTCCTAAAATCAGTATATATATAAAAGGTTCAAAAATTCAGTGGGGTGAGATGCAAATTAGTGAAGATCATTGTCATCATTTATTTTCACCATAAAAAACTATAGTTTATTAAATAAGAAAAATGGTGAGTCGGTTTGTAGCCCAACTTTTAGCATGGAAAAAAATGATAACATTAAATGGCATTTGGAATTATTTCCTGAAGGACAAAATGACGAATGTGATGGTTTTATAAGCTATTTTTTATGTAAAGATTTTGATATTCCAGAGTCAATATCAGTGCGTTATTTTGTTTCTATTATTGATAAAAATAATGAAAATTATGAAACCCTTGAAGAAGTTAGTGTATTTACTAAAGATACAGAAGGTTGGGGAGAATCTAACATGATAAGTAATGAAGATCTTTATGCCAAAAAAGATATTTTACTACCTGATGACACTCTCACTTTATTTTGTTCAATTGTAATTGGAGAAAGTGAAAGAATCGATTCAAAAACTATAAGTATTGAAGAATATAATTTACATGCAAATAAGAAAATCAAACTTGATAACAATCCTGCTAATGACAGTTTTGAGAAGATGTATAAGGATGATACTTATAGCGATATTACTCTTATTGTAGAAAATAAAGAAATTAAAGCTCATAAATGTTTGTTGTCAGCTGCGAGTCCAATACTTGCAATGAATTTTAAAAAAGGAGCTAAAAAAGTAGCAAGTAAATCAATTGTAATTGCAGATTTTTCTTATGAAGTTATAAATGAATTGGTTCGATTTCTTTATACAAAAAGTGTTCAAAACTTACAAGATATTGCTGATGATTTATTGAAAGCTGCAAATAAATATTTAATTCAAGATTTAAAAAATATGTGTGTAAAAGCTTTAGGGGAAAAGCTTAATTCTGATAATATTAATGATATGATCAATATTGCTGAAATGCATGATGCCGAAGAACTGAAAAAATTAATTCTTGAATATGTAATTAAAAATAAAAATGAATTAAAGTTAAAACCTGGATTCAAGGAAATGATCGAGGCTCAACCTAAATTTATGAAGGAATTATTATGGTTTTAGGTAAGTTTGAAAACTACCTTATTACATTTTTTTACAAAGACTTTATTAATTTCACAATAGAATATCACAATTTTCAGGTGTCATGATAATTAATCAATTTTGTGTTAAAAAGTACAAATATCATTCTGATAATTTATGTTCATCTCAAAAAAGTTATGATAATTTATTGATAGATATATATTATTATATATTATTATAAAGTTTTGTTCAAGTGTTTTATTTAATTAATCAAGATAGTTATATAGAATTTTTAAATAATATTCTTTTTTTTCTTTATTCTGTAATTTAATGTCAGAGAATAATAAAAAAACTGTAAATAAAGGTAAATTTTATTATTTTTATTAATATTCTTTTTTGTTTTTACTTTTTAAGTATGTTCTCTTCTACCTATTCAATTTATGTTTTGATTTTATTTGTTATAAAAATTTTTATCTTCTTGTTATATCTAAAAAAATAATATTTTATTTAAAATAAAAAATTTTTGCTAATAATGAATACAATTATTGTGAGTGGTTGTGAGTATAACAAGTTTGAATGAAATTTTCAATGAAATTGTAATAGTAAAAAGTAATAGTAAAGTATAATAGGTATACAAACAAAAATTTCAAACATAATGTAACTGTAAGAATATTAATAATTCCTATAGAATATAAAAAGATGGTTCATCAGTTCAACTTTATTAAAATGCAGAATTCAATATTATCAATATTTAAAAATTTTTAAATTCATGGTAGTGAGCAGGATTCTGTAATTGTAATAAAACAAAAATTTGATAGCTACATTTTGTGCAACTGATATACATTATGTTCATCATATTATTTAATAACAAATTGATAAGTTCCAAATTTTCGATTTAGGTATAAAAAAACATTCTAAATACATTGATTTTACTCAAAAGTTTTCTGACAAAACTGCAATTTACACTTTTGATAAATTTGTATTTTTGATTTAAAAAAAAAAAAAAGAAAAAAAATAAATTGCCACAACAGGAATCTTGGTTGCGGTAAACAGAATTCCGGTAACGGCTATCAGAAATTGTTGCGGCAACCGGATTTTTTTTTCAGTGTACTTTAAGAATTAATAAGGATGTAAGGATACTTTGATATTTCAAGACTTATGATTTATTTTACTTGGTCCAATAATATCCTGAATAATATATTTATAGATTAAATAATATAATTAAAAGTATATTATATTACATAATATAACTATAAATAAAAAAAAAAATAATTTGAATTATCAATATTAACCTTGTTATAATCAGCCTTAAATTACTAAATATTTATTTACATTAAAAGTCAGTATTTTTTATTTAAAGAGGTTTATCAATTGAAAAATCTGATGAGAGAGAATGCAACAAAACATGAATAATATTAAAGTTTAAAAATTTTTAAGCTAAAATAAACTTTTTTTTACCTTTGCCGCCGACTTAATTAATTTTTAATGAATAAAATAAAAGTGATTTTTTAACATTGCTCTTATGAGAAAATTGGCTTTAAGGTATTACTGAACTTTATAAAGTCGTTTTTTGGTGTCTTTTTTAAATAAATTTTTCTCTAAAGCATTACAAGGACAATATTATTCTGTTGGTTATGAACTATTTTATTTAATATTTGAGCAATTAATTATTAAATAATTCTAATAAAATTTTTAGTTTATATTAAATATTAATAGTAAATAATAATTAAAGCATTTTGATATTTTAGAACATGACAAAAAATTTATTAAATCTTCTTTTGAATCTGCATGATAGCTTTTAAAAAAAAAACTTCAATTAACTCTAATTTCAAACAACGACTTCAAGTTTTCATTCGGAAGCATGAATATTACGCAAATAAACTTCTGTAAGATTATTTAAAAGATCAGCCGATTCTTTCATGATATCTGGCCAAAACACCCTTCTAGTCCATCCATTGTAAACTGATTTATCCAAATAATATCCACTGCTCCTTAACACTTGAATAACAAATGTATCGTTTTGTGGTCTATGGATGTATTTACGTTCATGAAGAGTAGTATTAACATATTTTCTACAAATAGAATATATATATATCCAAAATAGTCACATGGTTCCATGAGAGTTTGCTCAAAAAATGTGACCCTTTACAGAAAAACTCTAATGTCAATTTATCTTTCAAAGATAGGAATTCAAAGATATGTATTGGACAATCATCATTCACATCATTCATATATTATATATATTTAACAATCTCTAATTACAAATTTCGCATTCATTTATCATTTATGCTTACTAAAAGTTAAGAAACTTATAATTTATATTGCCACAATTTCTAATATTCCAATATTTGATTTTTGGCGATTTTATAGGATATTTGCGAGATATTTGCTAGAATTTATTATTTTACTTTTATAATGTTGGAATCATAAATTTCTGTTGTTTCTAAATTTTGAAATTCGAATTTCGTTATTATATATCTTTACATAAATATGATCCACTAATGTCTAATTTTTTTAAAATTTTGTCAAGTGCTTATGGCTAATAAACTTTCAGGACCCATTTACAAAGATATCTGTTAAATTTATACTTATCAAAATAATTTTCATTGTTAAGGATTCAATATTTTTAAAACTACAAAAGTCTTTAAATTTGGGATTGACAATAATTTTAAAAGATTTCAAAGCAGATACATTTAAAAAAAACGCTGCCAAACAATTGGCACTATGGTTCCTCATTAACAATAACAAAATGTTCTTAATGGTCTATTTTAGCTAACAAAGTATAATGTCATAAGAAAAACTAAAAATGATCTTTTCCTTGATACTCTAGTTTAACATCTCACGAAAAAATTAGTTTTATTTGCAAAATAAATAAAATTAAATTTTTTAAGAATTTCTTTATCAAACGAATTGAATAAAGTTATTGAATATATCACTTTAAGAACGGTTGTTAGTGAAAATTCAGGAAGATCCGTGTTAATAAATCCAAATATGCCAAGGTTTATAGACACCTTTTTTACATTTTCATGCCTGAAAATAAAATTGTTATTTTAATGGAAAAACTGGGCAATTATATCCACTAAAAGCTTTGTAAAAATCTAAAAAAATATAAAATTTTCCTGTGAAAGTAAGTTTTGACTTTTTATAGTTTATGAAATGTGTTTTAAAAAAATAAAAAATTTATCAAAAATATTAAAGAAGAATTTCCTAGGAAGAACATTACAAATGACCTTCAGAAGTTTGGAGGCCTTGCAAATTTGAAACTCTTATTCCAGAATTCGAATTTGTACCCACCTCATTATAATATATTTTTAATGCCCTTTTTATATAATCTCTCTAGATATCCTTTAACTTGCAAGAAAAATATCATGCAAATTTTGAGATGAAAAGACACCGTGTCAACACAATTTTCATTATTATGGTAATAAACAACTAAATTTTCTTTTAATGGTGTCTTTCCAAAACAACTGAATGTTAAAATTTTTCTTGGAATTTAAGTTTTCTACAGGCTATATAATACAAGAACTTTGTATCCCCTCTGAATTTAGAAAAAAACTTGAATAGATATAGATGGTTATTGGCAGTTCCCTAAGGTTTTCTTCGCGAATTTTTAAATTTCAGAAAAAAAATAAACATGATTTTTTAGTAGCTTGTAATGTAATATTATAGGGAAGCCAACTCAAGGATAATTTAATTTTCCGGATGTGCTGGTGAGAATTTCCCAAAACTAATCATTAGTTTTAATAATCATTAGCAGGGTGGCCAAATTTCTGGAATTCTGGAAAGCCAGGGAATGTCAGGGAATAATTTTTTTTTCTGGAATATATATTTTTTTATAAAAATTAAAAATTCTGCTTTGAGAAAAGAAAATTTCTGAAATTTACTAAAATTTGTCTATAGCAAACTCTGGGAATTCAGGGAATTTGGTTTGTAAAATTTTCTCGAAACACTAAAAAAGTAAAAAATAGTCTGGAAAGTCAGGGAATTTTAAAATTTCAGTTCCGTGGCCACCCTGTAATGGTAATTCTTGTATAAAATCTTAAATATTATTATTTTTAAAGATTTAAAGCTATTGTAAGGCTGAAATGTAAAATAAACAGTTGGGAAGAGGCTCTTTGAGGAGTTCATGAAAATATTTTTTTTTGTCCACCCTCAGTTTAATGAAATAATCAAGATTTACAAAAAAGTATAAAATTATGAACATAATAAAAAAAAATCTTGGTTTTTCTCTACGTACTTAAAATACTTACGAATTGTACAAAATGACAGTAACTTGTTCTTTATATCTAAAAGCTATAATTAATATATATACTATCATCATCTGAATTTATTTTTATTCTGTGTGCTCCTCGCTCAAAAAATTTACTAAAATGTGCCTTTGCATAAAATACTGGTTCTTTATAAAAAATATCTTTTTCAGGTATAACAATAATTGATGCACCTAAATAATTTCCTATCCAATTAGGGCCACCAATTGAATCTAAAGCTAAATTCCAATCTATCCAACCAGCTATCCAATGATTAAAGTTCTTAATATAAAAATTTTTTAAGCCTAGTATAGCTTTTATGATTTTATAAATTTTTAACATAAATTTTAAAAAAGTTTTACCTCAAACATTCTTCTTACTAACTTGTCAAAATTATCCCAAGAGCCTAATTCATTTATTTCTCTGAGTTTAAATTTGTTCACTAAAATTAAAAAAAAATTTATAACCGGTTTGTGTAACTACACAACCAACGAGCATGGAACATGTTCACTTATAACACTGATAATAAACTATCTATTGTGTTCATAATATAAATATTTATATCCAAATATTTATATTTATATTTTTATTATAGAAATCATGCTGCTTAGACATCAAAGTGAACAAAATTAATTAAATTTTCAAATTATTACAGTTTTTTAAATAATATGAATATGAATTTATTTTTTATTAATTTTCACAATAAATTCTTTAAAAATTCTGCACCAATGGTCCCTAGGTACCTCTGCACCAATGCTCCCTAGGTACTTCTGCATCAAAGGTCTTTAGGGACTTCTGCACCAAAGGTTTCTAGGTACTTCTGCACCAAAGGTCTTTAGGCACTTCTGCACCATAGGTCCCTAGGTACTTCTGCACCAAAGGTCTTTAGGGACTTTTGCACCAATGCTTCCTAGGTACTTCTGCACCAAAGGTTCCTAGGTACTTCTGCACCAAAGGTCTTTAAGGACTTCTGCACTATAGTTCCCTAGGTACTTCTGCACCAAAAGTCCCTGAATCGAAAATATTCTAAGCCATTTAAACCCCCCCCCCCCTAAAAAACGTCAATTTTTTACCCCCCCCCCTGCCGAGTGGACTTTTTCAAATACCCCATCCAATGAACATGTTCCATGTTAAAAAACATTAAATAAATATACAAAAAAATATTATTGGTGCTGCCACTATACCAAAACTCGCTGAGTGTATGCATTTACTATCACATTTATAGCAAATTTTTGGAAGAATTTTTTACATTGAACGTCTGATAATTATTTTTGTATGTCTGAAAAAAAACTTTATAAACAATTCATTACATTCACAATCTTCAGTTACTAATAAAAATTTATTAGGAACTATGTCATGAGTAATATCAAGTACAATTGCTGGAATATACAAATCTGCATAAAGATGAACTCCGATTCCACTTACATCTTTATTATCATATTTTTTTTTTATTTTTTCAATAAAACATGGTAAATTTTTTCTCGAATCATCAAATAGTAATATTTTAGTATTACTACTATTACTGTTTTTTATACTTGGTCCTAAATTTTCAATAATCCATTTAGAAACAGTATTTGGTGACCAATACATTACAGTTAAATTATTAAATGAAGCACGGGATGCCATTGATGATTCATTGCCTGTTGAAACTGTCCATATTTCTAAACCATCTTTTTTATATTCTTCTAAAAATTTCACTATGTAATTTGCGAAAGTTTGATAATATTTTCCTAAAAGGTGTTCTAAAATATTTATATTTATTTGAATATATATTATACTGACCATTATTACATCAAAATTTAATTCAGGACTTTTAAAATGGAAAATGATAATGAAGAGTTTATTTTTATTAAAAATAGTTATTTAACGATGTACATATTTAACGTATAACCGTAAATAGAGATGGTTCAAGTATGGTCAGACTTAACATGAAGTATTATAAAAGCGAATAATAAAAAAAACTTTTGAAAATTTAAATTACCATGAAATAATTAAAAATCTATATAAAATTATACACACTGAAAAAAAATCTGCTTACGAAAAGCAGAAAATCTCGTAACCGCTACCAAAATTCCTTTTCTGGTTGGCAAAATTTTTGTTCTTAAAAATAATTTTTTCAAGTCTAGTGATACCATAGTGCATGAATTTATGGTTGCGGTAACTGGGTTTTGTTTGTCAGTGCAATTAATGGTTTTATTTAATCATTTAAATGCCTAATAATTTACCTTTGTTCGGTTTTTGACTACTCTTCATCCAAACTGGAGCTGACGAAGCTGCAGCCGTAAAATAAACCTTTTTAACATTGCGCTATTTGAAAGCTCCTTCCCCTACAGTAATATCATCCTTTATTCACTAAGTTTTTTACAGCTATGTATACCGGGATGCATAGCTTACCGGGGGTTTCCTGGATAAAAATGTAATATAAAATTTACACTTTTACTACATTATTTTTCTGATATCGTTTTTTGAACAATTTATAATTAATCAATTACATTGCAGATTCTGCAAATAAGGAATTCAGTTTGTAATAAATAAAAATATATACAAATTACTGCTAGTTTTTTAAATTTGCAAAATTAATTTGCACTAGACCATTTCCTATAAATTTATCGTCATATTTTTTTTTAATTTATATTTACGTGGGTATTTGAGAATTTCTACCAAAATATACGTTTTAATAGTGCCAAAAATTTAAAAAAAATTTTTGACGGGCACTTGCCTTCTGCCATAATTTTTTTGTAGTTTGAAAACTACAATAGATGAAAATTTGATTATTTCCAGGAAAAAACTACTCCTAAAAAAAAAATTTCTTTTTACAATGAAATTTAGTTTTTGTAAATTTAAAATTTTGCTCAAATTTGCACAAATTACTCTTAAAAAATATTAAAATTTTATTGAAAAAAGCCTGTTTTTGAACTTAAAAAATGCATAACTGGCCGTATAACTGGCTTAATTTTCATCGAAAAGTAATAATTTTTTAAATCGGTTTTTTTTTCTCGAACCATTCATTTCTTTAAAAAAAAAATCATTTTCATATGCTAAAATTTAATTTATACGTCGAAAACCAATCTAAAATTTATAACAGGTTGATGTTTTCACACAACCCACGAGCATGGGACATGTTCACTAGGGTTGTTCACAAAAAAAAAGTGCACCAAAAATGTTCTTCCTGAAGTATGTTGAAGTTTAAGTCACAAAATGACCCCATACCAATTTTCAGCTCATTTGAGAACGATTTAGGGGTCGCACAAACCCAGGGTAGCTCTCAAGTGGTTGGCTAATACCGACAATTAGTGGGAACGACAAAAAATTTTTTCAAAATACGTTTTCTATACGTTAAACTCGAAAATAAGGTCCTCATAAAATACCTTAAACACCCTTAAACACCGAAAATACCCCTTTTTTTACCAAAAATTTTTGGATTTTATAGCGAAAATCGTATATATTCGAAAAATCTGGATTATTAATTACAATGGATTACTTAAATATGTTGAAAAAGTACCGAAAACTCCTTCCGTTTAATCCAACTCGCTTTCTTGGCCGAGAAACGCAGGGTTCAATTCTATAACAATGTTATAAGATAGGGTTTTTAGGCAATTTTCCAAATAACGCCATGCGCCCATGATTTTTTACTTAATTTTTTAGTGTGGCAGGTGCATATTCTTAAAAAAATATTCAAAAGTTGTTATTATTTACATATTTATTTAAATAAAAGGATCAGTATAATGTTTAATAGCAATTTTTTATCATTATAATATTTTCCATATTTTGAAAAAGGGAAAAATTTTTTAAATAGATTGAAATCTAACCCTGACTTGTACTTTTGTAAAAATATCATTAATTAACTCAAAACTACCATTAGAAATCTCAGGGTCCGCAACGGGAGTCGGGAGTCATGACTCCCATTTTGGGAGTCAAAATTTTTTTTTTGGCCAGAATCGACTCGAATTGGCTTAAAAAGGGTTTATAAAGGTTCCAATCATCACGACTCCCAACGACTCCCAACGACTCCCAAAAATTAGTAAAAAATTTTTTTTCGTTAAAATCGCTCTAATTTGACTAATTCTTACGTTTTGAGAGTAATTTTAAAAAATTTTTAAATTTTTATTCATATTCAGTGTCAAATTGATAATTTTGGCAATTGACAGTTGTCACCTACTTGTTTTTAAAATTTAGTTATTTAATTTGAAAATATAAACGAAAATACGAGCGAAAATAGTCACGATAAATTTTTAGTATTTTTGTAGCTGACGAGTAGCTGTCAATTATGTCATAATAAACTATTAACAATTTTGAGTAAATTTTTATAGAAAAAGGAAAATCTTATAACGATCCTGAATTATTTTTGGGCCCAATTTTTGGGTACCGCAAAGTCAAAATTTTGTTTTAAATTTATAATTTTGTCAAATGTAACTAACAGTCGTATATAAAAAAAGATGTTAAGCCCAGTGTTAATTATACAAAAATTTCCATGATAAATTGTTTCAATTCAAACTGCTTATGTTATTAAAGCTACTTTTACCACTGTCAAAATTGCCCTTATTTATTTATAAGAAGTAAATCAGGAAAAAGAGATTTATATTGGAAGTCTTCTTTAGTATGGATGCTTAGAGAAGAAGTCAAAAAAGTTAGCACTGATCGTTTGAAGAGATTTCAGAGTAACGAAAAAAATAAGAAGTATAAGTTTAGACCTTTTAATGAAATTAAAGACGTGCAAAAAAACAGAAACCTTTATGTTGGAGATTGGTGCTTATTTAAAAAAAATAATGAAGAAACAGAAAATAACTGCCTCATAGGGCAAATTTTACAGTTTTCTATTAAATTTGGTGATGAATTAGGGCGAACAACATGGAAAAATGTACAGTTTAAAGGAATTCATGTAGATACTAATGTTGATAAAAGAAACTTTACTCCAGTCAAAATACGAGTTGGGTTGTATTTTCACTGGCGAACACGAGATTTACTTTAAATAATCAATATTTCACCCTTAAAATAGCTAAAACTACCCCTAAAAGGGGTGTTTTTGCTAATTTCGAACTTTGAGCATCAAGAATATGTTCATATAGGTTTTTTGGGTCACTAATCAAGAATTTCGACTTCTTTTTCATAAATAATCAATATATCACCCTTTAAATAGCTAAAACTACCCCTAAAAAGGATGTTTTTGTTATTTTCGCACTTTGAGCGTCCAGAATATGCCCATATAGGTTTTTTGGGCCGTTATTAAAGAATTCGGACTCCTTTTTTGTGGTAAAATATTAATTAATTATGAAAAAGAAGTCGAAATTCTTGATTAGTGACCCAAAAAACCTATATGGGCATATCCTGGATGCTAAAAGTACGAAAATATCAAAAATACCCCATTTTCGAGGGTAGTTTTAGCCAATTTAGAGGTAAAATTTTAATTATTTATGAAACATAAGTCGAAATTCTTTATCAGCGACTCAAAAAACCCGTATGGTGCAAATCTGAGCGCTCAAAGTGCGAATATGTACGAATTCCGTAGATATTTTTGATCGCACATAATTGATGCAAAACATGGGCGCATGGCACCCATGAAGAAGCGAATATGTTAAGGTTTTTTTAGAAAAAATCATATTTTATCTTGGAAAGGTATAAAGCAAAATGGACGAGTGAAAAATTTTTCGAAACTTGAGACTAGTACAAAATGTTGGAGACCTATAATAAGCTTTATTTTCTTCAAGAATTACAATTTTAGCAAAATAAATTTTAAAATTGGTCATTTTTGGCAAAAAATGGACATTTGATTTACAAACTATAGCCATGAGAGAATCGGTGATGAAAAATTGCGGTTTACGGCGTTTGAAAGGTAGAACTTATACGAAAAAAATGAGACCAAACGGTAGTATTTTGGTAGAATTGCAATATGACAGTGTTATTTGGAAAATTGACTAAAAACCCTATCTTATAACATTGTTATAGAATTGAACCCTGCGTTTCTCGGCCAAGAAAGCGAGTTGGATTGAACGGAAGGAGTTTTCGGTACTTTTTATTAACATATTTAAGTAATCCATTGTAATTAATAATCCAGATTTTTCGAATATATACGATTTTCGCTATAAAATCCAAAAATTTTTGGTAAAAAAAGGGGTATTTTCGGGGTTTAAGGGTGTTTAAGGTATTTTATGAGGACCTTATTTTCGAGTTTAACGTATAGAAAACGTATTTTGAAAAATTTTTTTGTCGTTCCCACTAATTGTCGGTATTAGCTAACCACTTGAGAGCTACCCTGGGTTTGTGCGACCCCTAAATCGTTTTCAAATGAGTTGAAAGTTGGTATGGGATCGTTTTGTCACCTAAACTTCAACATAATTCGGGAAGAACATTTTTGTAGCATTTTTTTTTTTTTGTGAACAACCCTAATGTTCACTTATAACAGACCTGTTTGTAAGTTGGAGCTGCCTAATATCCTATCCTATCCTATCCTATCCTATCCTATCCTATATATATATATAAATCTTTAATTATGTGTGTCCGAACGCGATAAACTAGAAAACGATAAAAGCTAAAGACATAGTACGGCAAAAGACGGCAAAAGTTACGGGTCAAAACATAGGCTAGGTTTTATTTCGATTGATGACGACAAAAAAAAAGTATGTTGAAAAAACTGAATTTTCAAGAAAAAAATTTTTATCAAATTTTCAAAAAAAACTAAAAAAACTGAAAACTGAGGGAAAATTTTTTTATCAAAAAGAATTTCATTCGATTTGGGCATATTTTTTACGTATCCACCTAAATTTTAAAGGTAATCGGTTAGATCTGTCAAAAGTTACAATCATTATTCAAAAATTATAAAAGTTTAGGACTAATATTATATATATTTCTAATTTTTATAAAAAACAGAAAAGTAAGGAAAAATTTTAAAGCCGAAAAGAGCGAGCCGGAGGCAGCTAGTATTATATATATTTCTAATTTTTATAAAAAACAGAAAAGTAAGGAAAAATTTTAAAGCCGAAAAGAGTTTCATTCGATTCGGGCATAATTTTTACTAATTCACCTAAATTCGGGCATAATTTAGTAGGTAATCAGCTTCGTATCGCTGATCACTAATTATCCGTCTGAGTTCCAACGTCCGTAATTTTTATGATTGAGTAAGTTTTAGATAATAATTCGGGTAAAAAAAGGTTATTTTACAAAATATTGAGTAACCTAAAACAAAATATCTTTGGAAAAATCAAGTTGCAGGGGTCCAGGGGGGCGCAGCCCCCTTGGCGGTTGCCGAGGTGAGCGAAGCGAGCCGGAGGCAGCTAGTATACATATATATCTCTCTATATTATAAAACTATAACTACTATCACTGTATTTATCCTTTTGGTGCAGAAGTCCCTAAAAGTCCCTAAGGCCCCTAAGAATTTTTAGGTACTTCTGCACCAAAGGTTCCTAAATCGAAAATATTTCACCCCTCTTTCATCCCCTCCCCAAAACGTCAATTTTTCACTCCCCCCCCTGCTGAGGTGGACTTTTTCAAATACCCCATCCAATGTCCCATGTTAAAACTGTCTTAAATAAATTTTGTCTAGACAAAAAAAGTTTTTTAATTGAAAAATTAATTTTAGTGCATGAAAATGATTATTTTTCTTTAAGAAATGAATTGCTAAGGTAAAATAATCGATTTAAAAAAAAAACTATTATTTTACGATGAAATTTAACCGAGTTATGCATTTTCAAAGTTTAAAAGTTGGTTAATAATGATTGAAATTCTATTGATATAATCCTCTTTCTGATCTTAAAATACGCATTATTCGCTTAATTTTCATCGTATAAAGTAATAATTTTTTTTTTAATTGATTAATTTTTTCTGGTATTTCATTTCTTTAAAAAAAAATCATTTTTATTGACCAAATTTCAATTTTTAGGTCATAAACCTTTGAAAATTTTAAGTAAAAAAATTTATTTAAGACAGTTTTTGATTGGTTTTTGACATAAAAACTAAAATTTTGTCCTTTTTTTAAAGAAATGAATTACCAGAGAAAAATTAATCGAGTAAAAAAAAAAAGTTATTATTTTACGATTTCTTTTAATACAAATTTGAGCAAAAACTTAAAAATCTACTATACCTTTGCTAAATTTCATCGTAAAAAGAAAAGTTTTTCTTTCTTCAGGTGTGAGTTTTCCCTAGCAATCCAAAATTTTCATCTATTTTTTAAAATTTTATTGACCAAAAAAGTTTTTGAAAATTTAGGGTAGTTCAGATAGTTCAATTAAAAGAATATACCTCTTTAAAAATTTTTTTAATATTTTTTTTTTGGGAACTTGCCTATATAACCAATGGTATTAAAATAGTTTTAATCTTCACAATGGTGACATCTAGAAACATTTTTAATAAATAATTCATTAAATTTTATAAATTTTATCAGAATTTATAGATTATTGTTATATTCTCGGGTTTCTTATTTTTATTGAAATTTTTATAAAACTTTGCAAAAATTTTTTAGTTTTCAAATAAATATACGAAAAAATTTAATCAATATTTTTGCTTATACTTTACCTTTAGGCATTTTCTTGTTTTGTTTGCTCCGTTTTCAGCTAGATGGCAATATGAATATTAATATTTTGCAGTAAGAAAAACTTATTTGAAAAAATTCATTACTATCTAAATTTCTTAAATAAAGTTACATATTATAAACTGCAGTCAAATTTTCTGTTTTTGGTTCCTCAATGAGGAACCTTTGTGATGGGTCAAATTTTGATTTTTGATTTTTTGGCATTTAAGCACGTTCGGTTTTTAAAAAAAGTATGTTTGTGTGTGTGTGTGTATGTATGTAACCGGTGAAATTTCACAACCATTATGGAATTAAGACCTAATTTTTTTTTCAAAAATTTTTTCATCAAAAAATCTCAAACTACTTTTTTTTTTTTAATTTGGACGTAATACCTCATTTATTTTCATAAAAGTGCTTATATTTGAAGGTACGATTTTTACTCGATATCTCGAATCTGTTAATTAATTTTTTGAAAATTTTTTTCCCAAATTTTCGTCACAAAAAAATACAAAAAACACCAAATTTTATTTTTCCTTTCTGGACGTAGTACCTAATTTATTTCTATGAGAGTACTATTAGTTTTAGAAAGTTCGTTTATAGTAATTTTTTGGATCTGATACCGTATTTTTTCAAAATTATTTTCTCAGAATTAAAAAAACAAAAAAATTAAAAAAACTGCAATATTTTTTTTTTTTTGTAATACTTCATTTAGTTCCATAAAGAACTTATATTTGAAAATATGACTTCTACTCGATATCTTGAATCTGATAATTTTTTGAAAAGTTCCAAAATTTTTGATGAATAAAAAAAACTTTTAAAAGTTAATAGAAATTTATGTATGATTCCATGCTTGTCATTGGTGATATCTGTGGCATATTGAAGTATTAAGCTCATTGTTTGAGGAAACTGAGTGCTAGCTAGTTGGCAGGGTATTTCTTTTGTTTCAAAGATTTCTGAAGCTCCATTTTGACTTAAGTCAAAATTAATTTCTATAAAGTATTTTTTTTTTTTTTAATTTTAAAAACAAATTAAAAAAAATTCATTACAAGCTTCCCGCCTAATGCGCAGTTTTTAACTCGCAGTTCACACCAATATAATTGCGGCAATTCTAACTTTTACGCATTTTTTCCCTTCATTTTTTTTCAAATTTTTCAAATTTTTTTTTGGATTGTTTTTATTTTTATTTACAAAAACATTACAAAATTTTTGGAAAATTGTCATTAAGGCACTACTAAGGTCTAGAAAAGTGATATTTTGTATTTAAAAGTAATTCATTTCTCAGTTTTTTTATTATATATCTATTTGAATTTTATTTTAAAAGTTTAATTTATATACGTTTAAAGAAAGTGAAAAAATAAATAAATCGCTTTTAGCTAATTTATAGATAGTGCCAAAATCGAGCCTCCAAAGAAGTCATATTTTCATGGCGGACCTTCTAATCTCCGAATTAATAAGCCTAAAACTAAAAAATCAAAAAGGATCCTATAAAGGGTCTCATGAGCCAAATCTACAATTTCTTCGACTTCTTTAACTGTTAAAAAATTTCTTTCCAGTTGAAACAATTTCTACAATTTCTGATTCTTGCATATTAGCGAATCCTTCATAACCAAGTTTTCGTGATGTGCTGACCATACCTTTGACTCTCTGATGCTCATCGACTGCTTGACAGTTTATTTGTTTTTAAGGTACTAAGGTCTAGAAAAGCGATTTTTTTGTATTTAACAAAACGCAAAATCTAATTACACGAAAAAATCCCCACAACTTGTATGGTTTGCATGTATTTCTGTAATTTGCACTTTTTTCTTTTAAAAAATTTGTCAATTAATTATAATGCAGTAGTCAGAATTAATTTTTATGAAAGAAAATAGATTTATATGTGTAGTACATTTAAAACAATGATAGAGGCACGAACTTTTGAGGGGAAATGTTAAAGGGCACAAAAAGAAGTGGTGGGGGAAGCTTTTTTCGTGTCTTTAGATTTAGCATTTTTTATTTTTCCAGAGCGCATCCCTTGCGTATAAAATGAAAAGCCTGTAATTCTAAATATTTCTTGCAATATTAAAATCGTTTTAATTAAATTGGTAGTTTAGAAATTGGCATTATATAAATAAAATTTTAAACAACAGAAATAATATTTTGTGTAGCTAAAAAATAATTTTATTTTATATTTTTCTTTTCAAGCGAAAAAGCTGAAGCTTTTAAGTTTTATAATGAAAACAACAATAGGTTACTGCAATTAAATTTTGTTTTGTAAAGAAAAGTACATAAATTTCTTTGAAAAAGTAGTTAAATCTATGAAGATTGTATTTCTTGCTTGTTGTAATTCAAGTACTGTTGCTATTGTTTTATTTTTTTTTTATTGTTTTTTTCTTTTTTTTTGTATATCACTAAAAGCAAAAAATAACAAAAGAATATAAAGTTGAGTGTTTTGCTATTTGGAACACGCATTTCATAATACGGTTTTTCTTATCTTTTATTTTCATACATAACTCGTTTTTGTGCTAACGAGTTGAAACCTCAATTATATTGTTTTGTGATTTTTAAATACCCTAAAGCTATACGAATTTGAGTTGAATAAAAAAATAAATAAAAGAATTGTGCTCTGCAAAAGCTCTGCAAGTTTTTTTAAAATAATATAGTGTAATTAATATGTGTAATTCAATAGAATATTATTAGAAAAAATATTTTCGCATCAAAATTAAATATACAGGCATATTTTGCTATTCATAGATTCAGTATTTAATTTTTTCGGAAAATGAGCTGTTTTTTCAAATCTTTTTGTGTTTTGAGTTCTGATAACTAAAACAATTAATCCTAACTTCTGCCACTTATGTTTTTTTGTACGAATATTGAAAACGTCGGAAACAATGGGCTACAGCCGAAAAAATAACTATTTAGGAAAAAATTAACCCAAAGTATAAGTTAATTTGAACCAGAACTCTAAATACTAAAAGAATGGCCAAAACACTCCAAAATGAGCCACAGCCAAAAACTGACTATTTTCCGAAAATAGCCAACATTTTCATAATTTAAGTACCAAAAAACATAATTTTCAGTGATTAGGATAAATTTATTTTGTTACAGCAACTCAAAACATTAAAAAAATTGACTGGAATTGATTTAATTGGGCTATGGCGGAAAACGTGATCATTTCCTGGAAAACGAACCAAAAAGTTCTTAATTAAAGCACAGTAAAAAACTTGAGTTACAATGATCTCTTCGTTTTGAGTCCATCATGCACACAGGCCTTACGGGCTACGTCTGAATTACTACTGACCCATGATCAGCTTAAGGTAAAATTACTATTTTTTTTTTATATAAATTGGTTGTATTTGCTATTAAACTCATTTTGCTATTCTTAATTTCACAACTTCTAGTGACTGACGTTAATTTATAAAGACATTTTTATAAAATGACAAATAAAAAAAAAAAAAAAAACGATTGCGGCATACATAATTCAAAAATTAATCGAAGCAGTTATGAAGAATGACCCGTTAATTTTTTGCCCTGCAAAATCTTTGTTATTATGTGTAGTGACTTTTACAGAATTCTACGAAAAAATATTTTCATCACGACTATATTACTCTTCCATCCTCTTATTTATTAATGAACAATATTAAAATAAACTATTTTTTATAGCTGACCACCAGATTTCGTTTACGTTTTTTTGGACGCTGATCATGAAAAACTAAGTCTTTTATATTAGAAATATGCGGAACACCCCTAACTTTGTAAAAACTACACCTAAAAGGGGGTATTTTTGATGTATTCGAATTTTGAAATTTGAAAATAGCAAAAACAAACTTTTAGGGGTAGTTTTGCAATTTAAAGATTTTGCAATTTTAAAATTTTAAAATTTAAATTGTAATTTACAGATGAGAAATCAATTTTTCATAAAAAATTCACCGAAATTCGTGATCAGCGACCCAAAAAAGCCATGTAAAACGAATCTTAATACTGACAGTGCGAAAATAGAAAAAACACCCTTTTTAGGGGTATTTTTGTAAATTCTCCAAAATTCTTGTTCAGCGACCCAAAAAACCTATTTGAACCGAAACAGCCAAATGTGCAAAAACAACTTTTTAGGGGTAACTTTTGCAAATTTAAGGATGTTCTGCACATTTCTCATAGAAAAACCAGATTTTCGTGATCAGCGACCCAAAAAACCTATAATCGACTGAATAATGTGGTGGACGGAAAAAATACCCCCAGCCACCCCATATTAATTGGAGTATATCTATAAAAATTAAATAGATGTTTTAAGAAGAATAATTTAAATTTTTTATATACTTTAAAAGTTTTGTAAACTTGAAACCAATATTCGAAAACATTTTAAAAATTACAATAGGATTTGACACTGTTATTATTATTATTATAGAATTTATTTTGTATGAGCAAAAATATTGTTTACACTATTGTTTATAGTCAATTAATTAATTTAATATATAAACAAAAATAAAATAAAATCTTTTAATAAATTAAAATTAGTCAACATCAGTAAATATATTTTCAGTAATAATAGATACTTAGACACTAACAATCTTTATATTTACATGCTGAAGGATGGATGAGTAAATAATTTTAGGTCAGGCACATTTATATTTACACGCTGGAGAATCGGTAATACCCCTTCTTCTATCACTACTTTTAAAAACAATTATACGCATGATAAATTAGATTTAGAAATAATAAACAATTGGCATGGCGTGCGCACATTGGCAAATTGTTATGTTTTGAATTTCTTCATCTGCTGATGAGCTGATTCGTCAAGATAAATTTATACAAAATGCATTTTATCAGAGATTTTCTTTTTCCTTGCGAAGAAAAATAAATAAAATTTATCTGGTATAGTAATAAGTAAAAAAAAATTAATTTTAAAGCCCTTTCTACATCAGATTAAAAGTCAATATTAAATCTGGTCATCTTTAAAATTTATATAGTGTAGTTGGGGATTTTTGATGATTAATCGTGAATAACTACTTTCAAAGAAGACCACATTTAATATTGACTCTTAATCTGATGTAGAATGGGCTTAACAGAATGGTATTTAAAAATTATTAATTTTTAGATCCTGTTTATTCCTTGCAGAATAGATAATCACGCAACTATGGTAAATAAATATTGCAACAAAAAGTTATTTCCACAATGTATAGCAGCATCTGGAGGTGAAGCATTTGCAAAAATTATTTTTTATTATTTTTTTTTTCGCGGAATTTAATTGTAACAAATTTATTTAAGAATGTAACAAAATATTTTAAAATGCGACAATGATTTTTTTTTATCGAATTTGCGAACGACATTTTTTGCCTTTTTTAGGGTTCATATATTATTTCTAACATCTCTGCGTTTTTAAAAGATTAATTTAGATAAAATTAAATTTTAAAAAAATATTAATAAAAAATTATTTAAAACTGCTTGATACGTTAAAATAAAAAAAGTGATTGCAGATGGCATCCACGTATCATGTCGAGTTTAATAAAACTACTAGGTCGAAAGATTCACCAAAATAAGAATCTTAATTTATTATTTTAGCAATACTACTTTTATTAGAACAAGGTGCACTGTTTGCATGGACTTCGCCATATACGTTACGTTTAATGGCATCTGATGAATTAGGAATGAAAATTAATACTGATCAAGCTTCATGGATCGGCTCTTGGCTAAATGTTGGAAGATTTTTAGGTACCTTAATTGGTACTGCGTGCCTTTATTTTTTAGGTAGTAAAACATCAGTCCTGTTATCATTTATTCCTATTACTCTGTGTTGGATTATCAAAGCATTCGCCAATTCCGTTATTTCTTTATATTATGCAAGATTAATTGGTGGATTAGGTTCTGGAATGACTTTCACTTGCTTTCCATTATTTATAGGTGAAATCGCATTACCAACCAATCGTGGAGCTATATTCAGTGCTACTTTTGTTGGAATTAATTTCAGTAATGTAATTGGAAGTGCATTAGGAATTAAATTGTCCATTCAAATGTTTAGTATAATTCTTTTAATTCCCTGCATAATTGGTACATGCATTATGCTGTATTTACCTAATACACCACATTATCTATTAAAAAATGAAAAAACAGACGCTGCTAAAAAATCTTTGGAATGGTACAGAGGTGGTTGTGATGATAGTAGAGAATTTGAAGAAATTGAAACTTATGTAAATGCATTTAATTCTGATAATTTTTCAGAAAAAATAAAGATACTGGTAAAGCCATTTGCTTTGAAAGCTTTATTCATTGTAACAACAGTGTACACTCTTATGCAAGGAAGTGGAGCGAATAGTCTTTTAATATATGCAGAAACAGTGTTAAAATCTGCAAAATTAGAAATAATAAATCCAACAATATTGATAACAACTGCTGGTATTGTTAACACTGTATTTTCAGTCGTAACAATTTTTCTCATAGATAAATATGGGAGAAAATTTTTATTGATATTATCAAATACAGGAGTAGCATTGTCCATGATATTAATAGGTACACATTTTTTACTATTGAGGGAAGAAGTGAATAATAACAAATTGCAATGGCTACCAATAATATCGTTTTATGGATTTTATTCAAGTTTTTCATTTGGATTAACTGTGCCAAGTGCTTTAGTAGGTGAAATGTTTCCATCAAATGTTAAATTTATAACTTCATGCATAATTTGTTTAGCTGGAGCTCTGGCTAGTTTTGTACTTGCAAAATTGTACCATCCAGCAGCTGAAGTTTTTGGAGAAGACATTGTTTTTTATTTTCATGCTTTTCTTGCATTGGTTTGTGTACTGTTTACAATCTTTATGGTACCAGAGACTAAAAATAAATCTTTGCAACAAATTCAAGAGGAATTAATTAATAAAAAGACACAAAAAACTGTTGTTGTTTAATAAAAAAATTAAGTTATTATTATGGAGGGATTCCATGCCAATTGGGTCCAAGTTGGGTTTTTTAACCTATTTTTAACCTATAAATAAATTTCTCGAGCAGATTTAATGTTTCAATAAGTTTACAAATGTTACCAGTGTAAGAAGAATATAACGTGTTACAGATTTATGTAAAACGTCGCTCTGGCCATGAAGTCGTTGAGTGATAAGAAAAATAATATTAATTTAACTATTTAAATGATACCAAAAATACTTTGTAAATTCAAAAAATTAATTTTTTAAATATTAATCACAAATTTAATGATAAATATCTTTTAATTTTATTAATTCAGATTTTATATATTACTGTTTTTTAATCCTGTAATACTTCTGCAAGAAGAACAAATTTAAAACTCAAGTTAAACTTCCGTGTATATGCACGGCTAGCTTGAAAGATCGGATTATGCCAACGTCGGGCACTTCGGATTTTATAGCAGAAAATGAATGTTCAACCTATAAGGAGATAATACTTTTTTGGTTTTAAATCTTTCACCTAGTATGCGAGTTATTTGACAAAGCGTGTCTCTCGGGGTAGCTGAAAATGAGCCAAAATTTTTGCTGCTCGGATCGGGCTGAAATTTTCAGGAAAGGTTGCTTTTTTTGTCCCCAGAAACATGATGAAATCCGTTTTTCAAAATCAGCCATCCTCTTCGAGACATTTATCAATATGTCTCCCATTTCAAATACATGGGAAAAGCCATTTAGTAGCGGTTTTTCTTATTTTTCTAAGTTTTTTTAAACATTTATTCAAATATCTGCTTTATTATAAAGAGGATTGGTGTTTGGCCAACGTGGCAAAAATAGAGGTGCCAAACACCTCTATGTCTGAAAAAGTCGCGTTTAAAATTGAAAAAATAACGTTTTTTAAAAATTCCGTAAATTAAATTATTTATAAGTATATAATTTATTTAAAATGAATGTTGAAAAAAGCTTTTCTCGTTGGTTTGGTGCTTGGTCAAACTAAAATAGTGAAGCAAAATAAGAACAACCGCTATTTAATGGGTTTTCCCATGTATTTTAAATTGGAGACATATTGATAAATATCTCGAACAGGATGAATGACTTTGAAAAACGGGTTTCATCACGTTTATGGGGACCAATAAAGCAACCTTTCCTGAAAATTTCAGTCCAATCCGAGTAGGGAAAATTTTGGCTCATTT
The DNA here is from genome assembly GCA_022575985.1 of Anagrus nilaparvatae. Taxonomy (NCBI): domain Eukaryota; kingdom Metazoa; phylum Arthropoda; class Insecta; order Hymenoptera; family Mymaridae; genus Anagrus; species Anagrus nilaparvatae. The sequence goes on from JAKSXM010000262.1 coordinate 74,572, forward strand.
TCAGCTCCTCCGAGAGACACGTTTTAACAAATAACTCGCAAGAAGCTTGGTGAAAGATTTAAATCCAAAAAAGTATTATCTCCTTATAGGTTGAACATTCATTTTTCGCTATAAAATCCGAAGTGCCCGACGTTCGTATAATCCGATCTTTCAAGCTAGCCGTGTATGTTTATCAAATAAATATTTATATATTTTTCATAAAATGCAGTTTAGACATTATTTTACACAAAAAAATTATTTAAAATAATTAATTGTTGCTACATAAATAAATAATTAATCACAAATTAAATAATAATATTAATTTTTGTTTTTATTTACCTATAAGTAGGTACGCGCATTTTGTATAATGCGTGCCTTCTGCTTATTCGGTGTTGTAAAATTTTCTTCGTTTAATTATGCAAAATTTTACACGTATACCTCATATTCGAAAATTACAAATAAATTTTTTGGACTTTAAACTTTTCATTTATCACAATCTGCATTGGGGAATTCGTGATTTGATAGGAAACATAATTAAAATAATTTCCGGGATTTCCCCATAAGACTAATGCAATATTTACTTTTCTTTGTACCCTTATATCTCAAAATTTTGCACGAAAATCGACTATGTAAGGCCCATACCATTCGATTTCTGAGTTATTTCTTTAACTACTGTCTTATTTGGGGAATTCATTGGTAGGGGCGTCCTTAAATAATTTTTTCAAAAAAGACACAACATAGAAAAAATTTTAAAAAAATGATATTTTGAAAGCTGATATTTTTTTATCCATCGAAATTTTTTTTTGCTAAAAAATAATGAGATATTTTATAATGAGATATTTTATTAATATTAAACGGGCATATTTGCCCTTAACAATATTCTAATACATATTTAAATAAATTTTGATCAATTAGTTTATAAATTAAGTAAATAACTAAATTAAGTAACAATTTGTAAAGTATTTAAACAAATATTTAAAACAATATAATATTCAATCTAATAAATGTAATTTATTTTATTTAATTTAAGTTAATTTAAAGTAAGGTGAAGCAAAGTACAATTCTGAATGATAAAGCAAGAATATAATATTTTACAAATTAAATTACTGAGTAGTAAATTAATTAGTCATAACATTCCAGATATTGACTTCTAATAATTTTTTTGAATGATAGAGCATCGACTTCAGACACCAATTTATGTAAATTGTTATCAGAATCCCAAATCCTGCATAGTCTATAATAGGGTGAAAAAAATACAAAATTGGATCTGGTAGAATTAGCTTGACCTTCAGTAATACTCCGAGGAAATCGTAAATTATAATCTATTTTTCTAATTTGGAATTTAGGTAAATCGCTAAGTTTATTATCAGAAAGACAACTATATACGAATAAAATATCATTGATATCATGATATGAGTCGATAGAATATATATTAAGTTTATTAGAGATAGAACTATAATTGTGATTATCAAAGTTCATTGACTCCCCAATCTTAAATGATAAAAACCTTAAAAACTTATGTACTAAACTTTCAAGCCTGCTACGGTTCTGTTGATTCCAAATAATAGAACCAAATAGTAAATGGGGTAAAACTAATGTTTTAAAAAGAATGGAAAGAGACCTCGGTGATCTAAAGTCATACGTCGAGCGTTTAATAAGACCAACCATTCTAGATGAAGTTGATATATGTGATATCTGTAGCATATTGAAGTATTAAGCTCATTGTTTGAGGAACCTTAGTGCCAGCTAGTTGGCAGGGTACTTTTCTTTAAAATTATATAAATTTACTAATTTCAAATAATTGTATTGAATTAAAAAATTTAGTTGATATATTTAATATTTGACTTCGTTAAGTGACAATGGTAATAAGATTAATTAATCGAACTTTTAAAATATTCATAGTAATTAATTTTAAATTAGATATCTTTATAAATGTATATTAGTGTATGTTATTATTTTTATATAGATCTATTACATGTAACGGGATTTAAGTCCATTCAACATCTTTTTCCCATACTAATTTATAATATAATCCTTTTAAAGGGAAAATGTATGTATCAAATAAATACTCCAGTTAAAATACGGGAGGGGGGGGGGTGTATTTTCACTGGCGAACACGAGATTTGTCTACTGTAGGGTTTTTGGGTCGTTGAACACGAAAATCGGGGTTTTTTCGTAAAGAAATGTGAGCTTCACCCTGAAATTTGCAAAAACTACCCCCAAAAAGGGGTTTTTTTTTTTACTTATTCGCACTTTGAGCGCTCAGATTTGCACCATAAGGGATTTTTTGGGTCGCTGATCAAAAATTTTGCCTTATTTTTTATAAATAATCATTATTTCACCCGTAAAATAGCTGAAACTACCCCTAAATGGGGTGTTTTTGATATTTTCGCACTTTGAGCATCCAGGATTTGCCCGTATAGGTTTTTTGGATCACTAATCAAGAATTTTGACTTCTTTTTCATAAATTATAAATATATTACCCTTAAAATAACTAAAACTACCCCTAAAAGGAGTGTTTTTGTTATTTTCGCACGTTGAGCGTCCAGAATATGCCAATATAGGTTTTTTAAGTCGCCATTCAAGTACTTCGACTCCTTTTTTGTGGGAAAATATTGATTACTTATAAAAAAGAAGTCAAAATTCTTAATTAGTGACCCAAAAAACCTATATGGGCATATCCTGAATGTTAAAAGTACGAAAATATCAAAAACACCCTGTATTGGGGGGTAGTTTTAGCCAATTTAGGGGTAAAATTTTAATTATTTATGAAAAAGAAGTCGAAATTTTTTATTAGCGACCCAAAAAACCTATATGAGCATACCCTACATGCTAAAATTACGAAAATAACACCCTTTTTAGGGGTAGTTTCAGCTAATTTAAGGGTGAAAGATTGATTATTTATGAAAAGTAAGTCGAAATTCTTGATCAGTGACCCAAAAAACTTCTTATGGTGCAAATCTGAGCGCTTAACACATTCGCTGCGGTATGGGCGAAATGCGTCCATGATCCCATGTATTTTAAATGGAGTCACGTGACCTGCCGCAGCGAATGTGTTGAATGTGATATTCTTATTAATTTAACCAATAAATTGGTTAATTTTAAACTAATAGGTACGTAACAGTGTTTCGCCATAGTGTATTAGGTTGGCTCGTTAGTAGACTCCTAATACACCTTATCTAGACACCGTTTAATTATTTAAAAAACAAAGTTCGAATATGTAAAAAATAAACCCTTTTTGGGGGTAGTTTTTTTTTAGCAAATTTAAGGGTGAAGCCCCCATTTCTTTACGAAATGACCCCGATTTTCGTGTTGAGCGACCCAAAAAACCTGTAATAAAGCAAATATCGTTTTCGCCAGTGAAAATACAACCAAACCCGTATTTTGACTGGAGTAAAATAAATACTAAGATAACATATATATTTCATTTTTTTTAAAACATTTCACCCAATGGTTTTATAGTCAGTTCAGTAATTTGCACCCGTCTTGGTACACTTATAACATACAAAATAGAATCAGCAATATCTTCTGATTCAAGGGCAGGCAAATCCCCTAAACTTGGTACATCTACAGAAACAGCATCAATCATTTCAGTTTTAACTAAGCCAGGGCTAATACTCTGAAAAAATTTTTTAAAAGAAGTATTTATTATTTACAATTTAAAATCAATTAAAAATTTTATATAATATTTATATTAGAATTTAGGGTAAATTATGATTTTATTGATTCATTATTCATATATTAATTTAGTTCAAATAATGTCAATTATTGTAAAAATTGAAAAAATTAAAAATCAAATTATACTTCTCATTTAGAATGCAAAATTTTTTATAAAATTTGTGAATCCTCGATAAAAGTATAATTATTATTTTTTACCTTGATGCAGTTTGTCATTCTTTTAGCTATTAAATCTTTATAATAGATTTTTAATTTCTAAAATTTTAATAATTTGTGATAATATTAAAAAAAGGTTTCACGACGGTGCATATCTTGTTTATAATAAATTACATTAACTTGAGGAACAATCTTTTATTTACTAGCGAGTCATAATTACTATATTCCAATTTTGAAATTGATTAAGACTCACCGTCACACGAATTTTAGTTCCTCGCAATTCATTGATGCATGTTTCAGAAATAGCCGTTACAGCAAATTTCGTAGCTGGGTAAATATTTACAGGAACAGGTGCATTAGTTATTTTATGTCCAAGAGTACTACAAAATCAAAAATAAGTTAATGCGAATTATACATAATTTGATATTACATTAATATATAATTTCAATGAAAAAAAAAATCCACTCGCAGTAAGCAAAATTTATAATCATGCTCAAAAGATTGCGAACGATTACTAAATAGTCTCGTCTACGACCTTTGCAATAGAAAATAAATATATGCCTGAAATTAATTAATAAATTAATTTACGTGCAATATAGGCCAATATTTATTTTTCTGATCATGAATCGTAATGTACAATTTCCTTTTTGTTTTTCAATTTTTTAGACTCATGATTGAGAAATAAAACGGAAAATTTATCAAGTTTTTTGTAAGCATTTTAGTAAAAAAAGGGAAGCATAGAATTCTGCTCACTGCAAACGAAATTTTTTTCTCAATGCAGATTTTATAGGCATATAATGCTAATTATTTTCACCTATTTATATTAACGATATGAGCGTCATCATTGTGCTCTTTCATCAGCTTTATAGCCTGCCTAGTGCAATGTAACAGACCCATGACATTGACATTCATCACCATTTCAATATCAGCTGTATCGACCTCTAAAAATTAAAATAAATAAATAGCTATTTTAACACGGAACATGTTTTTAGGGAGGGGGTACCTCAAAAACTTGAAAATTGAGGGGGTAGGGTTAAATGGGACTTAGAATAATTTCAATTTTGGCTTAGGGACTTAGATCAATTTCGATTTGGGGACTTGGAATAACCCGGGTTATCGTTCAGCTGTAAGTAAACCTGTTCCATGCATTTTGGCTGTGTTTACACAAACCGGTTATAAGTTTTTTTTAATCAAGCGACGAAATATCAATTTTGACATTGCATGCAGTTGTATGTACGAGCAAGCGTAGCGAGCGAATTTAAAAAATATATATTTAATAAAAAAAAAAAATAACCCTAATAAAAAAAAAATATTTTGATTATTTAAAAAGAAAACCGTTTAAATTAAAAAAAAAATTATCATATTTTGAATAGAGCCCCCTATTTTCTTCGCCGTCTCCTTAGGGTAGAAACTACGCTTTTTTGCCCTAGATATACTATGTGTTTCAGATCAACAAGATTCTCTATAACCAATCATGTTTATAACTAGATAATCTGTCTCTCTCTTACTCGTTATTTTACTAGCTTATGATTGGCTTTCCAAAAAGGATATCTTGTTGATCTAAAACAGACTGTATAATAGTATATTTTTAACGGCTTCGCCTCGGATGCTAATCAACGTGCGATCTGGGCCATTCTTTTTTTTGATCTCATAAATAAAACAAAACTTCACTGTCTCAATGGGGTGAAAACGCGTTTTTTTCGATCTTGTTGTTGGGCCTAAAAAGGGTTTTTGTACCGCAAGAAAGAAAAGATTTTTTTGTAATTTTTTGAATTATATTTCACATAACTACGGCAAAAGGTCTATTTCCTACCCTAGGGAGACGGCTTTTTTATCCATTATATGTAAAACTATATTTTAAATCACGGGAAAAAAATGGGATTCGACTATTGCATGCACGGCCAGGCTGCTTTGCTTGAAAATTCAAGTAGTTTGCTTTGCTTTTTTAAAAATTTAAAAATTTAGTTTTTATCTACGAATCAATATTAAATTATTTTTAAACATGACTCTGTTTCATCTTTATTTACCTAGCCCCCATTCCCTCTGGATAACATAAAAGCAGTAATAAACCAGAAATTAATATAACTAAAAAATAAAAGAAATAAGCAATTAGGTAAAACAACAGGTAATCCAAATTTTTTTTCTCAAATAACTCTTAAAAAAAGGGGAGGGGAACTAAATTTAAGCTTTCCTACAGTCTTTTTTATCTGATTTAATTGATTTCTTGAAATTCCAAGCATTTGCTTGAATATTCAAGCAAAGCAGCCTGGCCGTGTGCTGCCGTACACACAACCAATATTGGCAATATTTTATCCCTTGTTTGAAAAATAACTATTACGATTTAAAAACTAGTTTTTATTATTCCTTTAGCAATATAAAATTTTGAAACCTTGTATTGATTTTTGTCTTACAATTCCAGCATTGTTAACAAGAATATGCACAGTTCCCAAATTCTTTTTTATCCAATTAAATGCTTGTATAACATCTGATTCTCTTGCGACATCACATTTAAGAGCATAAAATTTTCCTGGTCCATTTACCTTATTTATTTCCTCCTAATAAAATTAGTATAAAAACTTATTTATTTTATACCATATTTTTCTTAAAGACTTCAAAATTACCTCCATTTTATCTTTTCTTCTTGCAAGTCCAACAACGGTTAAATTTTTTTTAACCAAACTTTTCACAGTTGCTAAGCCAATTCCAGCAGAAGCTCCAGTTACCACTGCAACTTTCCCAGCCCAGCGTTCCATTTCTGATTATTTTTTATTTGCTAATTTTTTAAAGTTTTAATATTTTTGAAGCGTTTTTAGATATTTACCATACTTTACTATCTGACAAACATAAATGTAATGTGCAAACTAAACTAAAATGTGCAATGCTAGCTAAAAAAATTGTTATTTCAAACTGTAATGTAGAATAAAACCTTGAAAATCTCATGAATAAAAAAAAATTAATTAGTTTATCATTAATAATTTTAATAAATATTTATAGCTTTAATTAAAATAAATCAATAAACATATTTTAAATAACTCAAAAATTTTTGTAAACAAATAATTATAATTTATTTTTATAATAACAAGAAGAGATTGTATGATATATTAAAAATCTTAAGAATAAAGACATATAATTATATAATATATATTGTAACTAGTTACTATACACTGACAGTAGTAGGGGAAGGAATCATTCCCTCAGTTAAGGCAATTAGGCAACATCAGAGTTCTCAAGCTTTTAGGATGGAATATTTCTTATTTTGGGAAAGAATCTTCCCCAAATTTTTAAATAATAGAATTAGAGTAGTAAAAACTGCAATCTTCTTTATCGGCGGAAGGTATTTTGGGAGGTATTTTTCTTATTTTGAGATTACAGCGCTCCAAAAACATAAGAAAAATTTTATACAAATTTAGGGGAAGATTCTTTCCCGAATGGGATATCTGCTTTCCCGTACTACTGTCAGTGTAGAAAAGATAAAAAAACGAAAGACAGAGCGCGTCAGCGCGATTTCAAATTTTTATCAAACATGCGTTTTTTTTTTATTTATTTTTTATTCTTATTTTATTATTTGCAATACCACAACTACGGTAGAATACCAAAAATATTTTAGTAACCAACATTTTACCAGTGAAGATACTACTATAGTTGGTAATCATTAAAGTTCAGGAAATAATTAAATGAAACATTTAATTGTTCTTAAAAATTATATTTGCATAGAGCCTCGTGGTTTTTATTATTATTATTATTATAATTATATAATGAATAAAGACATGTATTTAATTTGCTTATTTTTAAAATAAGCTTTAAATTAAGGTTTTAAAGCTGATTCTTAAACTTTAAATTTAGTTGCAAATAGCAAAATACAATTTAATTGATAAACAATAAAAAAACGCTGCCAAGTAATTGGCACTATGGTTCTTCATTAGCAATAAGAAAATGTTCTTAATGTTCTATTTTACCTAACAAAGTATAATGTCATAAGAAAAACTAAGAATGATCTTTGAATAATCTTTTCCTTGATACTGTTAGTTTAACATCTCATGGAAAAAATTAGGTTTTCTACATAAAAAAAATTATGTCTGCTATACAGACAGTTTTTGGTGTAACTGGCGTAATTATATCTAAAAGACATAAATATCCTATTATGCTATCACAAAAATGAAAAAATTTTTACTATTCATAGAGGAACCATTGTTTTAGGTAAAATTTTGATTTTTGATTTTTTGACATATAAACACGTTTTGAGACTTCAGGAAGCTAAAAAACCAGTTTTTAAAAAAATTATGTATGTGTGTGTGTGTGTACGTATGTATGTATGTATGTATGTATGTTGGATTGTAACCGGTGATATTTCACAACCAGTATGACATTAAAAAAGTAAAAATAATATTTTATTGACCAGAATTGGAGCCGAACTTAATTTTTTATTGTTTCAAATTATTTAAAATAAATAAAACAATACAAATTATTTCCTAATTTTTTTTTCAACATTTTTTTCAACAAAAAATCTTGAGGTACTTTTTTTTATTTTTAATTTGGATGTAATACCTCATTTTTTTTCCATTAAAGTACTACTATTTAAAAGTATCATTTTTACTCGATATCTTGAATCTTATAATTTATTTTTTGAAAATTTTTTTCACCAAAAAATACAAAAAATGCCAATTTATTTTTCTTTTTGGACGCAGTACCTAATTGTTTTCTATGGGAGTACTAGTTTTAGAAATATCGTTTATAGTCTATTTTTGGATCTAATACGTAATTTTTTGAAAATTTTTATCTCAAAATTTTTGCCGCCAAAAAATACAAAAAATGCCAATTTTTTTTTTTTGAGGACTAAGTACTTAATTTCTTCATATGAAAGTACGAATAACTAGAATTATCGTTTGTAAAAGATTTCTCCATCTGATACGTAATTTTTCGAAATTTTTTTTATCAAAATTTTTTACATAATAAAATTTAAAAAATACCATAATTTTTTTTTTTTGACGTAGTAACTAATTTTTTTCTATGAAAGTAATAATCTCCAGAACTATCGTTTTTACTTGATATCTTGAATCTAATAGTTAATTTTTTTTTAATTTTATCTTAAAATTTTTGCCACCAAAAAATATAAAAAAAAATATAAATTTTTTTTTATTTTTGGTCGTAGTACCTAATTATTTTCTTCGAAAGTATTAATTTTAGAAACATCGTTTTTTCTCGATTTGTTTGATCCGATACTTAATTTTTTGGAAATTTTTTCTCTCAAAATGTTTGCCACCAAAAGATACAAAAAACAAAAACTTTTTTATTTTTGATGGACGTAGTGCCTAATTTTTTTATATGGAAAAATTAGTTTTAGAAATATCGTTTTAATACCAATATATTTTCCATAATTTATTCCTCAATTTAAAAATAGTAAAAATTTTTTCATTTTTGTTATAGCGTAATAGTCTAATTATGTCTTTTAGATTTAATTACGCCAGCTACACCAAAAACTGTCTATATAGCAGAAATAATAATCATAAAAGAAGATTATGTAGTATAGTGTAGAAAAAATCTTTTTTTTATGTAAAAAACCTAATTTTTTCTATGAGATGTTAAACTAACAGTATCAAGGAAAAGATCATTTTTAGTTTTTTTTATGTCATTATACTTTGTTAGCTAAAATAAAACATTAAGAACATTTTGTTATTGCTAATGAGAAACCATAGTGCCAATCACTTGGCAGCATTTTTTTATTTCTTATGAATTAGTGTTTTTTAAAACAAGTTATTAAAGATACTGTTTTTATATACTGAACTCTTTGGCATGGTAACAATTCAAATTTTATGTTTGTGAAAAATTTTAAATTTTTATACTGACAATTATGGTTTTATTAAATAAAAAAAAAATTAATTACTAGATATTACAGGCATAAAGCCAGAGAGAGGTGTGCGGTCATAAGGCTTAAGCCCCCCCCTTCCAAAAATTTTTTTTGAAATGTATTTTTTTCAAAAGTGGGGGTAAAATGCAGTTGAAAGGGTGAAAGTTTACATTAACCCCCCCCCCCCTCCCGCCAAAGTTCTCCCCAAAAAAAATCCTGGCTTCGTGCCTGATATTATTAATGAGTTTCAAAAGCTTTAAAAACATGAAATGAAAGTAATATACAGACTTTTTTATGAACTTCTTAATAAAAAAAAGTTTTATTTATAAAAAATGCTTAAGAAAAATGACACCAGTATAACTGAAAAATGCAAAAAAATGGTCACAAATATCAAATAAATCTACCCAGAAAATTAATTTATAGAATATATTAAAAAAGCTTTAAATCTGTTGTGCTTTTCAAATATAATCATATGAGTCTACTAAAAATATTTATTTTATATAGAATGTATAATTAATTGCATAAATCGAAAAAATATAATATATTTTTAATTGGAATAAAAGTCAGAAAAATCTCTTTTAAAAAGAAGTAGCAGAAATATTTATGATAATAAAGAAAGTAATGAGTAAAATAAATTGCAAACGTTTTCTCTCTAGTATATAAAACAAGTATTTTGCATAGTTTTGCCAACTTTTCAAACTTGCTCGAATAATCTTTGCATATAGTATATAAATGTATAATACATATATATGTATATATATATTAGGGGTTACCCAGGCAACGATCCGCCCAACGATTGGTTGAAATAGTTTCAAAACGATATATGACTTGTCCGCCCTCGCGCGCCCCACTTATCTTTCGTGGTTAACTTCAATGAGTGGATAACAAGCCAGCATATTCATAGATAATATTATAATATCTAAAGTCACATAGTATATAAAATATCAAGAGCTTGAAACTGTCGCGCTTTTCCTATTATCTCAGTTCCTGTTGATGTTTTCACAGCATAAATCGACTGCTGAGACAGTTATATATATTCAAGTATACAAGATGCTTTGTTAAATCAACGATCGTTTGTCGTAAATAAGCTGCAGGCAAATATACACTTTCTGTATCAATTTGCAACTTATTATACGTCGTTTGTATACCTTGAATTTAGAGATTTATAAAACTTATTTTATCTATTGACCAGTTTTAACTAGTTGATTGTAGAGGTTGCCATTATGTTTGCGCCTTTTTTTGCGCATTTGATAATTTTATACTAGACAAAAAATTAAATTTTAAAATAATTTTAAGATCAAATGGAAAGGTATGGATTATAATAATAAACTATGATAAAAGCGAGATTTAATGAAATACTCCAGTCAAATCACGGGTGAGGGGGGGTTGTATTGATTTTGGCCGCCACCAGATTTGGTCTACTATCGGTTTTTTGAGTCGCTGAACAAGAAAATATAGAGTCTTTTCTATGAGAAATTGGGGTTTGACCCTCAAATTAGCCAACACTACCCCTAAAATTTGTGTTTTCGCTACTTTTGCTCTAGCCATCCAAGATCTGGTCTACTGGATATTTTGGGTCGCTGATCACAAAAATTGATGTCTTTTCAATTAAAAATTAAGTTTTCACCCTTAAATTAACCTAAACTACCCAAATTACAAAGCTATACTTCTTAAATTTAAATATTATTAGTTTATCTTGAAAACTTTTTAAATTTATTATATTATTTCTGTTATTAATATTGTTTATTATAAAAAATTATTATTTTTATGTATTATGAACTTTTTCTAATATTTCATTCAAATGCATTACTTGCGCAAAATTTTTTCTAAAATACATAAATACAATAAGAGGTGTTTTTGCTACTTTCGCTCTAGCCCTCTAAGATTTGATTTAATAGGATTTTTTGGGTCACTGATCACGAAAATCGCGGTCTTTTCAATTAAAAATTAGGTCTTGACGATACAAACAAATTTTTAAAATTATGTTGATAAAAATTCACAAACAATTTACCTCAAAAATTGTCTGTTGTCGGTGAGCTTTTGAACGTCATCTTTTAAAAATAATTAGGAAAAAATGGAATCCTATTAAGGCAAAACTATATCTTTTATAAATGTAGTAAAATTTAAAGTGTAAAATCTAAAAATATCTAAAAAATATAAATTACATGTAAACTTTTTTGAATTTTTTCCAATCATTCGCGCAGAAATTTTGTACGTGACTATGTCATATAGCATACATCGTTGTTGAAAACACTTCAATTACCGCAGAAGAAGTCACGAAAGAATTCGAACGTTTGTCTATGTAATCGCTCAGCACGAGGGCAGGGATGCTTTAAAAAAACAAACGTGTGGGGTTCTAAAGTTTGCACATATATATACAATTTATATATGTATATTTTAATATGTTCTTACTGAAAAGTACCAAAGAGTCGAATCTTTTAGGATTATACAATACAGTAAGTTTTTTTATATAATTGGAACCACAGGAACCTGACCACCGTCCGTGTTTAAGCAGTCTTTTTCAATAACAATATTTCGAGGACTTCTTCCTAATTGCTTTCTTTCTTTTCTCATGTGTATATATATATATATATATGGGCATATCCATTACTTTTCATACAAAAGTGTGCGCACCCATGACTCCGATCGGGCTCAAATTTTCAGGGGTGGTTTGAAGTAATAAAAAACTCAGCCAGCCAAAATTTCAGCTATTTTGCAGGACGGGTTGCCGAGATACAAGCTCTAAAAGGTCCAAAAATAGCTGTTTTTAGCCAATTTTCAAAAATTTACTGGGCTTCAAGGATTAGTCCAAAAAACATCCGGCTGGTCTCATTTTTTTCCTTGAACATTCAACTTTTACCAAAAATATTTTCAAAAAGTTTCATGGAGTTGATTTTTACTGGCATTGATTAACGTAAGATTTATTTTATCGAAAAATGCTGATTTTTGAACTTGCATTGTGACTCAGCATCATAAGCTAAAGACTTCCGGTTGGTTTCATTAAAAGCGTCTATAAAAGACCTTTCAAATGAGACCTAATTCGATTACGATTCTAACTCGAAATAATGATAACTCGCTTATTTTTCGGTCTAAAATAAAAATTTTTTTTTTTAAATTGTCGAATTTTTTCCTGCCTATTCGAATATTTACAAACAAGAAACTTCTTATACGCAAAAATTATTTTTTTGGGCCAAAAACTACCCGAACACATTGACAAAATAAAGTAAGTTCTAAAGTAATTTGCCAAAAAAAAATAATTTTTGCATATAAGAAGTTTCTTTTTTGTGAATATTCTAATAGGCAGGAAAAAATTCGACAATTTAAAAAAAAAAATTTTTATTTTAGACCGAAAAATAAGCGAGTTATCATTATTTCGAGTTAGAATACTGTATAATGACCCTAAAAGTGGGATTTTTGGAAAATTTTTTTAAAAATCTTAAAATGATGATAACTTGCTTATTTTTCGGTCAAAAATAAAAATTTTTTTTTTAAAATCAGCTCATTTTTCCCTGGCTATTCGAATATTGAAGAAGAAAAATTTTTTGATTGACCCCTTAACCATTTATTGGCCAATATTGGTCCAATTATTACACATTTTCAGAGTCTTATATCTACGAACAGAAGCCAATACCATCGCCCAAATTTTTAGGAAATTTTTTTTAATATCAAAAGAAGCTTTCCTGAAATTTTCAGCCCTTAAAATGCTCAGAGAAAAATTTTGCAGACGATTAAAGTTGTTAAAAAATCGATATTTTCGGAAACAGCAAACTTTCAATTGCTTATATCTCCGGTTCCTGATAAGCTTTTTAAACGTTTAAGGTCTCATTTGAAAGGTCTTTTATAGACGCTTTTAATGAAACCAACCGGAAGTCTTTAGCTTATGATGCTGAGTCACAATGCAAGTTCAAAAATCAGCATTTTTCGATAAAATAAATCTTACGTTAATCAATGCCAGTAAAAATCAACTCAATGAAACTTTTTGAAAATTTTTTTGGTAAAAGTTGAATGTTCAAGGAAAAAAATGAGACCAGTCGGATGTTTTTTGGACTAATCCTTGAAGCCCAGTAAATTTTTGAAAATTGGCTAAAAACAGCTATTTTTGGACCTTTTAGAGCTTGTATCTCGGCAACCCGTCCTGCAAAATGGCTGAAATTTTGGCTGGCTGAGTTTTTTATTACTTCAAACCACCCCTGAAAATTTGAGCCTGATCGGAGTCATGGGTGCGCACACTTTTGTATGAAAAGTAATGGATATGCCCATATATATATATTGAAATATTTTCTTTGAAGGAAAAAACTTTGGATTATATTGCAAAAAATGTATGTATAAAAGGAAGTATTATAATTCTTGATAGCAAGTTTGTTTATTTTTTTGTTTTTTTTTGTTTTTTTGTTTTTTGAGATCGTAAAAAGAATTCTCTAATTTTACTAAAAATCGACAAATTATTGTTTATGTAATGTGTCTTTTTTAAAAAGGTAATGAAAAAAAAGGCTGCTGACAAATTATTGGTATTACGGTTTCTCAAGCAACGAAAAATAATTGTTTACCATTTTATGCATCATATCTAAGAAATAAAGTGACATCAAATGTTTTAAAACTATAGAACTTCCTTCCAAAAATTTAGGTATTACGAAAAAAAAAGAGTTTGTATAGAATGCATGGAAAAAATTTTTAAATACTGTTAAACTTCCATGGAAAAAAATTAAGATTAGGTCTAAAAACCAAATTAAAAAATATTATTTGTTTAATTTTTGATAGTAAAAATGTTGAGACAAAAGTTTCTCTAATTTTTGAATAAAAAAAAGAGAAATTGAGTAAAAATGATATTCCTAATACTTGAACTACCTTGTAAGAAAATTAAGTAATACTGCCAAAAAGAAAAAATAAGTCATTTTGTTTTTTTGATTTCTGAAGTAATAGGTCGGAAAAATGAAATAAAATCAAAAAATCCCCAAAAACAGTTTGGGTTTTTGGGGGCCTGTCGCGGCCCCGACGTCTAATTCCAATGGGAATCAGCAAGTTTGTTGATAAATTTTCGGACTATACTACTTATCCGGAAATAGCCTTTCCTGAAACTAGGACTACCGTGAAAAAGAATTTGCAATTACGTCCGCAAATAAAAAATTATGTTGTCTTTTTTATTTTTTTACATAAAAAATGTTAAGACAAAAACTTTCCAGCTTTAAGAAATCTAAAAATAATCATCTTCCTGAAAATAGTTATTCAGGGAAAAAATGCCCATTATTGTATATTCATTAATGATATATTCATTTAAAAATTTTACCTCGCAATACAAGTCAATATATAAATAATATATTTGGATGCTAAAACAGTCATTGACCTCAAACCAATATTTTACTTTCGCTACGTAGACGGTATTATCCCTGGTGTTCTAAGGGATAAATACATAAAGTCATGTATTTACTAGATATTTTTAACTCTTATCATTCTAAACTACAGTTTACCCATGAAAATGAGCATGATAATTCCATCAGTTTCTTAGATGTTAAATTACCAAAAAAAGACAACAGAATTTTACATAATTGGTATACGAAACTATTTCATTTTTAAGATAAGTGAATTTTAAAACTGGACATATATTATATTATACTGTACATACAAAATATCAGGAAATATATTATTATCAAATGTGCTTTTTCACGAAGAGAACCTAGTCATTGTTAAGGATATATTACTAAACAATGATTATCCAGAGAAGTTTATCAACTATTATTATATGTCCAAAAGAGGCTAGACACAATTAAATACAAAAAGGATAATAATATAGTAAGGCTGGTTCCACACGCAAACCTGTGTTTAAAGTACATTGAGTAGTATATGACGCATTTTTTTTTTTTACTACTTAACTTGGACAAAAAACTGAAAAAAAAAATTTGAGGGCACATCGATATGACCCGTGTTTTCGGGTAGTTTGAACCTTCAAAAAACTGAAAAAAATCGTGAACAAGAAATCGGTGATAGGTGCCAAAAAGATTTTTTCACTTTTATGTCAGAAACCGTGTTTTTCGTATCTGAGCTACCCCAAATTTTCAAAATAACTTTTTAGGTAAATAAAATTTTAAAAAATAGATAAAAAAATCTGATTGCCAGGGAAAAACCACTACAGATGAAAAAAAAATTTATCTTTTTACGATGAAATTTAGCCAAGTTATCGGCAATTTAAGATTTTGCTCAAATTCGTCTTAAAAAAGATTTTATTGAAAAAAGCCTGTTTCTGAACTTTAAACATGCATTATTCGCTTGATTTTCATCGAGAAATAATAATTTTTTGGTTCCTCAAAGAGGAACCATTGTGTTAGGTCAAAATTTGATTTTCTATTTTTTGGCATATAAGCACGTTTTGGGACCCCAGGAAGCTAAAAAACCGGTTTTTAAAAAAAGTCTGTATGTGTGTGTGTGTGTGTGTGTGTACGTATGTATGTAATCGGTGATATTTCACAAACATTATGGAATTAAGACCTAATTTTTTTTTCAAAAATTTTTTCACCAAAAAAGCTCGAGGTACTTTTTTTTATTTTTAATTTGGATGTAACACCTCATTTATTTCCACGAAAGTACTTATATTTGAAAGTATGGTTTTCACATGATATTTTGAATCGGATACTTAATTTTCTGAAAATTTTTTTCACAAAAAAATACAAAAAATAACAATTTTTTTTTTCTTTTTGGACGAAGTACCTAATTTATTTCCATGAAAGTACTAGTTTTAAGAACCTTGTTTATTGTTATTTTTTGGATCTGATACTTAATTTTTTCAAAATTTTTTTTGTCAAAATTAAAAAAAAATAAAAATAAAAAAAACTGCAATATTTTTTTTTTTTTTTGGTGTAATACCTCATTTAATTCTATGAAAGTACAATTATCTGAAAATATTGTAACTAGTGATATTTCAAAACCATTATCGAATTAAGACCTAATTTTTTTTCCAAACATTTTTTTATCAAAAAATCTCAAACCCCCCCCTTTTTTTTTATTTTGGATGTAATACCTCATTTATTTCCATGAAAGTACTTATACTTGAAAGTATGGTTTTTACTTGATATCTCCAATCTGATACTTAATTTTTTGGAAATTTTTTTCCTAAAATTTTTTTCACAAAAAAATACAAAAAATACGAAACTTTTTTTTCTTTTTGGACGTAGTACCTAATTTATTTCCATGGAAGTACTAGTTTTAAGAACCTCGTTTACAGTAATTTTTTGGAACTGATACTGAATTTTTTCAAAATTTTTTTCTCAAAATTAAAAAAAAAAGAAAAATAAAAAAAATTGCAATATTTATTTTTTTTTTTGGTGTAATACCTCATTAAATTCTATGAAAGTACTAATATTTTAAAATATTTTGTAACCAGTGATATTACAAAACAATTATCGAATGAATACCTAACTTTTTTTTCCAAAATTTTGTTTATTAAAAAAATCTGGATGTAATACCTCATTCATTTCCATGAAATTACTTATATTTGAAATTATGATTTTTACTCGATATCTTGAATCTGATAATTAATTTTTTGAAAATTTTTTTCTCCAAAATCTTCGTTACAAAAGAATACATAAAACATCAAATTTATTTTTCGTTTTGGACATATCTAATTGATTTTAATGAGAGTACAAGTTTTAGAAATTTAGTTTATAGTAATTTTTTGTATCCGATCACAATTTTTATTTTTATTTTGATATAAATTATAACACACAAGAAAGAGTGATGGAAATCTTGCCTCTTTTTGACTTCCTTGGATTATTTTGCTCGTTGCTATGTTTATTAAATTTATGTATGTAGCTTAATGAAATTATAAACAATAATAAACAGCCTAAAAATATTAAATGGTTATGTTTGAATTTTAAAATTAAGATTTAAAAGTTATATTGGCATTTTTTAAAGAATCAAGCAATTTGAAAATCTTGAAGCAATTAATGTGGTTATTTTTTTTATTACAAAATATTATTATTATTATTATTATCATTGTTGCGGAAGATTGGTCAAATGCAAGAAGTACACTGAGAAAACAAATTATAAGAAATTATTATAAATTCTGGTAAAATCTTTTTATAATAATTGAGCGAATATTTGTAATTTTCGCATCGTTACCAACCATTTCTTTGACAAAACAAAAAAATCATGTTACCCAATATTTTAATTATTATGGGATAATTATATATTCTAATAAAATAAAATTTTATAAAAAAAAATAAAATTAGCTTTTTTTATATTTGTCTCTTTTTAATTATGCAAAAATGATTTAAAATCCATTAACGCCGGCGCGACCAATCCATGGACACTAGAATTTTCACTTTAATAACAAAATGATCTTAATAATCTACTTTACTAGCTACTAAAAACGAAAAATGTATGTATAATTGCATGGTTGTAATCAATAATATTTGTTGCAAATTAAGATTACAGCCCATTGTTTGAGGAACCTCAGTGCCAGCTAGTTGGCAGGGTATTTTTTTAACCGATTAATTTTTCCCTGGCAATTAATTTCTTTAAAAAAAAAATCATTTTTGTTGACCAAATTTCAATTTTTAGGTCAAAAGCCTTTGAAAACTGTAAGTAGCAACATTTACTTAACACAGTTTTTGATCTAAAAATTAAAATTTGGTCAAAAAAATGATTTTTTTTTTTAAAGAAATGAATTGCCAGGGAAAAATTAATCGATTAAAAAAAAAAAATTATTATTTTGCGATGAAAATCAAGCGAGTAATGCATGTTTAAAGTTCAGAAACAGGCTTTTTTCAATAAAATCTCAATATTTTTTAAGGCGAATTTGAGCAAAATCTTAAATTGACGATAACTTGGCTAAATTTCATTGAAACCAGATTTTTTCTTCTGGAGTGGTTTTTCCCTGGCAATCAGATTTTTTTATCTATTTTTTAAAATTTTATTTACCTAAAAAGTTATTTTGAGAATTTGGGGTAGCTCGGATACGAAAAACACGGTTTCTGACACAAAAGTGAAAAAATCTTTTTGGCACCTATCACCGATTTCTTGTTCACGATTTTTTTTGGTTCTCTGAAGGTTCAAACTACCCAAAACACGGGACATATCGATGTCCCTTCAAATTTTTTTTTTTCAGTTTTTTGTCCAAGTTAAGTAGTAAAAAAAAAATAATGCGTCATATACATATATATAAAATAACTATAGATTTAACGCTAACTGTGAGTTTAAAGCGCTCCGTGCGGAACCAGCTTAATCAATAATGATTGCAACATTATTGTCATTCAAAAATCTATTAGTATATAGAAATCAAAATTATGTGCCCCCTTTATTGATGGTTTCTATGATGACATGAACAAGTGCTGTAAGAGACACAATATACTTGGTATACCAAAAATTGTAAACAGTTGTAAATCATTTTTAAAGTGTATACAACATCATCATAAAAGCCAAGCCTAAAATTCCCAATGAAAAACAAACTGGCGTTGTATATAAATTTGATTGCTCTAAGTGTCCAACTACTTACGTTGGTGAAACAAAGAGATAAGTGGGCATAAGACTTAATGAAAACAAAGCACCCATAGATGCAATTATAAAAAAAGATGATAAAGAGAAAAACAAAAATGAAATTGGTATACCCCGTAAAAGACCACAAAGACGCGTTGTTATTGAAAAAACCCCAAATTATATTGATAACAATAAAAAACGAAGAAAAACAGAAAATTAGTAGTGAAGATAATGATTTCTTAACACATTTCAAAAAGACCAGAAATAATTTTTCCTGGCCAAAATTTAGAATTCTTGATCATGAGTCGGGCTGTTACAATCCTCGCGTCCTTTCCTTTCAAACCATGGCGTAATCATCCATTTTCGCCCCTTATAATAAAAATAGCTATTGATTTTAATTAAAAATTGATTATAGTTAATAGAATGAAACCGAGGGGCTATCGTCTTGGAAATCACAAATTTGATTTTTTTTGATTTTTTTTGATTTTTCGTTATTTTTTGTGATTTTTTTTGGTAAAAACCACTAAATATTATATTGAATAGTAAAAAATAGATTTTTGAGGTCTAGGGTGAGTTATAAGGCTAAAAAACGCAAAAGATCGCGAAAAATCACGAAAAAAATCACAAAAAATCACAAAAAATCACGAAAAATCACGAAAAATCATTACAAGACAGAAACAAACCATCTCAATTAGTAAAGATTCATGATTGAGGTACAAACAAGCCAAAATCAGAAAAAAATCAAAAAAAATTTTTTTAAATCAAATTTGTGATTTCCAAGACGGTAGCCCCTCGAATGAAACAATATGATTGCCTATATTTTTATATACTACTAATAATTATAAAATTATGATTTCTGCCTCTGAGGCACTTTTATACTGTGTATTTTGTTACATAAAATCAAATTATAAATATCATTTAATAAATACATTAAAATTATTAGTTATTCAACTAATTATTCGGTAACGATCCTCAGACAAAAAATTTTTTGGTAATATTATGATTTTTAATTTCAGAACTCTATTTATATGAAAAAAATGCCAGAGCAATTTTCAATTCGAGAAATATTTATAAAATCCACTTTTTTTCAATTAATTTGTGTTTATAACATCATTACACAATATTCTGATAGAAAATTCTTGGAAAATTGATTAAAAAATTTTTCAATTATTTTCTATCAATAATGCTGATATTTACGATGTGAGTATTTAAAGGTATACCACGTTTAGTAATATAATAAAATGAATATTTTTCAGTTATAACAACTTTCGTTCGTGAATAGACCACTTAATTAATTACTTATAATAATATTTCTTCTTTTTCAACCAATTATTTTAAAATTTCACATACATATATAACTTCAAAAAACTAACTCTCTACATATATATACCTTCTAAAAATAAAAATTATACTCAAAATATATATAAAATAATTCAATGATGAACATAGAAACACACAGTCCAGCGATTGATTTCTGTATAAACTTTTGAGTAATTACAAGCTCCTTAGATAGTCTGCATTATATTTAACTTTACATTGATAAAACATATATAATATTATATATGTAGAGTAAATCAACGTAATCAATGAGCAAGTATATATAATACGTTCTCTGCGTGAAATTAGTCGACACCCCCGTGTGATACATTGAAAAGATTCAAAATTCAAGTGAATAAGATTATTCTAGTTTTGTTTCTCTTTGTATTTAGGGAGAGAAAACTCTTGAATACAAAATATATATAGTTTTGAGTGGAATGAATAAAAGAGATCATTCTTATTAATTCAAACACAAAATAACATTTATATATATATATATATATATATGTAGAAAATTCAAAGACCAATTGGCGATAATGATCATGTATATATACTATATCGAGGGGTTAAATATAATGCTAATAAACATGTATCAACATTCTATTTATATATATAATTCATAAATATGTATACGTATTTATATATTGATAAAAAAATTTTTTTTTTATTCTTCATTTATTAATTTTCAATACGTATATGATGCAATAAAAATTTCAGGTGCATTCAACTATCAATAAAACGAACAAGATGCGTTGAATATGAAAAATAAAATATATTCTTTTTATTTAAAATATATATGTAAGTACGATATTTTACATAATCTAGAATTTTTTTTCAATTCGTTTCAACTATATTTTTCAGGAAATTCGTATATACATTGCTTTTATAGCATTTACATTCACACGCCTAGTCGCTTTTCAATAGATTTATATATATTTTACAATCGTTGAAAAGATTTTTTTTTTTTCATATTTTATAATATTTTTTCCATGTTAATACACTGTTCTAAATCATTCTACCATAATCCACTCATCGGTCTTTTATCTGTATTTATAAGATTTTATTCATAAAATAATAAGTATTGAAAATAAATAAAGTTGATTTTTTTTAATATCGAATACATGTAGGTATATATTTTTTAGTAATTCATTCAATAGATTTTCCATGCAAATAATTTCGCAATGAATCATTAAAAAAATGATATACCTATAAGTTTGCAGTTGAAAATATTGGAAATATAAAACTATATATAGAGCTCTATCTCATCATTTATTTGTAAAATATTTTCATAGATTGAATAAAATTTTTTAAGCTACACGCAAAAAAAGGTCAGTAAAATTAATCTATTTTCTATAGTAGTTTTTCCCTCAATATTTATTTATTAAAAAAGTTTTTAACATTTCAAACCCTTCAGGCTCAAATTGGCTACTAATGCAAAATATATGAGATTGGACAAAACCAGTAGAAATAGAAACAAACGATTTTATGGCTAAGGAAAACTTCTGATAAAAAAACTAGTGATTTCATTGAATTTCATTGAAAAAATATATAAGTAACTCTTGTAAATATTATTTAGAAAATTTTTTCTTGAAATCTGCGAAACTTTAAAAAATTGGTCCTTTGAAAAACCATAAAAAACAAAAAAAAAACGGTTTTTCTCCTAAAAAGCGTGGTAAAATGTTATAATAAATTCCTTATTGAGATTGTACTGGAAAAATTACTATAGAATACGTCTTTAAATCCAGTTGAATTTAATAGAAAAATCCCAAGTCTGTGAACTTTTTAAAAAATCCAATATTTAACATTTAATTGCTCTGAGACCTTGAGAATTTAAAATTTGTATTTTTTTATCCTAAATAAACTTAATTTAGTAAATTATAATTGCAATACAATTTTAAAAATATAAATCCGTCATAAAAAATAATTTTGACTGGTATTTTTAAATATTGAAAAAATGTAATTTTGAGCCTTTCGACTCAAAAAAAACTATGAGGCGAGCAAAATTTTTTGTGTTCCTCACTTGTTCGTCACTTTATATGGTCTAAAATCATGTAAAAACTGTTAAATTTAAAAAAAAAATAAAATAACAACCCCCAAATCGGGTTGGTTCTCCCCAAGAGCAACGGTTTAAATTTCAGGATAAGCGTTTCCTGCCTAAAAAGACCCTATAGAATCAGAAAATACCAGAGATTTTTAGGGGAATCATGGTGAAACTTTTTTCGTGTTTCTTGCTAGTTATAGATAGCAAATTATTTTAGAGGAATTTGGAGTTTGAAAAATTATCATTTTTGTTTGTACAATAATCATTTCTCGCACAAATATATTGTTCAAATTAATATTTAGACCCCGAAATTGTATTATACAAGACATTTCCTATTACAATAAGGGACAATTTTTTCATGAAAAATAATCACTAGCGAGAAAAAATTAGAAAATTGAGATTTTTTTCAAAATATGAAAAAGACTACTAAAAATCGAGAATTGAACCTAAAAACCTATTTTAGGGAAAAACACTTTTCCAATTAAAAATACTTGTGCAATTTTCAAAATGTTTTGAAAAATTATACTATAGATATAAAAACTTTTCAACAATTCATTAAAATTAAAATACCCTCGTAATTTTTATCAGAATAAGTATAAAATTTTTTGCAGAGTCGAAATTAAGAGTTTTCATGAATAATTTGTAGCATCTTACAAGTATAACAATCATAAAAATAAATTAAATATACTTGTATATAGTTCTGTTTTTTAAATTGTCTAAAAAATACTCGCAGAGATATATTTATTCATCTTGAAAAAATAAATGGCAATTCTAATAAATTATACAATTTTAATATTCAAATATATTCCAGTTTATTTCGTATTATACTTTTATTTGAAATAATAACCTAGCCGCTTTGCCACCCCTTGAATTAATGTTTTGTATAAGTTAAAATTGACGAGTTTTTTCAGAAAGGCGATACATGATACAAAAAAAAGCCATCGGTATGAAATATTCATAGTATCTACGTGTACAAGTACCTTATTCATTGTAAAAGCTATTAATGAGTACATTTATGCAATACCACGATATTATTTTCTTTTTTTTTTAAGTAAAATTTTTATATTTCAATATTATTTATGCATCTTGATGAATATCGTTGAATTAAGTTTAAAAAATATTATGTATACTTTATAATTATACAAGAACCCTTTACGCGATTTTAACATTCGCGTGCACGTTTATATATTGTAATTAGAAAACTCGGATACAGATATTACATTTTTAATGAAGTCATTGAAATTTTGAAAATTTTAGGAAAAAATAATAATTTTAATTAATAAAAAAAAATTTTTTTTTTAATATTTAAAAAAAAAACTTATAACCGGTTTGTGTAAACACAACCTAAATGCATGAAACATGTTTACTTCCAAATGAGGACTAGATATAATACAAATGTTACTCAACATTACAATACAATTTTCTATTGTTGTAATTTCTAATTATCACCTTACTAGTTGTTAAGATTCTAAACCCAAACTATTTTGATTCCCTAAACCTGAATTATTATAAGTCTCTGAACCTGAATTATTCCAAGTCCCTAAATCGATATTATTCTAAGTCCATAAACCTGTATTATCCTAAGTCCTTAAGCCCAGATTTTTCAAAGTCTTTTAAAAGTATTTTATTTATTTATATATACTTCTCTACCCTCATAAATGAAAGTGGAGTCCTGGGCGCTGTAAAGTGGCGATAACTCGAAGCTTCATTTACAAAGTGAGAGAAACGTTGATATCCACTTTACACAAACTTTACAGCTACCCCCACTCACGATTTGAAAGTGGAATCAACCTACATGCTCACTTTCAAATCGTGAATAGGGGTAGTAGAAGGGGTAGCTGAAAGTGGATATCAACGTTTCTCTCACTTTGTAAATGAAGCTTCGAGTTATCGCCACTTTACAGCGCCCAGGACTCCACTTTCATTTATGAGGGTAATTATTCTAAGTCTTATTTGACCCCCCCCTTAAATAGGACAAATTTGACCCCCCCCCCTTAATTTTCAAGTTCTGAAGTACCCCCTCCCTATAAACATGTTCCATGTTAATAAGACTAATGTTTAGCTATATTGGTGTAAAACTTTTTAGGTTCACTTTTTAAATATTGTCTCTTTATAAATTTTTTTTTGGTTACGTGTCAGAAATCACTTTTATTGCAACGATTATTTTTCGCAAATATAAATTATTGCCATTTACCATACTTACATAGGCTATGAAAAAAGAATTTTATAGTTCGTATATTTTTATTAATTTTTGTTTTAAGGAGTTTTATCTGTTGATTCTACGTTTTTGCAGGAATTACGATTACCGACATAATTTTTTTTTTTTTAAGTTTATTTTGGAAGCTATTAATTAAAAAAAAACTATAAAAAACCATTAGTTATCCAAGAATATTACAAAAAAAGTCTCATAGTATTATACAATTTTAAAAAACGTAACTAAAATAATGAGCTTTTTGGTTATGTTACGTGTTTTTGTGTGTTTTTTATTAAATTTACGAAAATAAAGTCGATAAAGTATGTAAAGCTAGTTGGGAATGTAATCTTTAAGCAATTATTTATCAGATTTATTAAGTTTCATCGACCTGTGTCATTAGCACACCCTACTTTTTATAAAGCCGAAACATATTTTCCCATAAGCGCAATGTTAAAATAACACTTTTATTCTATTCATAAAAAAATAATTAAGTCGGCGACATAGGTAAAATTAAGTCGATTTTAACTAAAAAATGTTTAAATTTTAATACTATTCACGTTTTATTACATTCTATCATTATTTTTTTCAACGGATAAACCTCCTTAAAAATTTATGTTTAAGTCTTGAAAATGAAAAAATTTAGCTTTTATTTTCTTCATATAAAAGTTTATTTTCAGTTTCTCAAAAAAAGTACAATTTTTTTAATTCACATAAATATATAATATAATGAATACTGTAATCATTTCCGGTCATGGTAGCCGGATTTGTTTTTTCGTTTAAACAATTGCAAAGGCTTGAAAGGTAAAGAAAATTTAAAAAAAAAATGATTTTTACTCATTTTAAATGTCAGCACCTGCGCTTAATGGAACTTTAAAAATTATTTAAAATAAAAATCTTGTAAAAATGAATTAAATCACTTTTTTGGGGTGGCAAAACACGTTTTTTGTGGAGGCAAAATATTATATTTAAATAAATTTACGTGTATTTTATATGGTAATCCAGTAATATTTGGGGGGGGGGGGTGACAAACGTTTTTTTAGATGCAGCAACAAAATAATTAACTTTTGGACATACAATATAGGACATACGGAATTTTAAGGGGACCTTTTAAACAAATTCCGTGTTATGGCAAAAGTCCTAATAAAATGCCAAATGGGTCTAGAGCTACATAGTTTTTCGAATTACAGGAAAATTGCACAACCATTAACCATATAATAACCATTATGGTTATTATATTAAAAAATTTTCATCGATAAGTTTCAAACTACTTTTTTTATTTAGTTTGGATTAATACCTCATTTATTTATATGAAAGTGGTACTAGTTTTATGATATCGCTTGTACTCAAATTCTCGCATCATCAGATTTGATACTTAATTTTGATAATCTCACAATTTTTGTCGCCAAAAAAAAAAAAAAAAACCATTAGTTTTTTTCTTTTTAGTCATATTTTTTTTTTATACGGTAGTACTATAGTTTTAGAAATATAGTTTGTATTCCATTTTTTTATCTGATTCCTAATTTTTTGAAAAATACTTAGGTGAAAACTTTAAGCCCTTTGTATGCCCAGTAGTCTGGCGAAATGGACAAAAATCGCTCTTGGACTGAGTTTTTGCTCGGTTTTTGAGCTATCGACTTGAAACCTGTTTTTAACGGCTTTAAAATAAGCCGGGGTTCGTGCATCACTGCGGATTTTTCAAATTTTTTATTTTTAATTAGCCTATTTACACTACCTAAACCTATTCATTTATTGAAAATTTCACTTCCTACATTTTTTGCACTCTCAAACAATCGGGAAATTTTTTTGTGTTAATCCTGCATAATATACATAAAAATTAAAAAACATTTTAAGTCAAAAAATATTAAACCATAATTTTGGCATATTTTAGAATCTTGCATAAAATACATTTTTAGTAAATAGGCTAATTAAAAAGAAATAAATATGAAAGCAGGCTTATTTTAAAGTCCTTCAAAACAAGTTTCAAGTCGATAGCTCAAAAACTCAGCCCAAGAGCGGTTATTGTCCATTTTTCCACACTGTGCGCCAGGTTAAAAGTCGACATCAAATATAGTCTAGAATCACAAATTTTATAGTGCAGTTTAGAATTAATTAAAATTCCCCAACTACTACACTGAAAAAAAATCCACTTGCGGGAAGCGGGTCAGCCCAAGAGCGGAATTTTTTTTAGCGTATTAATATATAACTCATAATGCTAGACTGATTTAATCTCGACTTTTAATCCGGGCTTTAGATACTAAAAAAATATCCCATCAAATTTTTTTTTCTGGTCAGTAGCTAGAAAAGTCGTATCTCAACACTGACGTAGAAAAATTGTATACACGGCCCTTGTCCAAATAAAGAATGCTCCAAATCGCAGTTTGACGGCTTCGTCTCAGAAGATAATTTAAGTTCGAATTTGGACCGTTTTTTATTTTTATAGACATGAGCCGTAAATATACTATTTATCTATAATAGGCACGAATAATGCAATATACTATTACTTTTCCTAATCATAAATTCCCGTTATAAAAAAATGCAAAAAATATTTTTCCTTATATGAACAATTTTGACTCTAAAAAATACTGCGCAAATAATAAAAATAAATAAGTTTTTTACAAATACACAAAAACAAATAATTACAAAATAAATGTACTAAAGACAAGAATGTTAAAATAAAATTTTTTTCACATAAATTATTTACTTATATATGAGGCAAAATTTGTGAAAAGGTCACCACTTGCCAGGTTGACTTCTCAAAACTTAACCGCGATTTTACAGAGGGGTTGATATTTCTAAAATATGAGCTTTCACCAAATTTCAGCTCCGTAGGTCTCAATCTACCCGAGTTATGCCTGATCAAACTTTTTCGGTGTTTCTCAAATTTTTTAGTCATTTTTTGAAAAAATTTATGGAAAATAAGTATCAGTATTAACGATCTCTACGAGCAAATATAATAATCTTATATTTCAAAGATATATAAGGGCATTTTCATGCCATTAATTTTATTTAAAATTTTTTACAATTTTAAATAAATTAGAAAAATTTTTTAATTGATGTTAAATAATTTTTAAACCATTTTTTAAAAAAGTGGTTTTGAATGAAAAAAATTGTCCATCAATTTGTCTTGAGCGGGATTCGACCCCACGATTAAAAAAATTTTTCTAATTTATTTAAAATTGTAAAAAATTTTAAATAAAATTAATGGCATGAAAATGCCTTATATATCTTTGAAATATAAGATTATTATATTTGTTCGTAGAGATCGTTAATACTGATACTAATATTGAAAAATATGACGAACGTTAAAGTAATTTAATTAATATAATTTATGGAATAATTATGCCAATTGGTAATTTTTTAATAAATTAGGACGAATTTTTTGGGCATTCAAAAACATATTTTTTTAAGATATTTCAGTCTTAGTTAGAGCGCGGAAAACATTGTGGAAAGTACTTTTTTTTATTTTGTTTTTCATTAGGTTTGCCGATTTTTCCGAAGTTTCCCGAGGTTTTTCCAAAACACTAACTTCAGAAATAGCTTAATGTAAATTGTTTTTAAGGCTTATATGTGTGTTTCTCAGAGATTTCTTTAAAAAATGACTAAAAAATGGAGAAACACCGCAAAGATTGATCGAGCATAATCCTACGGAGCTGAAATATGGTGAAAGTTTATGAACCCCTCGATGAACCCTCCTGTAAACCCAAGGATAAGTTTGGATAGTTCAAGTTGGCAAGTAGTCACCGTTACACGAATTTCGCCTCATATACATTTTTATCTTTTCAATTTTTTAATAATATTTTTAATAAAAAGCAAAAAAAAAATTGTTCTTTAGATCTATTTGAGTGGCCATTATATATATGTAGTAGACCATTAAGAAATGTTTTTACGATATAAATATTTTTTCTCTGACTTTTCTTTCTATAATTTAATACGTTTTTTCTTTTGCTTGCTTTTTATTAAAAAATATAATATATAATTAATTGCTATATAAATTAATATTTTAAAACAAAAATCTCTCATTATTTAATTAAAAAAAAGTCTCATTAGTATAGAATCAATTATACACCTACGCATGTTAAATGAAAAACTTTTATATTTAATAACTTTAAAATTTTAAAAAAAATTATTATTTTTTTACCAAAAAAATTTTTTTTAAATTAAAATAAGGTCGAGTATTGGTGGGAGGGGGGAGTAATTTTAATTAAAAATTATAGAAATTTAAATTAAAAGCATCGTTAAAAATTTATAAAATTTAAGCTTTTGATATTATACAAATGAAAAGAAAAACTGAAATACTCAAAAATAAAAGATAAGATTTTCTAAAGAAAAATATTATGTAAAAAGAAACGATTGATTAAGGTACATAAAAGAGAATAAGTGCGCAAATAAGCATTCAAGTTGAATAAAAAAAGAAAACTATTTTCTTATTATAATAAAGAATTATTATCATTGTTATTGTATAATAGAAACTTTAGCTTCTTAAGATTATTCTCTTCATGATTATACATTCAATTTGTTCCTTTTGGTTAACAGATAATCGCTAAGTAATGACTTTTTGAATACCTTGGGAAGCTTGCAATTTTACCATAAAATATCTCAATTTCAATCGAGCGTTTTGTTGGTTGCTCGAGCAATTCTTTAAGTACATAAACGAAGGGGAGATAAAATAAATATTTTTAACATCCAATCGTAGTTTAGTTACCCCCCACGCTATGACCAATCGACGTTTAGTAACCCCTTACTCAATGTTACTTGTGCTGTTAGTTAGAACCAATGGTAAGACAAACTGAATCGCTGCTTGAATTCCAAGCCCACCTACAAAATGGCTGTAAAATTACTTGCTTTATTACTGGATCACTTTATGATACGAATACTAGGAAATATTAGTACGAGGGGGTTCAGTTGTTAAGGGTTGCAAAATATCGTTTTACTCAATAAACTTAAATTTTTATCAGAACAGTGTTGATCTTTATTATGTTAAGATGTTTGAAATTCAAGAAAAATGTGGCTGGTTACTTTCGGAATTTCATGTTTTAATTTTTATTGTTTATTCATTAATTGTCGCTTAATTTATAATTGTGTGATTTATTAAGTGCAGTTTTTTATGAAAAATTATGAAAAAATAACTGTGATTGAATTATTGTGAAATTTTCTAATGATTAGAGGACTTAATATGATGCAGGAACCAAAGTCATTCCTCATACGCGATTTGCTTGGCGATGTCTTGGCCGAACGTGTACAAGGTAGGTTTAGTAAATATGCTGATAAATATTATTCAATTGTTATGAGCATACAATCATTAAATGTTAGGTTTTTGCGCTTGAATTTATAAACAATTTTCTGTAAAAATAACCTTTAACGATAGAACTGAAAAATGCTTCTTATAAAATAGCCTAAAATGTCAATTCCCTTTTTTTACATTTGATTTAATTCAAACAAAAAGGATACTGACTAAATTCAGTCTAAACTGAGCTTTTATAGAATATGCTGATAACCATATAAGAACGAACATCATTGTTTTAAAACGCAAATCAACCTCGTAAAAAATCTTATTATTATGAATTTTTAATGGCAGAATAAATAACTACAAAAATTTTGTTTGTCCTCCCCGGATTTCCATGCACTTGTCTAGTAATCATTCTGGTAACGAAATTTTTTCGCCCTTGATATTGAATATACTATTTTGCTCTGCCGTGCATAAAACTTGCGCGTGAAACTTGTCACAGAATATCTGGGTGGAAGTTTTACGTCCGGGAGGGCAAAAACAATTATCTCAATTAATGATTTTCCAAAATCTTTAACTTTATACCAAGAAATTGCTGAAATGGATCAAAAAAAATTTTCGCATAAATAGTATATTAATTATTAAGGGCACAAAAGTTTTGATATTAGAGTGATCACTAGAAGGAGTAGTCACTAGTAGTCGATGAATATGTGATATATATGTTTTCGCTAGTGCCTAAAGTATGTTTCCATCGTACTTACAAATTTTACATATCTAGGCAAAAAAGAGTATTTTTGGCCCTAGGGAGATGGGTTTTTTTCCCTTTATATGCAAAATTATGTTTTAAATCTCGGGACAAAATATGAAATTCGACTTTTCCACGCTGTCAAAAAAGTCGAACCCCATATTTTTGCCTCGAAATACAACTGCATGCAAAGTCAAAAACCAATATTTTTGTCCCTTAAAAAATAGCTCTTTTGCCTTCCTAAACTTAGTTTTACATAAGAGTTTTACGCCCATGAGGGAAAATGTCATTATTCGTAAAATTTAGTTTCGGCACTCTGTAAATTATGAATGATTAACAAATGTTTTTGAAGTTACTATTCTGATCATCAATCTATATTAAAAAAAAATTAAGATTTTATTGACATATTCAGATTGATTTAAGATATTATATTTTGAGAGCAAAAAAATTAAAATACGCATAAAAACCGGACACGGGTTTAAATTGGACAGAAAAAAAATCACGTTAAGTTTGGATTTAGAATCGGCTTTAAATTGAACTTATAATTCAGACTTGAATTAATGGGGGGAAAGGTGGGTAATAAGTATTTGCAACTACGTTGGTCTAATAAAACTTCTCTTTGAAAAAAAATTACATAACATTCAATTCATCAAAAAATTTTGAATAACTTTTTTTTTTTGTAAATTACAGATCTTCTGCAATTTTGTAGAATTCTAACTTATTTTTAATGAATATGCATTTTAGCAATTTTTGTCTGTTTTCAATTGTTGCTTGAAATCTCAAAAGATATTTATTTATTTATTTTTCCCAAAAAGAAAAATTAAAATAGCATACGCTGTCAGGCGTTTCTGCTTGAAATTTGCTTGATTTATTTAAAAAGTCGAGTCGTGCCTAGCGACTTCAATAGAGCATTCTCTCATTTTAAAACAATGCAAAGAAATTTTAAGCTGTGTAATCTTAAAAATTGCTTAAAATCTAGGATTGTTAATATACATTTTCACAGATTTTATAATCTAAAATACTTTTGCATATTATTTATATTAGCATCTTTTCCGGCGGTAACAGGTAAAACTTTATACTGTAACGCTGACAGATTTTAGTGACAGATTATTATGATATGCCGATGACTTAAAATTTTTTATTATGCATAAATTTTAAAGATTTTATATTAAAATGCCAATAATAATGTATACAATTTTTTTTGAAACTTATACGTTCCGGCGGAAAAGTTTAAAATTACAATTGCGGTTAAAAATAAAATAAGAATTACTATATAAAACAAAGGGCAATATGCTTAAAACTTTAATTACTTTGATTTTGAAAATGAAAAAATTATGTTCTACTTAATTTCAAATAAAATGTTAACGTTAACTAAGTGGCAAAAATCATTAATTTTTTCAGCTAAAATTATTAAAATAAAAAATTTTATTTTTTACCTTCTATCAAAAAAAAAAAAAAAAAAAAAAAAATACACATAAAATTGATGAAGAAACAAGTGCATTTGCTAATTCAATAATCCCCTATTTGATGTTTTACAATCAATTAAGAATTCAAACGAACATTCGTTCATTCGAGTAAACACACATTTTACGTGATCTTCCTGTCCACTAGATTTTCGGATTGGAATAAATTGATGACAATAAAACAAAAATCACGTTTTATCGAGCAAAAATAAGTCACGTGCTAAACCTTTGTTGTTTAATACTTTTATATTTAAAGAGAGAGATAGAAACATTCTATTATATTGGGATAGGTATGTATAACTACTGTATAGTATAAGGGAAAATTTTTGTGGTCCAAAGACTTTATCGCCCCAGGGTTACCAATAAGTCGATCCCCTTATTAGTGCGAAAAAAAACTATAGTTTGATATAGTCCACAGATGGTTTATTTAGTTTATAGATGGTTTCGTTAGCGCTTGTTAGGCGCTCGATTTGCAGTGCACATTTGTGATTTAAGTTATCCTGCAGCGTCCTAATTTCTTTCAACAAACGATTGAAAAAATTTATGGTTTATTTTTTTTTTTCCTTACCTTACCCTATTTTATTTTATACAAGCCAATTGTCTTGGCTGTGCGTGCTGAGGTCAACCCATTCGATTTATATATTACAATGTAAGTAATAACTAAATCATGTCTATATGCTTTAGTATTATATATTAATGAAATAGGCGTAGGCGATCTTAATCATAATAACAGTCATTAGAATATAAAATACAAATTTTGATTTATTCCATGTTTATATTATTATTTTCTAATAAATTATATGTTATGCGAATTTTAATATAAAATTGTATTTGTAAAATATGTTAAAAACATAAATTATTTTCATTTGAAAAATTTTTGAAAATTTTTGTGATTTTTTGAGTTAATTTAAATATTATTTTGCAAATATTAGATATTTAGTATAATATTAAAAATAATTGTTGACTGTGTCATATTAAAGCTCTATATTAACAATGCGTTATTCAATTTTAAGGTGTAAGAAACGCCGTATGTGTTCTGTAGGCCACAATCATATTAAAATAATCAGCTCCAGATAATTAGGAAGTAAAAGTTCCAATTTAGTCAATAGTTTCCAATATAATGCAAAAAAATATATTCAAAATAAAATAAAAAATCAATTCGACGGTACATTGTCGTTAATTGACTAAAGTAAAATAAACTAATTCAATCTTAGCTAATTTACGGAATTAAATTAACAGTCAACTAAGACGAGTTAATAAGTTTAATTTTCTTGTCAGTGGCCAGAAAGCACGTATTTCCCGGCCGCAGCGTTAATCGAAAATACGTGTTTTCTAGCCACTGACGAAGAAAAATTATGTTTTGGCCTCGGCCGTAAAAAAAGAATGTCCCAGATCGCAGTTTGCCATCCTCGGCTTCGCCTCGGATTGCAATTTACGTGCGATCTAGGCCATTCTTTATTTTTGCGGCCTAGGATAAAAATATACTATTGTTATAACAATGACAATGTTTTATTATACTTCAAAATTTTATATCCAGTAAGATGCATATTGTCACAAAAGGTAAAAACTATGTACTTTTTATGAAAAATGAAATATTACTATATGATATGATACATGCATTGAAAAGAAATTCAAAGAAATTCAGTTGCCGCTACCGGAATTCCGGATTTAGCAGCCGAAATTTTTTTTTTCATTTAAGTAGTTTCACAGGAATGACAGAAAACCTAAAAAGAAGCGTATGATAAAATTTTTTTTTTGGTTCAGAAATTTTTTCTAAGTTCCACCATTCCACGGTGCTTGCATTTAAAATGAATAAAACTTATTTTTTTAAATTTTGTTTACAAACGTTTTAAGACGTTTGCAACCATTTAAACCAAAAACAAAATTCCAGCTGCCACAATTTTTTTCAGTTGTGGCAAACAGAAGTCCGATTGTGACAGCCGGAATTTTTTGTGTGTTAAAAATCGCCGTTTTGAAAAATATACTTTATTGATCTTAGGCTAAAAAAATAAAATTTAATACCAATGACTGAATGAATTCCGTCACAATATCATACTGTGAGAATCATCTGGGTAACATTTCACTGTTAGTTCTACCTACGAGTCGTTGTCTGAAAAAAAGTGTTCGCCTTGAATGAAATAAACAACGAAATATTTTTGTGGTGAATAAGAAGAACGGCATATGTTCTATGTATAAGCATAGGACTTATGTCGTTCTTCATATTCGCCACAGATTTATCGGGGGTGTTTATAACCCTGACCTCCGAAGTAAAACAATCACTTTCAGGTTGCTGTGCTTAAATTTTGCTTAAACTATTAGTAATGACTACACTTTCAAGTAAATTTGCTTAAAATTTCAAACAATTCAATTAAAATTCGAGCTCAGCAACCTGACAGTTATATGCTTTAAGCTTTATCATTTTAAGCGTGTTTTAAAAGCACTTCTCCGATCTCTTGAAATATTTAAATTTCACTCCCCTTTAATTCTTGATCAATTCTGATTTTACCGAGAACAAAGCTGACCATAAAAATTTTAGAAAATTTTACTCAGATTCAGTTCTACCAGACGATGCTATATCTGAGAAGTTGTAAATAGTATAATATGAATTTTTTAAACTACTATCAAAATATGACTTAATATCCTGAGATCAAATTTAATTTAAGTTTAGATTTTAAAGTTAATATTATGTAAGCTACTCGTAAATTAAAATGTGTGTTCAATCGTTTTTATGCGTTGATAGGTTTTTAAAATAAGATTTTTCATGCGCAGATAAGCTCTAAAGTGTCAAAACATAATAACTACAGGACAAAAATGAAACAAAATTTTGAAAGCTTTTAGCTTAAATGTTTATGCATTATTACAAACATTGAAAATCTTTGAGTAAAATAAAAATATGTTGTTAGTTACAGATGATTCGGAAGATGATTCTGCACTACATTCTGATTCTGAAGACACAATTGATCCAGGAAGTAGTCCTTGTACAAGGTTAAGTAGTCCAATACCAGCATTGACACCATCTCCAGGATCAGCATCGGGTAAACCATGTACTCCTTCAATGACTACTTCCGGAGGTAGAAAACCCAGGAGAAGAAGAACAGCTTTTACTCATGCACAACTTGCATATTTGGAAAGAAAATTTCGATGTCAAAAGTACCTAAGTGTTGCAGATAGAAGTGATGTAGCTGATGCATTGTCACTTTCAGAAACACAAGTCAAAACATGGTATCAAAATCGAAGGTAATTTATTACAATGCGTATAAATAATAAATTTAAAAAAAATAACAAAATGGCTCCATGTTTTAAAAATTATTAAAACATTTTTACAAAAATGATTTTCTATTTAGTAAAAACAAATGTAAAAAAAGTACCTTATTGAAAAGTAAATTCAAATAAAGATATAATGCTGACAAGTTAATTATACAGCAAACAAATAATGGATATAGAATTCAGATGAAAAGGGATGAATAATAAGTACCGCAATAAAGTGAAGAGCACCAAAGTTTTGATGGGTTTAATTATTGGTATTCATTTAAAAGTATATAAGCTTTTTTTTAATTATTTGGGATATTAATTATGTTGTGATTGAATTCAATTCAATATTCAAAATTTGAATAGGGTAAAATAATAAAAATAAAAAAGAAAACTTTTTGTGTGAGAAATTTCAGTATAGGAATGAATTGTGTCTAGCATAGAATTATTATAAAATTCATAGAGCTTTTTTTCTCAATATAATTGTTTTTAAAAAACGAAAACATCTTAGAACAAAAGGAATTAGTGGTGAGTCCCAAAAGGTTTCTACCTTTGAAAGTTGAAGATTTCGGTAAATGTGAAATTCTGATTTCACAAAAATTTTTCTTTTACTTAAACGCCCATAAAATATCGCAGTTATATCAATAATTTTAAGGCTGAATCTAAACTAGAAAATATTTGAGCAAATTACTACAAAAAATATCTGTATCAGAAAACACCCGTGATTTGAATCCGGGCCAAAAACAATAGAAAACGCATTACGTTTGGAATCAACCTGAAACATAAATCTTAATTTTTTTTAAAACAAATTAATTTTTATGATCTTTATTGCCAATAGTATTTATTGTTCTATACAGTAAATACAAAAATCCAATTTAATCCATCAGCGCCGGCGCGAGCATTTCACAGTCCCTTGTTTTTTCTCCTTACAGTAGTCATATTTAAATACTGGCCAATGATACTGAAAACATGACTTCAGAATCTGAGAGAACGTGTCTATTTGTTTATGTAACCATCTTTAAATGTATAAAAATCGTTTTCACCCTATTTTGAAGCAAAAAATCAAGCGACTGTCAATTGGTCGCGACAGTGCTAATCGATTAAATAATAAAAATACTCAAATTGTTGAATCAAATAAGTTATTTATTTAAATTATTTCCTAACAATAATTTTCTACCAATGCCTCTACATTTAATTGTAATTTGTCTTAATTTTCAAGACCAAAATATAATTAAATTAAATTAAGAAATATCTAAACATTTATTTTTATTACAGAACCAAATGGAAACGACAAAACCAACTTCGTTTGGAACAACTTCGGCATCAAGCATCAGTTGAAAAAGAATTATTAGTTCGTGGTGTTGGACTTCACCATGGTACCATGGATTCATTTTGCCCTCCATATTCACAATCTTCAAGTCATACTTCGTTACCTCCGCCACCACCAGTTCCTACAACTGCATCAACTGCAGCTTTTCTTTCAACTGCTGCAGCTTTATTTCGTAACGTTACATACGTTCATGGTTGTCCTCTTTAGCCCTTACAGAATAATTACCCTTTTATAATGGACCAAAGTGAAAGGCCCTAGTGATAAAATGTTATAAAAATTTATATTTTTATTTTAAAATGTGTTAATTTTTTATTTTTCAAGTTTTATTATATCCAAAAATCTTCGTAAACTTAAATTACATTTTGTATATAAACAATTTTTTTTCTCTAGTCAATTTCTTTCTGCAATTTAAAAAAAAAATACACAGTTATAATTATTAGTACATTTTTAACCAAGGGAGCAAAAAAAGTCCCAGATCGCACGTTAATTATCATTCGAGGTTGAAGCCGAGGATGGGAAATTGCCATCTGGTGTATTCTTTATTTGCTCCCATGGATCAAACGCAATTTTTCTTTCTCAGTGAGGAGAAATTGCGTTTTTTTTTCGATTTCTTTGTGGGGCTATTTTTTAAATATGGGTCACAAAATTAGTCTTGACTTTACATACAGTTGTATGCACGAGCGAGTGTAGACAGCATGCAAAAGTCGAATCCCATGTTTTGTCCCGTGTTCTAAAATATAGTTTTACATATAACGGGCAAAAAAGCCGACTCCCTAGGGCAGAAAATAGGATTTTTTTGCCCTAGATATGTAAAAGTGTTTTCGACCCACTAGTAAGAAAAATTTAATAAATTGCATGTAAATTTAAATGTAGTTTAAAAATTTCATATTTTTTTCATAATAAAGTAAAATTTATGATAAATGATAATATTAGTACAATAAAAAAAATGTAAATATGTAATTAATTTAGTTGCATAAAAATATATTATGTAGGTGCAATAAAAATATTATAATAAATGTAAAATTTATGAATTATTATTAGATGTTTTTATTACCTTTTTTTGATATTTTTTCTTATAGATCCATAGAATTTTTAACGGAAATTTATGATTTTTCAGCTAATGTTATAATTAGTCGTAGGCATAACAATTTATTATCTAACAAATTTAATAGAAATTCAAATGCTGTATGCATTACTGACACAGACATTGATCGCGAAGTTATTAAATTAAAAGATAAATGGTTTAAAAACCTTACAGGCATCGAAGTACCACAGGAAGTTGTAGAGGTGCTGTCATAAATTTGGGTTTAATGCTGACCTTAAAAATTCTGACATAGTCGATATTTTTAAAGATGAAGAACATACTTTGCAGTACATGGAATATTGTAATAATACTAGAATCGAGAATAACAATGTAAATGATAGAAATAATAATACTAATTTGATGGATAATAAATACTATTAATGAATTTCGTGGCAAATTTGCTAATGCTTTAAATAATGCAATTAAAAATAAAAAACATATGAGTTTTGATGATAAAATTTTCAAAAATAAACTTAATATTACAAAAAAATTTTTTAGAGATAATCCGAATTTAACAGTGATCAATGCTGACAAAAGTAGTACATCTATTTTAATGTTTAAACCGATTATGATGGCAAAGTTTATGAGTTATTGTCAGATGTAAGGACTTATAGGTACGTACGGGAAAGCAATAAGTGTGTTATATTTTTAGAAAATTTACAGAAAATATGCAGTTCTATACTACATTATTGGAACGATTTGGGCATATTAGGGAAAAAATATTATTATAGAGAGCTAGATTTTATGCGGTTATTAAATTACAGAAATTAAGATATCTGGGCCGACCTATAACTTCAGATGTGGATAGTGTAATGTACCTCGTAGCCAAATTTCTTAATCAATTTTTATCCGATTCCTGCGCGTTACCGAAATCTCATGTAAAAAACAGCAATGATTTACGAAATAAGTTAAAAAACATTAATATACCAGATGATTACATCTTAGTTTCATTAGACGTACAATCACTTTTTACTAATATTTCGATGGAACTTGTAATCCAGAGTTTGGACCGTCGATGTGATGAAATTAGACGCAAGTGTCCATTGCCCTTTGAAGATGTTATCGATCAGAGCTGGGATACTGTGACACGCTGTTATCCGTATATACGGCATACGGTAAACGGGTACTAGATGTAATCAGCCGTATATACGGCAAACTACATACGGTAGCCGTATAAATTAGCCCATTAATACGGCAAATTTCAAACGGATCCCGTATATACTTCAGCCGTATAAAAATCTATACGGGAAAAGTCAATACGGGAGCCGTACAGAATATGCCGTATTAATGGACTATTTTATACGGCTCCCGTATTGACTTTTGCCGTATGAAAATCCGTACGGCAAAATCCAATACGGGAACCGTACAAAATATGCCGTATTAATGGACTATTTTATACGGCTCCCGTATTAGATTTTGCCGTATAGATTTTCATACGGCAAAAGTCAATACGGGAACCGTACAAAATATGCCGTATTAATGGACCAATTTATACGGCTCCCGTATTGACTTTTGCCGTATGAAAATCCATACGGCAAAATACAATACGGGAACCGTATAAAATATGCCGTAATAATGGACCATTTTATACGGCCCCCGTATTGATTTTTGCCGTATGAAAATCCATACGGCAAAATACAATACGGGAACCGTATAAAATATGCCGTAATAATGGACCATTTTATACGGCCCCCGTATTGATTTTTGCCGTATGAAAATCCATACGGCAAAATCCAATACGGGAGCCGTATAAAATAGCCCATTAATACGGCATATTACCTACGGCTCCCGTATTTATTTATGC
Source organism: Anagrus nilaparvatae (assembly GCA_022575985.1). Lineage (NCBI taxonomy): Eukaryota > Metazoa > Arthropoda > Insecta > Hymenoptera > Mymaridae > Anagrus > Anagrus nilaparvatae. The sequence continues at coordinate 114,146 of JAKSXM010000262.1, forward strand.
CGTATGAAAAATCGTACGACAAAAATCAGTACAAAATCACCCGAAAATCACCTATTTGTATGGCATAAGAATATACGGCTCCATATTTTTCTAATACGGGCCCGTATGTATATAGGACCTGGGTAATTTTATAATGCCCACGGCCCCGTATGCGTATAGTAGAGGGTATTTTCGTAATGCCCAAGGGTCCGTATGCGTATAAAAGAGGGTATTTTCATAATGCCCATGGGTCCGTATGCGTATGAGACTTGGGTGTTTTCATAATGCCCACGGATACGTACACAGTATGAAAATACCCAAGTCCTATACGCATACGGACCCGTATGCATATAGGTCCTGGGTATTTTCATAATGTTCACGGACCCGTCAGCATTATGAAAATACCTAGGTCTCATACGTATACTGACCCGTGAGCATTATGAAAATATCCTCTCCTATAAGCATACGGGTCCGTGGGTATTATGAAAATACCCAGGACCTATATGCATACGGGTCCGTATGTGTATGAGACTTGGGTTTTTCATAATGCTGACGAGTCCGTGGGCAGTATGCATTCAAACTTTAACATACTAATAACTGATCCGTATACTTATAAAAACAAAGTATGGACAGACTGTGCACGGATCATTATACTGCTTGGCCGTATATACGGCTGTTAGTTTTCCGTGCCCAAAATGCCGTGCACGCCCAGCTCTGTTATCGATACGGTTATATTTATATTCAATAATACATTTTTCACCTTCAAGGCCAAAGTTTATAAACAGATTTTGGGGTCTCCCATGGGATCGCCAATATCACCTCTTTTTGCGGACTTAGTTATGGATATGTTAGAAACTGAGTGTTTAGCACAATTGGGGTTTCAACCTCTGTTTTATTTACGCTATATTGATGACATCCTATTGTGTATTTCGAAAAATAAAATTAATTTTACATTGGATATTTTTAATCGGTTTAATAACAACTTAAAATTTACTCATGAAGTCGAATCTAATAACAGCATAAATTTTTAGATTTAAAACTTATAAGAACGGAAGCGAACAACGAAATTATTACAAATTGGTACCAAAAACCAAATTTTTTCAGGGCGCGTTTTAAGCTTTAAATCGAACCATCCGAGACATAAAAAAATAGCGATGGTTTACAATCTTGTGGACAAGGCAACACTACTTTCTGACGCGCAATTCCACGATAAAAATTTAAAATACGTGAAATCAATATTACTATTAAATGACTATCCACTGCATTTCATAAATAAATATATCAAAAAACGAAAATTTGTGAACTCTCATCACGAGGGTATTAACTTGAGAGACATACGCAGCCGACTTTATGCACAAAAACTAAAAATAAAATTACTGCTTAACTTGCCAGGCTCCTAAATAACCATTTTATCGGTGGGAAATTCAAATAAAATTAAAGAAATTGTTATTATAGATTCTTGCTTAATTTAGATGTATGCAAAATTTTTATTATTTAGACAGAGCTATTATGGGGGTAACTACTTTTTAGTTAATGGTCATAGTAACTACTTTTTGGTTAATGGGTTTAATTTCCTTCTTTGACTCATTATACATTCTTCTAAAAAAAATGAAGATTTACAAATAAGTAGTTTCCAGGCAGGAAGATCATGGCTGGGAAATATTGTTTTTAATGCAAACCATTAATTTGTTTATGTAATCCTTATATTTTAAGAACTTTGTTTTAAAATGAAAAATCATTTTCATAGACAAGATTTTTACTTTTGAAAATATTCTTACTATATATTTTTTATATATTCTTACAATATTTATAAATAATTTCCAATTTGTTTAATATTTTTAAAGTAAAATTTTAATTCTTTTTACACTAAATTAAAATTAAAACTTGACTATATATCATTATAATTTCCCATTAGCTTCATTAAAGAAATATCAAAGATTGATGTTTACAATAAACTATAACCCATATAGCCAATAAAGAAAAAATTCAAATTTGAAAACAAGAAATTTGATTGGCTAATAAACTGTTAATACAAAATGTTTTCCATAGAGCCCCATAAACTTTTTTATAATACATAATTTTTGATACAATTTCAGTTAACGCCGTTTACTGCTTATTTAGGGGCCTGGCAAGTTAAGCAGTTTCTGAAGATAATAAATTGTTATAATATAAGCTAATTATAATTAAAATACAGCCTGTGAGCTCAATGTGAAAAAACTGTGTAAGAAAAATTATCTGTTTACTGTAAACTTTTGTTGAAATAAAAATTTACTTGGCTTAGGCCATATAATTTCATCTCACAACATTTATGGCCCAAAAGTTATAATATATTTATTAGGAATTCATACTTTTGCTGAAATAAAAATTTACTTAGCCTAGGCCATATAATTTCATCTTACAACATTCATGGCCCAAAATTTATAATATATGTATTAAGAATTTATGCTTTTGCTGAATTTATTATACAGTAAGTTACACTGCGTAAAAATAAAAGAATCTTCTTTCAATAACACATATAATAAATACAACCATATAATTAGTGATATATCATACATACTAGTAATCGACCTGATTATAATATTTTGAATCGTGCGAATATTACACCCTTTGTATGCATATATATAAATAATAAAAAATATTTTATTAGGTATTATGTATATGTGCAAATAAAAGAAAGATGAAATTGTGCGTAAGCTCTTATATTGGATCAACACGATAGAGTACACTTGACTGATTTAAAGGCTTGCAAAGAAAAAAAGAGATATACAATCTAATTTTATCTATATGACGTACGTATATTTGTACCTTTTAAAATAAAATACCACAATAGCCACGTGTGTACTTATGTATTGTTGTGTACACATTTTTATTGTGTGTAATCTAAATTAATTTTCAATAGCAAAATTATCAAATTATTTATACATAGTCTTTTTGAGCCTAAAATTGGTATTTTTTACCCTACAAAAATATACTGCTTAGCTTTGTTAACCAGAGTTAATAATTCATAATAAGGATCTTTTGTTCTCAAAAAAGATTGGTTAATTTAAATTTTTTCTAACACTTGGTAATAGGATTTTGAAAAAATAGATGAAAAATATACTGGAAATGCTCTGATATAAATAAATAATAATAAATAAGGAAGTTGGAAAAAAGATTATTGTTTGTTTAGAAAAAATTATGCCTAATCTAATTTATTTTAAAATTTTAAATTTAATAACCAATAATAAGAGTGAGCGGAAAAGTTCTTGCTGTTCAAAATGAATAAAGAGAACCGTAGAGGTATAAAAAATTTTTTATTAAATAAAATGCAATTAGATATTATTGCATGAAGAGAACACAAATATTAGCAAAAAAAAATTTTTTTTTACTTTTGAAATTTATTATTAACTACATGTATTAATAACTACGTCTTTTTCAATAGAGGGTTCAAAATCTTGAAAAATTTCAATTTATAATTTTTAAAATTTATATGAAAACTTTTGTTAAATTTTTGAAAAATGTAACTTGATTTAAAGAAACCCTTTTCGCAGGATAATTATTTGAATTGTAAAAATTCATATACTCATTAAAATCACCAACACAGGAATACAAAAATACTGAATTAATATTCATGTAAAATAATACTTTTTGAAGATCTAAAACTGTTAGTAAAAACTTATGAAACAATTATTGCAATAAAGAATATTTTAAAAGAAATTATAAATTTTAATGAGAAATGAAAATTATAAATTTGAAAACGAGTCAATCATCAATAAAAAGAAATCAGCAGGAGTCTATTTTTTTAGTTTCACGCAAAGTTTTATCTCGCCACGTGTACATATGTTTTTTTTTTTTATTTCGATTATTTTAACCCACCTTAAATTCAAACGTGCATAAGTCATGTACGGCACTTGGGCACGTGTCATAATATATTATTCATATGTACTTAAATATGAATGTACGTATAAAATACTTATAAAGTTAGCGATAATGCAGATTTGTATTATTAGTTGATGTATTTATATATTTTTTTCAAAAGATATATTTTAATGATAATAGACAATTTTTTTGCTTCGATACATTTCTACAAAACTGATTGTAAGTATATTATATAAAGCAAATTATTGTTGATTTAATTTAATTTTATTACAATCTGATCAACCATATTCAAGGTGCAAAGATAATTCTCAGGATAGAAATGTAATACCAATTCATAAGGAGGAGGATTTAGTACAAGAACCAAAATGATTTATTGATTGTAATGATTCATTTAACATAGAACATGTTTATAGGCAGGGGAGTATTTCAAGCATGTCATTTTTGGGGAGGGGGTCAAAAGGATGTCATATTTGGAGGGGGGGGGGATTAAATGGACTTAATAATTTTGATTTAGGAACTTAAACCATTAACGCCCAGGCAGCGAAAACGTGCAACTTGATTACTACTGGCTTACATTTTCATTAAAAATTAAATGTTAAAATTATTTTTAGGCTAGAAACTCATGAGGAATTCAGTTTTTGAATCATTTTTTTACCAAAAACCCGTTAGAAAACATCCACAAGGGGTGGAAACTTAAAAACAAGCGATTTTAGCCCAATTTTGTGACCAAAATTTGCCATTTTGACATAAGTCCTTACTATTCTTAAAATAATGTGTTTTTTTTCTTTCCACTTAGTACTAAGGGGTTTTTGATGCTGCTTATTTCAAGAATGAACTAAAAAAAATCATAAAATTTCATCTAGGAGTGGAAAATTGGGAAAAAAGGGGTGAAAGGTCAATTTTTATAAAAGGCTTCATTTTTACTTGAAAAACTATATCGAGGGGTTTTCGAGATTGCTGATTTTAAATATGAACTCCACAAAATGCTAAAACTTGCTAATAAATGCAATTGATTTTTTCCGACCCTTTATTTAGTTTATTTTTCACCTGAAGATTATATATTTTTTATGCTCATATTTCAAATCGGCAGTCTCGAAAAACTCTTGATACAGTTTTTGGACTAGAAATGAAGACTTTTATAGAAACTGATTTTTCACCCTTTTGCACCGTTGTAACACGAAGTCTTATGATTTTTTTGAGTTCGAATTTCAAATCAGAAGCCTTAATCCCATGATATAATTTTTGGAGTAGATATAAGGCTTTTATAAAAAGTAATTTTTCACTGTTTTTCACCCCGATTTCCCACCGCTAAATGAAGTTTGAGGATTTTCCGGAGTTCGTATTTGAAATCAGTAACCTCGAAAACTCCCTGATATAGTTTTTCAAGTAAAAATAAAGCCTTTTATAAAAATAGATTTTTACCCCTTTTTCACCCCAATTTTCTACCCCTAGATGAAGATTTATGAATTTTTGGGCTCATATTTGAAACCAGGAATAACTCCCGATATGGTTTTTGTAATAATTTAAAAGTATTTATAAAAATTGATTTTTTACCCCATTTCACCCCAATTTTCCACCCCTAGATGAAATTTTATAATTTTTTTGAGCTCGTATTTGAAATATGCAACTTCCAAAACTCCCCGATTTAGTTTTTTAAGTAAAAATAAAGCCTTTTATAATGATTTTTTACCTCTTTTTACCCCAATTTTTAACCCCCTCAATGAAATTTTATGATTTTTTTAAGTTCATATTTGAATTTAGCGACCTCTAAAATCCCCGAGTACTAAATAGAAATAATCAAAACACATTATTTTGCAAATAGTAAAGACTTATGTCAAAATGGCACATTTTTGTTTAAAGTTTTTTTGTTTAAAATTATACAGGACTCAAAATTAAAAAGGCTCAAGTTTGAAACTATAAATTTAATTAATTAAATTAGTTTAAATATGTTCCATAATTGTTGTTTGTAAGTTAACAAACCGTTTGTAAGTTATTTTTTTAGGTACATCTGGGACACATTTAAAAATATCAGTGGGTGCTTTTTTTGGATAATTTCGTTTTCAGAATTTTTATAAGGTTAAAAGAAAACTGGGATAATAATAAATTTTACAAACACATTAATAACTTTTAAAATAAAACATATTTATTGATGACAGACGAAGACATTAGCAAAAATGAACACTAGCATGTCAGGCTTCACTTCCTAAGGACTACGCGATCGCTGTTTGATTTCTATTTGGGATACCTTGTGAAGCTAGAACAAGAAAGAGGTGAAAAGTGTTGGGATAAGAGATTTAGATTAAATGTGTGTGATTTAAGGGTGGTAAAGAAAAAAGAGTGGGGAAAGACTTAAAAATTTTAATTTAGGACTTGTATCATATCTGCTTATCAACAATATCGATTGAGGTAAATAAATTAACTTCAAATAAGTAAGTATTATAATTTCGAGAGGCTGGATACTATCCTATTTATTTGGATTAAAACTTTTCTTGCTAGTTTAGGTATGCAAATTTAAAATTCAGATTTTATAATTCCCCTTTGATTTTTCAGAAAGTATTGCGAAGTAATGTGACATAATATATAAATATTTTACGTTAATGGGGAAAAAAATTTTACTGCACAAACATTATTTAGAAATTGCATAAACCTTTTGAAAATATGCAGTTTGTTTATAGAACTCAATTTAAAAAAAAAAACTTTTTCTTTTAATCTCGCTTTTAATACAAGGAGACAATTTTTCTGGTATTAGTCCTATCCTAAACCCATGTTTCGTAAACAGTTTTTATACCTTATAGATCTATGGAATTTTCTATCACGCATTTATGTCATTTATGCCATTAAAAACCAGGGATGGTCCTCTAAAAATGTTTAGATTATGTTTTGCTGGTTTTTAAATGATTTTATCGTCCACACATGTATTTAGGTCACCAATTACGTATATTCAATCCATTTTTACTCAGTAGCACCAGTTTCCTATACAACATTAGATTAATTTTTGAGTTTTCTTTGACATTTTCTTTTTCGGTGATCGGGTCATTTTAGATTTGAACATATTCCGTATAAGTAGTTAATAAAATTCTTTAAGGCCACTGTCTCTTTATTGGGATTTTTTTTTTCATTTTTTTTTAATTCATTATCTTATGTTAAAACATTTCAAGAATCTAAAAAACAAATTTCAAGCAAAAAAAAAAATATGTTTTTTAGATATTACGATTTTTATGGGTCGTAGTCATATGAAAATATACGCATTTAAAAACTTTAAACGCGTTTTTCCCAAAACTACTTTTTTGAAATCGGTTCCCACGCTAGCTCAAAAACTAATTGAGCTATTGACATGAATCTTGTTTCATTTTTTTCGTTATTGCAATACCTAGTATGTGAACCAACAATATCAGCTTTTTATGCATCAGAAAATTTTTTATTGTCCGTTTTAGGCGCATTTTTTAACGTCAAAAACTGCATTTTACGTTTTTGGTTCACCAAATGGTCAATTTTTTGTATTTTTTGCTAAATTTTGGTTCACATACAAGAGGAAACTATAGAGATTAATATGACTTTTTATTTTTTTGTTTTGATGCCTACAATAGGCGCTATGATGGGAACCGTTTTTCATTTTTTTTTTTCGAGCCTCTACTTTCACGCCATCTACAAACTGTAAAAAAAAAGCATATGAAACAAAAATTTTTTTATGTCATCTAGAATAGTTTTGTAATTATTTAAAAATAAATTTGTAAACTTTTATAATAAAACAGCTGAGAAAAAAAATGTTGAAAATCCTTTGAAAATCGTCACAAAAAAGAGACAGTGGCCTTAAAAACCCTGAAAATATTTACTTTTAAGTTCCTATTACAAGCAACTGGACCCTTTCCACTAAAAAAGGATGTCATATTCATTTTCAGCATTTTAAAAAACATAGTCAATTCCATCGACTCTTCAGGGATAAACTGTGTTTACGCAAAACAGGGGTCTACAGCTTGGGCAGGTCTATATAATTTATAATATATATTACAAAATTTTTATCAAAAAATAAGAAGGAAACCTAAAATAAAAAATGTTAAATTATTATTTGTATGAATAGAGTAAAAAATGCCTTAATTTAATAATTGTTTAAAAAAATTGTATACTATCCAATCTTATGAAAAGAAAGAAAAAAGAGGAAAAATAGGATAAAATAAATCTTTATAATAAAAAATCAAAGCGTGGAAAGTTGTAATTTCTGAGAAAAAATGAGTAATTGCTGAATAAAGTCAGTGATCTTGAAGTTTATATAAACATGAACCCTCATGATATAACCAAAAGTAAAAGAGAGTTAGTTGAAAAGGAGGATAAAATGAATATAATGTATATCTGGTATATAAATTTAAGGGAGCTCAAGGATTGGAAGAAACGCTCGAAGCGAGGGGGTTTTTGAAAGCACCAAGAGTTTGTTGGTATAATTTATAAGTTCGAAGTGTAACGAAGCTCCGACTTTTTAATTGGAATGTATTCAGAAACCGGAACGCCTTTTCATAGCGATCTTGATGCTCTGAATACGCTATGAATCCTGATGCTTTGATGTAAACCTCGGTATATTCAAACTTTTTATGTGTCATATTATATATCTATATTTCCGTATTTTCTGTATAAAAGCTTAAATAGTTATATCACAGTATAAGTTATTTTTACAAGTTTTTTTTAAAATAAAACTCAAGATAAAACTCAAATATTTAAGTGAATGAGTTTTAAAAAAATATTATAATTATTTACTTTTCAACAATTTCAAATAACTCATCTCATTAGTAAAACAGTTTGAAAAATAGAGCAATTACAACAAAAAAGAAATATGCGAAGCAAAAACTGAATTCTATTATTACAAATTATAATCTAACGCCAAAAGGCATTTAATATTTTACAACAGGAAATTTTAAATAAAAATTGTTTGAGAGTCATTTTGTTTATTTGAATATGATTTTTTTTACAATTCTGTGGAACAGTGTAAAACTTTTAAATGCCGCACTTACAACTAAAAAGATTGATTTTTCAATCAAGTATAAATTTTGCAATTATACGAAATTTGGCATGAAAATTTTCTGCCCTCGTTGTACACCTATATAGGCAGACAAAAAAAAAACCATTAGCAGCATTAGCAAAAAACTTTAAACGCTACGTGAAGCACTTGCACTAGTGATCACGCTACTAGTACCAAAACTTTTTCGCTCTTGATACTTAATATACTATTTTTTTCAAAAGAGTAAATTATTGCAAACATAACTTCGTAAAATTTTATGAAGGTCTTATCTTATCAGCGGACATAAATCTCCGAGATTGATGTTAAAACCGAAACATATAATTTTATGTACAAAGGGCAATTGTGCCGGTCTCTTAATAAAATTGGTATAAAATTGTATTGTAAAAAGATAATAAATAAAGAAATGACCGTCTGGCTTAGAGCTAAAAATACCTGTTATCTTAAAACACTTTGGTCTCTTATGTCTCTTAGCATAAATAGAAAAATGAGGACGTCACCACTACTGTTAAAATTAAACCAGCCTACAGCTAAAACTTTGAGAGCACTGATCAAACAAGCTCTAAAACTAAAATTTTTAATATTCACTTATTAAGTATTCAAAAACCCCTATATTGCGCTAAAAATATCTGTCCTTCAACAGTATTGTTTTTTTAATTTAAAAAAAATAAAAAATAGATTTTTTATTTAAATCTTGGTTATCTATGATTAAGGCTAAACAGTGATCATACTGATGATGCCTCACACTGTTTAGCCAAGAGGCGAAATGACCTTGGGATTTTCCGAAAAAAATTTTTCGGAATTTCCCAACATAAAAAATTTTCAAACATCTTATTGATTGTTCTTAACTTAATACTACACTGTCTGATATATTTAGACGAGTATTTAAGAATTTTATCATTGTCTGGAAAGGTCGTATTATTTAATAATCGTAAATTCTTTATTTTCATTTTTTATATTTTTTTATCTTTGTTCATTTTAAAATTTTTATATATGCTATATGTTAATAATTAAACTTATTCAAATCTTAAATCAATTTAAATTACTTTTTATTATTTTAAAAATTGTATCATTCAACTATAATTTTGTAATATGAATAATGTAATATGTACTCTTATTCTTAAAACTGTATCGCACGCGCATCGGCCATGCCTGCGCTATAATTTCTTCTTAAATAAATAAATAAATAAATATTTTATAAATCTTAAAAATTTTTTTTTTTCTGAAACATCAATCAAATAATTTTTTAAATTAATATAATTAAATAATTTAAGCATATTTAATATTTCGATTGTCTTTTTTTGTTTCAGGCGAGTGAATCGGTAATTCTTTTTTTTGGTTCTTTTATACAATTTTTTTACGAAAAATCTGTTTTATATTCAAAATTAACATTTTAAAAACTAAAAATAATATTATTTTAATAATTGGCTTAATTCACGGCTATCGATAATAATCGATTGATCAGCAGATTGTATTTTTTCAATTTTCATGTTTTTTTCTCTGTTTTGTCTACGCCTTATTCTTGTTGCTACGAATGGTGTAAATAAACTGGCATCTAATTCGTTGTTATTTGTCTTTGCTTGTAATTTATTTATTATTATACTTGCTGTGTAACCAACGAATATTGTTATTAGAGCACCCATTGCACAATAAAACATGTAAGAGATTCGATTTATGTATGGAACTTCATTTTCATTGCTCCTGAAAAAAAAGATGTCGTATCTAAATAATGTAATATTGGATGGACCTTTTTGCAGAGAAATATTATGAAATTTAATGATTTTGAACTATGAGATCACTTTTTTTTCAGTTTTATATTTTAAAATTGCTACTTTTTCGTCAAACAAATTAATTAAAAACAAAATTTTTTCTGACGAATTTCCTCTAAATCTTTTAAATAAACATTCTTATTGTTGTAAAAATTTAACCACCAAATAAATTTAATTTTATTATATTAAAATCAACAGAAATTTTGTCCATTAAAAAAAAAAATAATAATCTTACTCTTATGAATTTATGAATTTATCGTTCAAATTGATGAAATTAATTTATTTTTTTAAGACTTTAACGATGATTAAACGAACAAAGAAATCAATTTTTGATTTATTTAAGTTAACACTGATAGGTGGACAAATTAATCGCCTCTTTTTTTATTAATTCTAACATGTAGTATTTAGTTAAACGATTTATTCAAATCATTATATCAAATATTAATTTAAAAAAATTTTTAATTTACAAGAAATTAAATTTTTTATTTATAGAAAGGTGTTAGATTGAACTGTTGGTCTTAAAAAAAAAGCAGAAAAAATTTTTTATTTGAGATAAAAAAACTTTTTAAGATCAGCAGTTCAGTCTAACTCCTTTTTTCTATAAATTAAAAATGTAATTTCTTGTAAATTAAAAATTTTTTTTAAATTAATATTTGATATAATGATTTGAAAAAATCGTAAACAAACTGCATGTTAGGTTTAATAAAAAAAGAGGCGATTAATTCGTCCACCTATCAGTGTTGAGTTAAATAAATCAAAAACCTTTTTTAATCACCGTTAAAGTCTTATAAAAAAATTAATTAATTTTTTTTCTCTTAGTAGTTACTTTTATTTTATTACATTTATTTTTAAAGATTTGATGTGTGAATTTGTATATTTTTATTGAACAAGTGCAGGAGTATCACCAGGAATATCTTAATAATCTTAATAATTTGATTTACTTTTAAATTCATGTATTTATTATATTTTTATTAACCCATTAAGTACCAATCGTACATAGCTGGGCTTTTGATTACCAAACTGTTACAAGACCTTTTTTTTTTATCCCAAAAAGTTTTCTAGGGGTAAAAATGTTTACTTTATCCAATTTTAACATCAGTTTTTAAGTAAGACCCCTTCAAAAGGGGTAAAAATAAGGGAATTTTTGTCTTTTTTTAAATTTGTTCTGGACTTTGAGCTATAAAACCTTTATAACTTACTCCTTTTATTACCTAGACCTTTTCACATATAGTTAAAATTATAATGTGCATGTAACCTGACCATAATTTTTCAATTCTAACCCTTTAGGGAGGGGGGGTGATTATGCAAAAATCGAGGCAAAAATGAAGAAAATTTTATGATTTTATCATTTGTGTATTAAGCTTTCCAAAAAAAAAAAAAAAAATTAAATCCATCGAGCAGTTTTTCCAAAATTTCGCCCGCAGTTTTCAAAAAACCCGTTTTGAGATAAACGCGTTTAAAGTTTGTGGTTTGTATAGAGTGACCCCCGCGAAGCGATAAGAAAATATGAATAACTTTTTTTTGGGAGGGGATTCAGACTTACAAATTTTTTTGGGCATTCTTAATGAGTTAGTAAACACATTTATATAAAAAATAAAAATTGACAAAAAAATTTTCTTGACCCGGAACAGTCGCCTTAATGAAAAAATCGTATAGAGCATATATTCGATAGCCATGCAAAATTTTGAAATATTAGCGAAAAAAGTCACAACATTTAACACTACTACTCTTATGAGAGAAATTCCGGAAGTTGCTATTTATTCTCTTAAAAAAAAAATTATAATACCTGATTAGTTTGAGTATAAAATTAAATACCCAAGGAAATTATTGCTCACCCTCTCATAGTAAGTAGCCGTGTATTATTTTGAGTATAGGGGCTATCCATATATTACGTAAGACAAATTTTATGGTTTTTTGACCCCCGCTCCCTCCTTTATAAGTCACTATATAATTGTCAATTATTGCAAACTGACACGTTTCGAGATACGTAATCTCATTTTCAAAGATTTAAGAAAATTTTTATTTTCATGTCATCTGAGTATACTTCGTTATATCAAAGAGATAAAAAAAACGGACAGATTTGTCTAGGGACAATTGGGTGAAGTTTACTTCTTTCTAAAACAATTTTTATAAAAGTAAAATTTAGAAATAATAATTTAAAAAACTCTGCATTTGATTTATATTTTAAATAACTGAAAAATTTAAAACCGAAATCATCCGAGCACCCTCGCTTACGATCGGGCCTGCTGGCGATCTACAGCAATGTATATATCTTTCTAATCTTTCCGAACACCCACGAACGATTATGCTTGGGGTCTGCCGGCAAAGGAAGAAAAAAATTTAACACCAAATTCATCCGAGCGCCCTCGCTTACGATCGGGCCTGCTGGCGAGGTAGGGGACTGCTATTATCCTTTCCTTATCCTCTTCTTTCGTCCTGAATTCTCGTCTCAGAATCTCGTGACGATTTTTTAAATTTTAACTCCTCGTAGATAAAAAAGGAGAGGTGTACCATGACAAGAAAGTAGTAAACTTCAAAATTTTCTTAAATCTTTCAAAATGAGATTAGAACGTGACTTTTACGAGCATAATTTGTTGTTTATTAACTTTTAAAATTCATTAATCAAACGTTTATATTATTCCAGCCTTGAAAAAGATTACATTGTAGTCGAAACGTTGGATTAATATTTTTTTAAAGTTAATAAACAACAAATTATGCTCGTAAAAGTCACGTTCTAAAAATTATTTTAAACTTCACTCTTTAATATCGAGCGATAAATAAATTTTGAATAATTATTAAAATAAATTATAGTTTTTAATTTATTTTTTTATCGTAATGTTTTTTTTTTTGCTTGAAAATGTGTTTTACAAAGGAATGTTGTTAAGATAATAAAAGCCCCACCAAAATTAAATGTAAATATTAAATTATTTGCATATGTACATGAAAAATTTTAATAATTTAGCCTAATTATAATCTCTGAACCACTTTTAGAATCTATAGCAAATTTTAAATTATATATCATTATATATCATTATATCATTATATATCATAATTTTAAAATATATATAAATTATATATTTATAATCTTATAAAAAATTTAAACTGAAATTCAATAAGTAGCATAAATTTTATATATTTATTTATAACTTATTAATAAAAGAGTTTTTCCTTTTCATTCGGTTATTAAAACTCTTAAATATAATCATAATAGAAATTTAAATAATTTTTTCATATTAATAAAATTCGTTTATTTTTATAATCTAAAATGCCCTCTCTACACCAACACTTAGATATTTTATGGTGTAGCTGGGATATTCGAAATTAAAGTTATTACAAAATGACGTTATATTAGTAAAAATTTTCAATAAAAATTAAGCATTAAAATGTAATTAAATGGTATTTTAATTATAGATTAAGTTATTTATTATAAAAATTATCACAATTTATGTAACTAATAAGTTTTTAATTGGTTATAATCATTTTAAATATGTAATCTTTAGAAAATATAATATTATTTTAAATCTTAATTTTGAACCACCCTTGTCTATTTTAAAGTAAAACCTCTTGATTTAATTATTTTTAAATAAATTTTCTTTATGCAATTGGCGCCAAAGCTGCGTGAAAGAAAAAATAAATTAAGTAAAGGATAAAAATTGAATTTGAAAATTTTAAATTATCAGTGTCTATTTTAAACAAAGGCTCGCGCACTGGAAAAAGCTAATAGATTAAATTTTAAATAAAAAAAAAAAAACAATAGTAATATAATATTCTTATCTGACATAAGATATTTTCAAACCTCGTACCCTCCTGAATAAGAAAAATTAAGAAAATCAAAACCCCCCTCCCCCTTCTTTGCCTTACGCGTATTTTATGGATAGCCCCATATAATTAAACTCCAAAAATTAGTAAACAAAGGTTTATAATTATAGTTATACTATTCTAATATATTATTTTTAATATCAATATTATTTATTTAATTTTATTTTAAAAATGAAAATATTATAATTACTTGTAAGCGATAAATCTTATATAGAAGTTATATAATGCTTTATAATACGGTAAATATAAATTCTAAATTAAAATAATAAATTAATTTTTACGCTGAGCACGCCTTGAATTGTTTGTATACAACCTAAATTTTTTTGTAAAGAGCCTCCTTAATATTTTTTTAATATAATTTGCGTTTATTAAATGACCACCGAAAATTTCCTCCATTTGATATAAAGATGTTTCTCTGGGCACCAAATAGCATATTTATAAAAAAAATATTTAATTTTTTGCAAAACTGTAATTTAAATGTTTAAAAAAAAAAGAGAAGATGGTATGTAATCAGTAAATTTGTAATAAAATTGTAAAATGAAATATTGTATGGTAAAAACTGTATTATAACAATGTATCAGCTAAATAACTTTTCTTTGTATGTAAAAGTTGAAAGCTTTAATAATAATAATTAAAAAAAAAAAAAAATGACAGTACATTATGCAAAAGGTTCTGCATTTTTAAATTTTTACACGATTCTAACAAGTATACGAATTATATCGAACACGTTTAACGCACATTATTGTAAAAATCATTTTAAAATCATAGTGTCCTATAAAAAAAATATTACTTACCACTGCAGTTTTTTGTTTACTACCAGTAAAACGATAATAAACACCAACACCAGCTGAATATAAAAGTACTAATCCTATAACAAGATAATCTGCCAGTTTTAAAGATGTTGTGTTCTTTGAAAAAAAAAATAATTTTATTTTACACATTTTAATTGCAAAAAGAATTTTGAATAATTTTTTTATATACTGACATCCATTTCTATTCATTGATTTTTTTTTTTATATTTCGTAATCCAGGTTTTTTTTTTATAAAAACAACACCAACAACCACTAATAAAATTTTTCACATCATATTTTTTTTTCGTTTTTTGTTAACTATTAATTGAAGTTTTATAAAAATATGCTTGTTTTAAAACTTCTTTTTAAATCAAATTTTAAGTTTTATACTGCTTTCTATAATGATTTTTATACACGTGCTTTTGTTTTATTAAATTCACAAGATTTTTGTCAGTCCGCGACCGTAAATTAATGTGCTGTAAGTGGTTATTTTTAAACTTGAGTACAAAAATTAATATATACCTATAATCATAGCCATCAAATTTTAAAACAAAAAAATAGTGGGGGATTCTGAACTAACAAGGGGAGTTCAATACATTTGGAACACCAAATTACACCAAATGGTTATGGATGAGTTTGTTATCTTAAAAAAACATGCCGACTACCCTCCGTTCATTCCAATGGGCCTTTCGGGCCTAGAAACGCAGGGCTCAATGTTATAAAATAGGGTTTTTTGGTAATTTTCAATGAAACGCCAAAACCTCGCAATTTAACCAAAACTATTCTGGTTAGTCTCATTTTTTTTGGTTTTAGTATCACCTTTCATACACCGTAAAAAAGCTTATTTTTAATGTTAACTTTGAAGAGCCATTTCTTAAAAACGAATCAAGGAAATGAGACGAGTAAAAAATTTTTGGAAACTTAAAGCTTGTGGAAATTTGATGAGACTTATAAAACCTATTTTCGTCAAAAATTACAAATTTGGCACCAATTTAAAAATTGGTCTTTTTTAGCAAAAAATGACCGTTTGGTTAATTCGCTATAGTGATGAGAGAATTAGTGATAATAAATTGCGGTTTAGGGTGTATGAAAGGTGATACTTATACCAAAAAAATGAGACCAACCAGAAGAATTGGAATGGTTAGCTTGCGAGGTTTTGGCGTTTCATTGAAAATTACCAAAAAACTCTATTTTATAACATTGAGCCCTGCGTTTGTAGGCCCAGAAGTCCCATTGGAATGAACGGAGGGTAGTCGGCATGTTTTTTCAACATAACAAACTCATCCATAACCATTTGGTGTAATTTGGTGTTCCAAATGTATTGAACTCCTCTTGTAAGTATAGCGCTATTATAATAGTGAATTATTCCAGTATATCTTTCTCTTTCGCACTTTAGATACAAAAAGATAAAAGATATTTTGATACGCGTAAATAAGTAGTAGTAATTTTATTCTTGTCAAATTATATACATAATTGTTACAAGATTGAAATAAGTTAATACAAAATTTAAAGTATAAACATAAAAATTATTTAAAGAACATGTTTTGATTTTAAAGTAAAATTATATATGAACTTAAAATTAGAAAAAATTCTTCAGATCTATTTCTTGTATTTTCTTCAATTTTCTATTATTTTGAATTTCTTTGCTTTTTTAATTTTTCTGTTTTCAATATCTGTTGACAATTACATATGCTGGCACATCACTGCACTATCTATTTTAATTTTTTCTCAAGGAATTCCTATTAACCCATTAGCGCCTAATCGACCATCCAGGGACAGTTGAATATTTTTATATGAAAAAGTGAATATTTTGAGCTAAAAACGTCACCTAGTAGGTTTTTTGGGTCGCTCTTTTCATTTTTGAGGTCCATTTTTCACCTACAACCCCTAGGTAAGGAGGTATCAACCCCTAAAGTAGGGTAAAATTTACAAAATCTTTTGAAATCTTTATTTACGTGATAAAAAACTTACGAGATATTAAAATTGATTTTTTTGGTTTTAAAAAAGTTAAAAAATGAAAATATAAGTATTTACAGAGAACTTACCTTATCTTGGGGGTAAATACGGAGGGTTGAGGGGGTGGATTTTACAAGTATTTGAAATTTAAAAATTTTTTCAATGCCTAGTAAGTTTTTTATCACGTAAATAAACATGTCAAAAGATTTTGTATATTTCACCCCACCTTAGGGGTTGATACCTCTTTACCTAGGGGTTGTAGGTGAAAATGAACCTCAAAAATGAAAAGAGCGACCCAAAAAACCTACTAGGTGATGTTTCCAGTCCAAAATTTTCGAATTTTAAATACTTGTAAAATCCACCCCCTCAACCCTCCGTATTCACCCCCCAGATAAGGTAAGTTTTATATAATTACTTATATTTTCATTTTTTAACTTTTTTAAAGTCGAAAAAATCATTTTCAATGCCTAGTTAGTTTTTTATCGCGTAAATAAACATTTAAAAAAATTCTGTAAATTTAATCCTACTTTAGGGGTTGATACCTTCTTACCTAGGGGTTGTAGGTGAAAATGGACCTCAAAAATGAAAAGAGCGACCCAAAAAACCTACTAAGTGACGTTTTTAGCTCAAAATATTTACTTTTTCATATAAAAATATTCAACTGTCCCTGGATGGTCGATTAGGCGCTAATGGGTTACCGAAATTCCTTTTCCTATTTTAATGGGTAATCATTTTTGGAAACTTGAAAATTGTTCAAAATTTTTGGAAAGTAGTTAAAGTCATCCATAACTATAGATTGTAATTTGGCAACCCAAATGATCCGGTCTCCTCTTTTTAGTTATTATTTCATTATTATTGTAGAATATAGACGCAGGTTAGTATGCTTATTAGGGTTGTTCACTAAAAAAAAAAAGTGCGCCAAAAAATGTTCTTCCTGAAGTATGTTGAATTTTAGGTGACAAAATGATCGCATACCAATTTTTCAGCTCATTTGAGAACGATTTAGGGGTCGCACAAACCCAGGGTAGCTCCCAAGTGGTTGGATAATACCGACAATTAGTGCGAACGACAAAAATTTTTTTCAAAATACGTTTTCTATGCTTCCTAATATGTTTTCGGTGTCGCTAAACTCGAAAATGAGTTCCTTAGAGTCCGAAAATACCTTAATCACCCTTAAACACCGAAAACGCCCATTTTTTTACCAAAATTTTTTGGATTTTATAGCGAAAATCGTATATATTCGAAATATCTGGATTATAAATTACAATTGATGACTTAAAAATGTTGGAAAAATACCGAAAACTCCTTCCGTTTATTCCAACGCGCCTTCTTGGCCGAGAAACGCAGGGCTCAATTCTATAACAATGTTATAAGATAGGGTTTTTAGACAATTTTACAAATAACGCTGTCATATTGCAATTCTACCAAAATACGATCGTTCGGTCTCATTTTTTTCGTATAAGTTCTACCTTTCAAACGCCGTAAACCGCAATTTTTCATCACAGATTCTCTCATCGCTACACTGAGAAAAAAGTGTATGGTTAGGATAACCAAAATTTTAGTAAAATTGCATTTAGTAATGATGACAAAAATTTTTGTTACCATGAACCAAAAAATTCAGTAAATTTTACCAAATATTCAGTAGATTTTACCAAAAAAACTTAAAATATAAAAAGAATTAAAAAGTAAATCTTTTTCATAAAAGTGGCTAATTTTTTGAAAAAATTATTAAATTTCATAAAATCTTTAAATTTTTAAAATTTTAAATAAAAAATTTTTATTAAACTATTGTTTTTGTTGTGCGCTTATAAATTAAAAATTTTAAGGTTATGCCGTGATAATGTAATAGAAAAAATTCAAAAAACATACAAAAGATGACCATAACATTTTATTTTTAGTTAAAAAATTAATTATTAACAAATTTTGAAAACACTTTCAAGTATACTCTTGTAAGAACTCAGAAAATTATTAAAAATAATTAACTGTTCTTCGTTAAAATGTACTACGAGTATACAATAAAAATGCTTTTGGGTTCTCGTTTGTAATTTTAAATGAGTTTGATTAATTTAACTAATTAAAATATTGTTTTATAGCTATTACTATTTAATAGTATATTAAGTATGAAGGGCGTAAAAGTTTAGACTAGCATGAGTGATATGTGTTCACGCTAGTGTCTAAAGTATTTCGCCCATGGTGCTTAGACTATTTTTTGCCCTACTGGGCTTTAAACGCGTGCTAAAATTTTACAAAAAATTTCACGCCCAGGCGGGCGAAAAAATTTGTGATGTTATTGTAATTTGTCTCGTAATATTTTAATATCTATAATGATCACATAAACTTAAAATTATATAGATTTACATTTTGGTGTGTTGATAATTTTTACTAATTTATTTACAATTATTTTAGGATATTTCAAATAATTTATTATTTTTATTTTACAATTTTAAATTATGTTTAAGATATATTTAACCTAATATTTCTTAAAAAATTATTTTGGTTATTTCTACTCAATATTTGGTAATTTTGACTAAATAATTTGGTTAAGAATTGATCAACAAAATATTTGGTTATAGATACGCTAATATTTGGTGATAGTAACCAAAATTTGGTTATCCTGACCAAACTTTTTTCTCAGTGTATAGTTAGAAAATCAAATGTCCATTTTTTGCCAAAAATGACCAATTTTAAAATTGCTGTTAAAATTTTAATTTCCTCATAGAGGAACCTTTGTGATAGATGAAATTTTGATTTTTGATTTTTTGGCATATAAACACGTTTTGGGACCTCAGGAAGCTAAAAAACCGGTTTTTAAAAAAAGTCTGTGTGTGTGTGTGTGTGTGTGTGTGTGTGTGTGTGTGTGTGTGTGTGTGTGTGTATGTAACCGGTGAAATTTCACAACCATTATGGAATTAAGACCTAATTTTTTTTTCAAAAATTTTTTCATCAAAAAATCTCAAACTACTTTTTTTTTTTTTAATTTGGATGTTATACCTCATTTATTTCCATGAAAGTACTTATATTTGAAAGTACGATTTTTAATCGATATCTCGAATCTGATAACTAATTTTTTGAAAATTTTTATCTCAAAATTTTTTTCACCAAAAAATACAAAAAAAACTTAATTTTTTTTTATTTTTGGATGTAGTACCTAATTGATTTCTATGAGAGTACTAGTTTTAGAAATATCGTTTATAGTAATTTTTTGGACCTGAAACTTAATTTTTTCAAAATTTTTTTCTCAAAATTAAAAAAAACAAAAAAATTAAAAAATCTGGAATATTTTTTTTTTTTTAGTGTAATACTTCCTTTAATTCCATGAAAGTACTAATATTTGAAAATTTTGCAATCGGTGGTATTTAACAACCATTATGGAATTAAGATCTAATTTTTTTTTTCAACAATTTTTTCATCAAGAGATTTCAAAATACTTTTTTTTTTTTTTAATTTAGGTGTAATACCTCATTTATTTCCATAAAAGTACTTATATTTGAAAGTATGGTTTTTACTCGATATCTCAAATCTGATAATTAATTTTTTGAAAATTTTTTTCCCAAAATTTTTTTCACAAAAAAATACAAAGAATACCAAATTTTTTTTTTTTACGTAGTACCTAATTAATTTCTATGAGAGTACTAGTTTTAGAAAGCTTATTCATAGTAATTTTTTGGATCTGATACCGAATTTTTTCAAAATTTTTTTCTCAATATTAATAAAACAAAAAAATTAAAAAATCTGTAATATTGTTTTTTTTTTAAGTGTAATACCTAGTTTATTGAAAATTTTTTTCTAAAAATTTGTTAAATAAAAAACATTAAATCACAGCAACATTTTTTTTCTTTTAAAATACGGTATTTAACTTTTTTTTTATGAAATACTGATATCTCAAATGATAATTTTTATTAGATAAAATAGACCATTATAAATATTTTGCTATTGTTAATGAGGAACCATAGTGCCAATCACTTGGCAGCGTTTTTTTAAAATGTAGATATATAGAATTGTTGATATATTGTCAAAAAAAAAAAAAAATGCTCCGCAAAATATTAAAAAAAAAATGCCCCGGGTGAGGATCGAACTCACGACCTTAAGATTATGAGACTTACGCGCTGCCATCTGCGCTACCGAGGCCGGTGGGCATTAAGAAAAAAATGTCAGTTTTATTTATGACAATTTTATTTTCATTAAATAATTAAAATTTTTGGTTAAGAAATTACAAAAATCAAATTTTTAAAATTAAATAAACCTTGATTTACATAAAAACTAAAAATTTTATACTCATTTTGCAAATATTTTAGAAACAGAAAGATAACTAGGTTTCTAGTTACCGTCTATAGTAGATTTCTAGATTAAATTCTCGGTAAGTTCGGTTTCGTTATATCATGCAGAGATAAAATAATATGATTTTTTTTAAATTAATCTTTTTTCAATTATATTCAATTATAGTTTATATTCATAAAATAAAAAATCAGGAACGATTTCCGTTTTTTGCATAAAAGTTAATAAAACTGCTATCTAGCAAAAAAAAAAAAAAATTTCGTCAAAAAGCTTATCGCAATCATTTTCTTCAA